>OZ038450.1:30939107-31178962 GCA_964036195.1 Sphaerolaimus hirsutus | reverse complement strand
ACGCAAATTTTTACCTTAAATCATCTCCTAGAAGGCATCGTAAACCAGCTTTAAAAGTGTGTATTAAAGATTTGACTTAAATCGAAATTTAATCTGGAACTTGTGTATGGGTATCAAAAACACTTTCGAACCAGATCAAATTTTCGTTTTAAAAATTGCTTTTTGAATACACACTTTTTACAGTGGTATACATTGTCCTCCAAGGGACATTCTAATGTAATTTTTATTTTTGCTGTCCAGTGCCAAACCTGGACAGCGAATTCTCAAAAATATCATTATATTTTCCAGTGGTCCACTCTCAGGGGGGTCGCCAGGGGGCTCAATCTTCCGTGAAAAGTAGTGGGGGGTGTCGTGTACACCCCCTCAAAATTTCGATCAATTCCCCCCAACAGTTTTAGTTTGGCAGCCCGTTTTATCAAAAAAACAAGGGGTGGCGGACCTCGCGTGGACAGCGATTTTTTCAAAAAAAACTATTCATGTATACGGCGACCCACACTCAGGTGGGTCGCCGACCCTCCCCAGCCCGTATAGTAGTGGGTGGGTTTCGAGTATATTTCCTCAAAATTTCGAATAAATCCCCCCACTACAACTGGAGATATGGCGTCCGGAACCGACTCAGAATTTGGGTGGCGGACCTGGCGTGCACCCTGTTTATAAGGCCTTATATTTGCATGCACAAAATTTCTGCAACAAGGTTGCACACACCCATGCATATTTTGTTGGGGTGTGTGTAAATTTATTTCGATTTGTCTCAAATTTGGGATGCGTGTACTCCTTCATTTAGTGAGTTCGCATGCCAAATTTCAGCTCAGGGCGATTAGTGAATCCTCTTTTTTTTACACTTTAATTTTCATCGATCACTGTATTTTTGTATAGTGATTGAAATCCTGCCGGGACCGGTCCCCGGCAATGTCGAAATGGCCCCGACCAGGGTCAAACGTCCCCGGTGAGAAAAAATTTTTTCCAGTAAACAAAGAAGTTTGGTGCCCGACCTGGGACGTTCGTCCCCAGCAGGATGGCGATCACTATACAAAAATACAGTGATCGATGAAAATTAAAGTATCAATAAAATAAGAACCGATAACGGCGCTGAGCCTAAATTTGGCATGCATACTTACTAAATGAAGGAGTACACACATGCCAAAATTCAGACAAATCCAAAAAAAATTATACACTCCCCCAAAGAAAATGCATCAGCGCGTGTAACCGTTTTGCAAAAAAATTTGCATGCTAATTTGGTGATAATTCACCTAATTAACATGCAAACAACCCATACATGCCAATTATAGACTTTTGAAAATTTTTATTTTTTGCTGGGGACCGGCCCCCGGCCGGGACCTGTGTAAATAGCAGAGTTGTTAGAATTACTGAACTTTTTTCAAAAGTATATGTAAACGTAAGTATTTTTTTTTTACTCACCACAAAGTATCGAAAACGTAAAATACTTTTTTTTTACTCGTACGTACGCGTAAATTTGGGTACTTTTCTTGCGAGTGTAGAAACAACCACTTTTCGTCATTCCTGACGCTACACCTTTTGTGAGGCGTCAATATTATTTCAAGTGGGTGTAAAGTGGTACCGGATGAATCATCCATTCCATCGTCGCTCTCGCGACTCGTTTCCACTTCGATTGTCTCCGCAGCCATTTCGATTTGGTTGCGTTTTTTTATTTTTAAAGCGCGCTACTTCCGCGTATATTTTATATTCAACGGAACCACGTCTGTAAATACATAGCACTGTAGTCACTTTATAAATATCCCCCACATTGAATTTTCTGACATACATTTTATGTACGCGTATGCTTTGAAAATGTACGCGTACGAGTGCGTACGGTATTTTTTTGAAACGTATATGTAAACGTATTTACCGCGTACGCGCGTACGCGTATTTTTCGAGTAAACGTACGTACCTTTTAACAACTCTGGTAAATAGCCTACTTTACCGGGTTTTATTCGTGATGATGTTTTTATCAGAAACTTTTTATGGGGAAGTTAATGAAGAGGGTGTTACTCGAGAATGTGCGCAGAATATGTTAAAAACGATGAAAGAACAAAATCAACTGAAAGATGTGCATGTAATATTTATGACCGTACACAAAAAGTACAATTTAATTAAATAATCATCCGAGCAGAAGATGAACAACCTAAATATCCCATCTGAAAGTAAAGCTAGCGTACCTATCTCAAAATTCACACTTCTTTGACTGCAAAGTTAAAAATTTGCCAAAAATTTAAATCCTACATACTGTACAAAAATACCAAAAATACAACACAATCTAAAACATCCAAAAACCACAAAAACAATCAAAATCACCGCTTCACCAATTTCGCTTCCCACCGTTTTCTCAACTCAGCTACATCACCACTGACTTTCACCTTGGGCACGTTTGATTCCGTGGCGCCAGCGCCAGTGTTGGAGCCAGCGCCAGTGCCAATGGCGCCAACGTAGGCGTCTGCGGCGCTGCAGCGCCTGGCGCCAGCTGAGTGCGATCTGGGAGGGGGCGGGTGGTATTTGTGAATGAATATGGGTTCATCGACAGCATAGACAAAAAATGTTCAAAATTTCTGGCGGTGACAGTGAGTGACAGCTATTTGAGAGGCGGTGACACCTCATATAATAACTTTACTACTGCAGGTATTTTGAGAGATTTTTCTACAAGTTTCAAGTTCTACAAGATTTTTCACTCAAAAAGGCTTTGTTTTGCTCCATTTAGCCTATTTTCACATTCACTCTTGCTTATTTTCACCTATTTTTTGCCTATTTCTGCTTTCTACTTCCAATCAATTTAAATGGCAGTGATTGTCACCACGATGACCAACGATGGCTAAAACACACATATTAAATACGGAAACTCATTGAGTTTCCGTGTTTTTGTTTAACACAGAAACACGGAAACTCAACAATTTTGAAAAACACGGAAACTCAAATGAGTTCTTTTTTGGAGAACACGGAAACACGGAAACACAGAAAATATGGAAATGTTTTTTGAGTTTTTTATTCAAGGAATTGAAGGCACAAGATTTGAACTGAACAATGTGTGTATTTTATGTGCATACATAAGGTATACTCCGGTTACTTTACACCTTGCCCGCGTGGTTCCCGCTGGATGTGTGCCAACGATGGTTAACGCGTGCTAGTTTCATAAAAGGATAACAAAATTTATTGCAGTTATTATGTTATTCATTAACATATTCACATCGATGAATTTTTTCATCTTTTTACGGAAATTGCATGATTTAATAATCATTGGCACGCTTCCAACACGAGACATAAATCAGTGCGAGGGCAGAGTATCATGTCCGCCGAGTATATGCATGTATGTATAGTGTGTAAATATGTGCATGGTATCCAAGTTTAACAATGAAATAAGTATCCAAAAATAACGGTGCCCACAGCTCCTGGTGGTTTCAGCAATATTATGGACTGTGATCAAAGTGTTGAGGAGTGTCCACCAGGGTCTGCTAGCTCACACATTGGAGCTGAAGGCTCCTCACCTCCCAAGCTGTCAAAGGTATTGGTCACCCATTTGGAACTACCTCCAGCGAACTAATGAAAATTTTCCAATACATGACAAAACGTATGCAAAACCATTATTTGATAAGAAAACCACTGTTTCAACAGTAAAATGCTGTAAAATGCAACTTTTTGTAAAACAATTCAAGTTTTTACCAAAAAAAACTTGAGTTTTTACTAAAAAACTTGAGTTTTTATTAAAAAACTTGAGTTTTTACCAAAAAATTCAAGTTTTTTCAAAAAACACAGAAATAAAACACAGAAACTCAAGTTTTTTTCGTGAAAAAAACTCTAAACACAGATATTCATTTTTGAAAAACTCAAAATAAAGAAAGTGTTTTTATTTTGAGAACTCACCCATCGTTGGCGATGACACGCCATTTTGTTGCGGTGACACCCGGAATCTACACGGTGACAATCACTGCGTCACCGTCACATTTTTCGTCACTGATCGACAGCGCAGATTAGAATGAAATGTACTGTACTGGTGGTGCACACACTAGGTGTCGTCAACTGTCAACTGGTTTCCATGTCAATTCAGATTGTAGTTGAGGTGTCGCAGGACGCAACATTCAAGTGCACTCGCAAATCGATTTGCACACCGGTCACCAGCCATTACACACACAAAGTACCCAACAGTAGTGATGAACAAAGTGCCAAGCGCCATGGGGCTATTTGCTTTGGCGCTAGCGCCAGTCGCCAGGCGCCAGCGCCATGGCTTTTTTCCATCACTACCCAACCTCCAATCCACCACTCAGCCACCAGCACCACCCACCTGCCATTGCCATTGCCAGCGCCGCTGCCACGCCTGCCATTGCCATTGCCACTGCCCCGTCTGTTCTGCTCGGCGCGTTTTGACAGCCACAGGATTAGGGCGCTGGGACGGCCCCCTGTGGTGCTCACTGACTGCCCCCGCTGGCGGATGCCTGGGGGTGTTTGGGGGGGGGGGTATTTGGGGTGGTATTTGGGGGGTTATGTGTGTAATGAGGGCATTGGTAGTTCAGCATATGAGGCCCTGATAGTGACTGGAGCCCAGCTGTCACTATGGTCTAGCTGTTAGGGTGCTCGCGTTATTATGCTGCGTGCGGGTTCGATTCCCGCTAGTGGCAGTGCAGTTTTGCATTTTTTAAGTTTTATTTGTGAGTGTTGGGAAATTGGTTGTGTGTTAAACTGGCACCTCGTAATGCGTGTGTTTTCCAAAACGAATCTAGGTATTCACAGTGTAAAGTAAAATATTGAAAGAGAGAGGTACTCACACCATGATATGAGCCTATTGTGGGTGCGACATTGTGTCCGCGGCCACAATGGGGCAGAGTTGCGAAAGTGTATTTACACTTACCCAAAATACCCGGGTAAATGGGTATTTATATTTACACTTACACTTACACTTTCATAAAATACCCGTACACTTTTTTTACACAATCCTGGGCAAAATACCTGGGTACATAAAGTGTATTTACGCTTACACTTACACTTTCCAAAAATACCAGTATTTTAACAACTCTGCAATGGGGTCGCGGCCTTCGTGTCCTGCGGCCACAACAGCGCGGCCACAATGGGTGTCAACCTCACACCATAATCCCCAAATAACCCCCACCCCCAACCCACCAGCTCCCATCCCATACATAGCCGTACTAGGCGTTTCAGTGCCGCTAGAATCCATAGACTCCAATCCGGACCCCGTGACGAATCGAGGCATAACTGCCGCATTTGAATTGTTGATCCGGTCGGTGCCGAATTTGAGCTGGCCCGCCGGTTTGCCCATGCCCCTGGGAGGTAGTGTGTGATGAGTTGTGGGATGGATTGATTTGGGACGAATTGACATGGGACGAAATTGAATGGAACGAATTGACGTGGGACGAATTGACGTGGGACGATGTGACACGATGCATTCGTCATAAGGGGGAAATCGAGGATAAAAACATATTTTTAAGTTAGAAAAGGAACTCATAATTCATAAACTCATTTTTTTGATTTGCATGGTTTGTGACGAGTGAAAACATGACAAAATGTTCTGCATCCAGATGTGTTGTGAACCATTTTCCTTTTACTCACCTGAGGTAAGCCAATCGTTGGGCAGCGCTGGGAACCCTTTTCACTCCGCTGCCGCTGGCTTTTTTCAATTTCTCTTCACCCAGTTGGGTGCTGGGTTTTACATCTACCGTATTACCTCGAAATACCCCCATGGGGGTTTATTATTTCGCCAGCAAAATTTGAGGGGGGGTTAATTCGAGGGGGGGGTTTATTCGAGGGGGGGTTTTATTATTTCGTCAGAAATTTTCGTAAGGATCGTAGTAAATAGTAGGCATTTGCGTACCCAAAATAGGTAATAAATGTGTCCAAACAGGATATATTTGGACATAAAAACGTAGATAACTACACAAACTACTCTATGTGTAGCTGCAACTTGTGTATGCAATGCAAATTAACAGTAATATACATCATGTACATTGCGTACATGACGTATTTATTATGTACATGACGTACATCATTCCGAAGGGGGGGGTATTTCGAGGGGGGGGTTTATTATTTCCCCAGCCCATTTTGAGGGGGGGGTTAATTCGAGGGGGGGGTTAATTCAAGGGGGGGGATAATTCGAGGTAATACGGTAGCTTCTCTTGTTGGGTGCTAGGTCTTCTTTTTTGGTCTGGATAGTTTGTGGGTGTTTTTAGGCTGTTTTTGATTTAAAAAATTGAGATATTTTTTACTTGGTTTTCCATCCCATTGTAAATATTGCAAAATCCGACCGAAAATTTTGTGTCCGAAAATTTCGAATTTTGATTTGTTTGGTAGATTACACCATGGCGTGATTGGCACTTGGCGCCAGGGGCCATATTTAATACTCCCTACAGATTTGTAGGGTAGGGCGTACGCCCGACAGATTTTTTAAAGTTTGGCCGCATCGACGCACATGCACTGAGAGCAAGGCGGTTCGTAAAATATACGAAACCATCCCTTAAGGTTGTCGATATTGCAATATGATGTACCGTAAATGCTCTAATAATACGACAGTCGTACTATTTTTTTCAGCACATTTTTAGGTGTTGTACTATTGGAGATGTTGCATTATTAGATAGTGTCGCATAAAACCCCGTTTACATGGATTTTTTGTGATGACTCGACAAAAATAAAACGTTCAATAAGTTGAGTAAAAATGTTCCATATTTATGAGAAAAAGTGGTCAATTATACATCTTACCTAGGCGAATATGCATGTCAAATTGCACAATTGTGCTTGTAGCTCATGAGTAAAAGGCGTTTGAAAACTTTTGCAGTTGTCGGACTGTCTCCGACAGCCAGCGACAATAGCAAACTTTTTTCAAACGTTATAAATCTTGAGCTACAAGCATGAGTCTGCAATTTGGCCTGCATATTTGCTTAGGTAGAAGGTATACTTGACCACTTTTTCTAATGAATATGGAACCTTTTTACTCAACTTATTGAACGTTTTATTGTTGTCGAGTCGTCTCAAAAAATCCGTGTAAACGGGGCCTTATTGTTTTCGTCGAATAAACAACTTCTCGGCCAGTGAATAGTGGCGGTTGTGAGGCGGCTGGCGCCCTTGCGAACTGTCCGTTGACCCTTGCAAACTGCTGAGCGACTCTTGTGAACTGCCGCCAGCCGCCGCTTTGTCCAAAAGCGCCGAATCCACGGCTTCCGCAGATTGCAACATTGTTACGGCGCTTTTTCTTTTTAATTCTCAGGTGTCGCACTATTGAAGAGTGTCGCATTATTGGAGAGTGTCGGATTATTTTCACACAACGTGCCCAAACCTGTCGCACTATTGGAGATGTCGTATTATTGGAGACCTGTCGTATTATTAGAGCATTTACGGTATATCGCTTCGATTTTGGCCCGGAAATCACGATTTCGTCATTTCTTGGCCGTCTGCCAATTCGTTTTTTATTTTATCTTGTCGGGCGGGTTACTCGCATAATTCGCGCTTTTGTGTAGTCAGGTGGTCACTTTTTTAGTGTTCACAGCCTACAACCGAAACCACGAGGGCAGCGACAAGAAAGAAATGCATGCACGAGCGTACAAAAGCACGACTTATGCGAGTAACCCACCCGACAAAATAAAATAAAAAACGAATTGGCAGACGGCCAAGAAATGACGAAATCGTTATTTCCGGGCCAAAATCGAAGCAATATACGTCTTATTGCAATATCGGCGACCTTAAGGGATAGTTTCGTGTATTTTACGAACCGCCTTGCCCTCGGTGCATGTGCGTCGAAGCGGCTGAACTTTAAAAAATTTATCGGGCATACGCCCTACCCTACAAATCTGTAGGGAGTATTAAATCTGGCCCCAGGTTCTCAAGAGCATTTCCATCACTACTCTTCATCCTCAATTTTACAAAAAAAAATATCATTTCCCAAACTCTATAAAAATATCTTCCCAGAACAGAATCCCAACCCCCTCAAAAATCCCCCCCCAAACCAAGCTCCCCCTTCAAACTATCCACGCTCCCCTTACCAGGATTTTGCTGATGCACCCCTAGCCACCCCTCTTTTCTCCTTATTTCATGGGCACTGAAAATTGGCAAAACAGGTCCCTTAGACTTTGCGCTTCTCAATGTATCCAAACGTGTAGCTATCCTCAAATAACTGTCCATAGTTTGCAGTTGAACTGTATTTGTGGGCACTAATTGGCCGGTTTGAACACCTATTTCTGAGGTATCTGCGGAGGGCTGGTGCGTGTAGGAGGGGGAGGGCGTGCTGTGGGGGCGTAGGGCTGATCTGAAAAACCTGTGGGGGGGGTTGAGTGTGTGTAGTTGGGACAATGGAATTGGATAATTGGGATGTGGTGGCTGGAGGTTAATAGTGTAGGTATTTTGTTTTGGCAAAGAGCCAAGGAATAATTTTTTTACATAAAACCTTAACATCACCTTGACTCTCCACAAATTGGTTTATTCATAAAAAGTCGATGACAATCCTTCAGAACGCTGTAGGGCTTACCTAGGTATTCAAAATTTTCAGTACACATAGCTTTTCAGCTTTTCAGAATTCAGATGTAGTGAAATACTTTTGAAAAAGTTCTTCTTACAAAGACATGGTCGAAATTATTGGAGCTGGGGCACGTGTTGATGTTACATTGCCAGGGCGAAAACATGTGCCACAGAGTGTATCCAAACAGGGGAAAAAAATAGCAAATCTACGAAGACGCTTGAAAAAGCAACACAAAAATTCTGAAATCTCAAGAATACAGATTGAACTAAAACAGGCAAGGAATGACCTAAGTAATTTGAAAAAAACCTTCAAAGAAAAGAGAAAGAAAAGAAAATTAAAAATTTGATAAAGAACGGTACAAACATGCAGATAAACAAAGTTTATAAAAAAGTCAACACAATAAGGGGGGTAAATAAGACTGTAATACATACAATCGAGGATGATCAAGGTTGTCAAGTGACAACATCAGAGGGGATGGAAAAGGAACTAAAAAAGGCATGGAACATTGTAATAAATCCAAATCCAGGGGCTAACATCCAGGATGTAGGGACAGTGCCAAGGGTCCATTGCACACAAAAGCAGACATGTAAACTGGATGCACTGATAACTATAATTGAGGTGGAAAAGGCTATAATTAAGCTGAAAAATAACAAGTCGTCCGGCACAACAGGAGTCTTCCATGAACATTTGAAACTCTTAGAAGACCAGCATCAACAATTACTAACAAACCTTTTCAATAAGTGGTTGCTGGGAGACAAAATTCCCACTGAGGCAGCACTATATAAAATGATACTTTTGCACAAAAAGGGGAGCAAAGCAGACTTAAAGAATTACAGAACACTGGGGTTGTCATGCAATATAAAAAAAACTATATATGTCAGTCCTAAACCAGCGTCTAATAAGGTGGCTTGAAGATACAAATGCATTGACGGAGATGCAAGGGGGCTTCCGCCCAAATAGGCGTACATTGGACAATGTACAGATACTCAAAACATGTAACAACTATGCAAAAGCAAACGGCAATCAGTTTGTTACATGCTTCATAGACGCTGTAAAGGCATTTGACAGGGTAGACAGAGAGAAATTATGGAAAAAAATGCTGGATATGGGAATACCATCCAAGTTAGTAAATGCAATTTCAAATGTATATTTGAAAACCAAGGCGGTGCTGACATATGGGGGGTTCAAAAGCGAACCACAACCATATCCGATTGGTGTGGCGCAAGGATGTTCACTAAGTCCAACACTATATGCAATATACATACACGATCTAGCCCAAGTACTATTGAAAACAAACATGGGGCAAAATGTGGTAAAAATGAGCCAAAAATACTGGTGCTATTCTTTGCTGACGATATAGTAATACTTGCTAGCAAAGACACATAGTTGCAAAAGCTAATGGATTGCTTTAGCTTGTGGGCATGGAAATGGAGTGTTTCGATAAACACAGGAAAATCTGAAGTTCTCAGATGGGGCAAAAATGACATTGCTGCCCAAGATTGGTTCATCAACACGGGAGACCCAAAACTGGGAAAAAGGGAAAAAATCAATGAAACAAATCAGCTGAGGTATTTGGGTGTACTGATCAATACAGGGAAGGATCCGTTCAGAGACCATAAAAACAGCAGAGTATCCAAAATGAAACAACTAAGCTCGCTAGCACTAAGTACAGCCCGGAACACAGTGTCTCCAATATATAATGGGAAAATTGCATGGAAAGCGTATGTTGAACCGGGGAGCATGTATGGAGTGGAAGTTACTGGGCTAGACAAGGAACATCTGAAAGAGATGGACAAGCTCTACATGCAAACAATGAAGAAAGTAGCAAGGCTTCCAAACAGTTGTAGCAACGCTTTTACATGATTTGGATGGCATCTTACCTTCTGACAAATACAGACAGTTAGTACTAACCAACAATATGTATATGTGCCGAGTAAACCGTGACAGATGGTTGGCGCGTGCACATAGGGTAGACGGGGCACTAAGAGGTGTCCAAAGAGTGGTTCCTGACAACACAACTAGTACTATGGTTGAAAAATGTAAAATAGAGTCTGGTCTGAAGATCTGTACCACCGCATTACGTGCAGGAGATATAAAACGGTACATTTACAATTATAGTAGAGGTAATACCGCAACGGAGCTGAGAACCCAGGCAGTTCTGCAAAATAGAGAGCAGGATGACCTTGAAATAAAAGGAGTATACTACAATGAAATGGCTTGGTTTGCTGCAAGATGCAATGCACTTAGAGGATGGGGGAAAATGGGAAAAAAGTTATGTTCCAACTGTTCGGAGCAGCACTGTAAAATTCCATTGACCACACAGCATGTGGTATACCACTGTAAGCTCAATGAGGATCTAAGATACATCATGAACAGAACTGTCTGTACGGTTCCCTGCACATGGAGAGAGGGATACCTACAATCAAACACTTGCCACGCCCAGAGGGCTATATGCAACAAATTAATCAGAAAATGTATGAATCAAGAGAGTAGTGGGTGATTAAGACAGAGAGGAGCGTAACTTCTTCGGAGGTATGGCTCCATATCTCATTGCTAGTAACTAACTAACTAAGTTTGGTACTTTGAACACCTTTGATCATATGAAATGAATTATTTACCCTTGAACATGCAGAAAGCCAGCTGTAAGTTAGGTAACCCTTGTTCCTATGTTACCTTTCTATCACACATTCAAACTTCACACAAAACCACCAATCAAAAATACCCAAATTACCAGCTAGTAGGCAGTTTCAAGCCCTTCTGTTGTTCATGATGCTGCATCTCAGTCTGGACCCCAGCATCTGTCAATCCACCAAAACTGCCATCGCCAGCACCCTGGCCAGTTTGCACAGCAACGCTTTGGCAGTAGAAATCTGGCTGCGGGGCATCCCCTTCATCGCCAGGCAGGTAGGTTGAGTGAGAGCGGAGGGAGCGTAGGGCACGGAGGGCCCATAGGGCTGGGGAGGGTGTAGGGTGGTTTTTGTTGGGTCATACTGGGATGTGATGATGCAGTGTTGAGTAATGTTTGGTGTTTCACTTTGCATCACAAAACAGTCAACATTTTCTAACAAACTGTTTATTGTGAAATGTACTTCAAACATTTTGATGATTGGGATAATATTTATATGAAGTTTGTGAAATGTATGTACACCTAAAATTTTGTGAAGAGTGTGGTAGCATGTGAAAGCGGCTTCACAGATACCATTTCACACACATCCTGCCTGCTTCCACATTCTTTGTGCACCTTTTTTGCTGTGCATCACGAGGCATAGAAGTGTGAAGTACCTCAGATTAAGCACTTTCAAAACCAAGTAATTTTCCACACATGGCACAATCACAACCTGTTTCATACTTTGTGAAGTGCTCACTTGATTTCATGCGCCGTCTGTCCCTCGACTCTTCATCTGGAGCTGGTGCTGGCGCTGGGGGCATGGTGATTATGGGGTCAGTTTGAACACTGGATTCACATTGATCTGGTTTTTCTGGTGTCATCTGTGATTTAAAGTGCCCTCATAAATGAATAGGTACTAATGTAGATGATGCAACACTGTGAAATTAAAGGCTACTGCAATGCAACCCTGTAAATTTCTCACAAACATCCCCATCACACCTGATCAACATGTTGCAACTTGCACACACTCAGCTCTGTATCAGTCTGACATCCAATCACAGAAGTTTCTGCTGGCATTATGTGATCAGTTTGGCACTGTACCCCAAAATCAATCTGAATGATGGGCACTTGTCCACTCTGAACTGTTTCATGCAATGTTTCTGTTTCACACTGAACTCCAATATCACAGTGATCAAATAGCATTGGCATTATTGGGGGTGTTTCTTCCAATGTGTCAGTTTGGCACTGTACCCCAATATCACTGTGACCTAATGACAGTGGCCCAATTGGGAGTGTATCTTCCAGTGTGTCAGTTTGGCACTGCACACCAAAATCACTGTGACCAAATGGCGTGGGTCCAATGTGCAGTGTTTCTTGCCACGTGTCAGTTTGGATACTGACTTCCACCAGGCTCGAAAGTCCCTCCCCATTTGATGATGAATGTTGAAGATGGGCTTGCCTTGTCAATCGAAAACGACCGATTTCACTTGGGGGTGGTCTGTGGGTTTTTTGAGTGTTGTTGATATTGATTAAATGGAATATTTGGCACCAGGTTTTTCTACTGTATCCTGAGTATGTGATTTGAGATATGAAAGACAATGTGCTCTACACAGAAAGTGTTTTAATTGTTATGAATGAGGTAATGTGAGTTCTGAGTTGGAACAATGTGATGATAAGGAATTCTGTGGTTAAATCCCCATGCACGCAATTCTCTTCAAAAATGGCGCGTGTGGCTGGATAATTAGTCCATCCATCACAAGTTATGTACCGTATTTCCTCGAAATAACCCCCCCCCTCGAAATACCCCCCCCCCCCCTCGAAATACCCCCTCGAAATACCCCCCTCAAAATGGACACTATGAACTTATAACCCCCCCTCGAAATACCCCCCAAATTTAGTGTATAGAGAACGTAAATGACAAAGGCTGCGGTTTGTCATCTGGGTAATGCAAAACACACGTTAAAAACGATGACTCTGTTATGTGAGAACAGTGATTATACGTCTACACACTTATACAAGTCTTTAGAGTCTTATAAATGGCAATTTTTGTTGCATTTTTGACGTCTGCGTACGTCTGACGACAATTTAGTACTTGGATTTCAAAAAATTTCTGGCGAAATAATAACCCCCCTCGTAATATCCCCCCCGTTTAACCCCCCCTCAAAATTCTCACTCTGAAAAAATAAACCCCCAGGGGTATTTCGAGGAAATACGGTATCAACTTTAAACCATTTTTTTTGAAAAAAACTTATGTCCAGCTAACTCAGGGCATTGTGGTATTTCTGCCTGTTCGCTGTGATATTTCTGCAACCATTCATCGTATGACATCAGTTGTAACAGTGCCAAAGGTGAGCATCCCCTCTCCATGGTGTTACATTCAAGTTCAGCCATTTTTGTGCCTGCAGTCATCACACACTTTGTCAAGTGACAAGACAAGTGATGACTTAGTGACAAGTCAAGTATTAAGACTCGCTTCGCCTAAGGACCAAACCTCCCTTGTTACAAAGAAAATTTTTTTGCGTTTTTTTTCATGGCATTATGGAATCTCCATAACTAGAAACTTAAAATTTCCTTCCATGCATATATCTGGAAATGTCATCTTCCTACTGAAAAAATTGATCAAAGTTAAAGTCACCATTTTTCAGGCTGTTTTTTGGAAATTCATAACTTTGTTTGACTTATCTATCAATATAATATTTTGTATTTTTATGAAGAAAGTTGTGGAGATTAATTGGCCCATACAAACTAGTTTTCATCAAATGTTTTTTTCTCAATAAAAATGCAGGCTGAAATTTTGAAAATGGCATCAAATTTTCAGTTTGTAATTGAGAGCTTAGCTTTTTTTTGCAAAACTGTGCCCAATTGCATAGTTTATTTTACAAAAATAAAATAGAAAAAGTAGGTCTGCCAATTTTTGCCACAACAGTTTGAAACAGCCCGACACCCATCTCACCACTGCAGACAAGCCCACTCTGAAGACTCAGGTGAAGTTGTATGAAAAAAGTTTTCATCATAAACTTAGGTTATTTTTACATGTTCTTTCATTTGTATATCTCCATTTTTTCTCAAACATAAATTGGAAGGGTGCTTCCATACAAAAATTCACTTTTCACATAAAAAATTCTGAGCCCCATTTTTATGGTGGATTTGGAATCTTCATACATAGAAACTAAAAATATCCTTCCATACATATATCTGGAAATGCCATCTTCCACTAAAAAAATTGATAAAAGTCAAAAATCGTATTTTTTTCTGGATGTTTCTTAGGAAATTCAAAACTTTTGCTTGACATCATCTATCAATGTGATATTTTGGATTTTTACTAAGATAGTTTTGGAGATTAATTGGCCCATACAAACAAACTTCATCAGACTTTGTTTTCTCACTGAAAATCGTGGCTGAAAATTTGAAAATGGCGCCAAATTTTTTGTTCTGAATTGAGAGCTTAGCTTTTTTCACAAAAACTGTGCTCAATTGCATAGTTTATGATAAAAAAATAAAATTAAAAACTAGGTCTGCACTTTTTTACCACAGCAGTTTGAAATGATCAACAACGCAGATGTCATGATCACAGACAATCCCACTCTGAAGACTCAGATGAAATTTTTTGAAAAAAGTTTCCATTATATTCTTAGGTTATTTTATCATGCTCTTTCATTTGTATGTCTCCATTTTTTATTAAACACACTTTGAAAGGGTGCTGTCATACAAAAATGTACTTTTTTAGCAAATATCACAAGTGTGATCATGTAAAATCCAAAAATAATTCATTTTTACCATTAGCTAACTGTTCTGACAGTAGCTTTTAGCTGGCCATTTGGTTATTTTATGTTTCTGTTTGCAATCTAACTGCTATGAACTAGGGTTGGGACATGATATTCACATGTGATCATGCTTGTGATATTTATTTTTTATGCAAGTGCAATTTAGCAGAAACATAAAATAACCAAATGGCCAGCTAAAAGCTACTGTCAGAACAGTTAGCTACTAGTACAAATGAATAATTTTTGGATTTTACATGACCACACTTGTGATATGTGCTAAAAAGTACACTTTTGTATGACAGCACCCTTTCAAAGTGTGTTTAATAAAAAATGGAGACATACAAATGAAAGAGCATGATAAAATAACCTAAGAATATAATGGAAACTTTTTTCATAAAAACTTCATCTGAGTCTTCAGAGTGGGATTGTCCGTGATCGTGACATCTGCGTTGTTGATCATTTCAAACTGCTGTGGTAAAAAAGTGCAGACCTACTTTTTGGATTTTATTTTTTTATCATAAACTATGCAATTGAGCACAGTTTTTGTGAAAAAAGCTAAGCTCTCAATTCAGAACAAAAAACTTGGTGCCATTTTCAAAATTTCAGCCACAAATTTCAGTGAGAAAAAAAAATCTGATGAAGTTTGTTTGTATGGGGCAATTAATCTCCAAAACTATATTAATAAAAATCCAAAATATCAAATTGATAGATGATGTCAAGCAAAAGTTTTGAATTTCCAAAGAAACGTCTGGAAAAAAGATGATTTTTGACTTCAATCAATTTTTTTTGTAGGAAGATGGCATTTCCAGATATATGTATGGAAAGAAATTCTTAGTTTCTATGTACAAAGATTCCAAATGCAGCATAAAAATGGGGCTCAGAATTTTTTATGTGAAAACTGAATTTTTGTATGGAAGCACCCTTCCAATTTATGTTTGAGAAAAAATGGAGATATACAAATGAAAGAACATGTAAAAATAACCTAAGTTTATGATGAAAACTTTTTTCATAAAACTTCACCTGAGTCTTCAGAGTGGGCTTGTCTGCGGTGGTGAGACGGGTGTCGGGCTGTTTCAAACTGTTGTGGCAAAAATTGGCAGACCTACTTTTTCTATTTTATTTTTGTAAAATAAACTATGCAATTGGGCACAGTTTTTGCAAAAAAAAGCTAAGCTCTCAATTACAAACTGAAAATTTGATGCCATTTTCAAAATTTCAGCCATCATTTTCGTTGAGAAAAAAACATTTGATGAAACTAGTTTGTATGGGCCAATTAATCTCCACAACTTTCTTAATAAAAATACAAAATATTATATTGATAGATAAAGTCAAACAAAAGTTATGAATTTCCAAAAAACAGCCTGAAAAATGGTGACTTTTGACTTTGATTAATTTTTTCAGTAGGAAGATGACATTTCCGGATATATGCATGGAAGGAAATTTTAAGTTTCTAGTTATGGAGATTCCAAAACCATGAAAAAAAACGCAAAAAAATTTTTTGTAACAGGAACAAAATAGGCATGTTTGGTTCTTAGGCGAAGCGAGTCTTAAGTAACAACTCTCAACTCAAACAATTAAGTAACAGCTCTCAAGTAACTCTCAAGTTGCCTTTTTGTAAATAGGTAGTAGCCGCTGTTGCAATTTGCACCAGTAACATAATATGTGGTTAAACACAAAATATCTATTTTATCACATACTTATTTACATTTAGTAGATAACTTACAAAATCTACTTGACACTCATAAATATCTAATATTCTTTCACCAGTAGTTGTCACTGATCACATGTCTTAACACTATGTATAAAAAATTCAGATTGTCACCTGGACTGCGCGCTCAGCTTCAAGTAATTCTTGCACCCTATCTCTTTCCTCCTTCTGCACTTCCAGCTGAACAAGTAAAAGTTCACCCTGTTTTTGCAATTTGAGCATTTTTGCTTTTTGATTGTCAATTGCCAAATTTGTTATATTAAGTTGCCTTTCCACCTCTGAAATTTCCTCTTCTAACATTGGGTCATAATCTGAATTCGATTTGCTCCTTAATTCATCCAAAAGTTGGTTGAGACTGTCGAAATCATTTTGATATTGTTGCAATTTGACGTCGTTTTTGTCAACCGCGGTGTCGAAATTGAGAAATTGATTGTGCTTTTCATCTAGAGCTTTTTGTTGCAACATTAGTTGTTTTTCTAGTTGTCTGATTTTTGACATATTTTCCGACTCTTCCAAACTTTCAACCGAACTCATTGCATTTTGTGCTGACAATTTGTGTCTCTTAGTTCGCTCAGGCAATTTTGGCATCTGTCCAAGCATTGTAGCCGCGTATTCCTTGAACGCCTTTTCCTGCTCTTTTAATGCCGTTTCGCGTTTTCCCAATTCGTCCTGTAGCAGATTCAACTCGTCCGGATTCATTTCGTTCAAAATTATAACGTGTCCATTTCTTTCTGCCACCTTGGTTTTCAGGAAACTGTTTGATTCCTTTATGGCTGCTTTTAATCTGGGGCACTACCAGACCCTGTAAAATGTTCTATAAAGTGTCAAATGTCATGTAAAATGACATGTAAAGTGGAAAACTTTCATTTGCTATTTTCCAGTGCATTTTACATCACTTTTGACACATCACATGACATTTGAAATTTTACAGAGCATTTTACAGGATCTGGGATTGCCACCTGGCAGATTCCATTTGTAATGCAGAAATGTCATCTAGAAGAGCATTTTCCTTGTCCTTAAGGGTAGAAAATTCATCCTCTTCTATGCCTATGCAAACATTTTGCTGTTCAAATTTCATTTTCAAGTTTCTGAGCTCATCTTGGGCTGCAACAAGTTCTTCAAATGGGGTATTTTTTGGCAGATTTTTTATTTTATTTTCCATTGAATTGATGGTAGCTTCCATATAATTTGCCTCCTGCTGCATTTCCTTGATTTCTGCATCTTTTTTGCACTGTTTATCCTGAATTTTGTCAAAAGCATCATCGAAATCAACCATTCTTTCATCCAATTTCCCATATTTTTCCTTCAATTTTTGCAAATGCAATTTCTCCTCTTCGATACCGACCACCAAAATTGGTTTATCAGTTTTTATTTCATTTTGGATCTTTGCCAATTGCGCATTTTGCAGCGCCATTTGATCCTTGAAAAATTGTTCCTTGGCTTTAAGAGACAAAATTTGGTCCCTTTCAAGTTTCAATTGCTTCACGGCATTTTCCATTTCCATTTCTTGTCTCAGTTTTTCTTTTTCATATCTCATTTCGCTATCTGATTTATTGGACCGTTTTTTGTAGTCCGATTCTCGTCTTTGCAAAGTACTCAGTTGGTCGATTTGATATTGTTCCTGTGTGGGCGGAGTTTACATTGGGGCAGGCCTGATACGCACATCTGCCCGCTACGCACATTTGCCCGTTTTTTTCACTTGACACTTTTTCAAGTGATTTTCAGATATGAGTAAAGTGAAAAAAGTTGCGCAATGACATTAATGAACTTTTTTCACTTCACTCATATCAGAAAATCACTTGGAAAAGTGTCAAGTGAAAAAACGGGCAAATGTGCGTAATGGGCAGATGTGCGTATCACAGCAAGCACCCCCTTTACGTTGTCCGACACCCGCGAGATACAATGAAAACCGTATTTTTTCAAATATAACGGTGTCTAAAACAGAAGGTACACTTTTTGACTTTTTTGGGTCACAAAACAAATAGAAGGTGGTCTCGAAATAGAAGGGTCATAAACACCTGGAACTGTGCCAAATGCATACAAATAAAAAAATGACAGTGGACGCTGTTTTTACATTTAGTGGTTTGGTCAATTGACTTGTTGTCAATTTGAGATAAAAGGTTGCCAATTGAATGAAAATTGTGAAGTAACAGTTTGCAAAAGCTTGGCATAACTTGACAAAAGTGGTTGTAAATTAGCACAAAAATAAACCGTCCCTCTTATAAAAGGGCAGGTAAAAAGTTCATGATAAAATAAAAGGGACCCTTCTATTAGAAGAAATATGGCACACAAATTTTATGGAAATTCACACACATTTTATAAAAGTTCCAACCTGAGCTTTCAAATCTAACATATCATCTTCCATTTTCGACATTTCCATTTCATAATCCATTAGCATTTTTTGCAATCTCGTCAACGTTTCGTGATTGTTCTGTGAATCCATACTGGACTGTTTCCGGTCTTTTGTTGGTGCCATTTGTTCCACCTGGTTTTGCTCCTTTTCGATTAACTGAAATGGTTTTTTTATATACCTCGATTTTTTAAAGTTGTGAAAGAGTCATCGATGTCAGACGGAATTTTTTATTCTTTCTGGTTTTCTTCCACGTACGGACGAAAAAACTATACTTGGAAAATGTATACTTTTGGGTATTGGAAAATCATTTTGAAAAATACGCAGTTCAGATGAAAAAAAATTATTTGGAGGGTCATTTTCCATTTTATCAAATAGAGAGGGCTGTTATATTCACGAGGTTGCGTTAGTGGGTGCCTATGCACAGTTTTAGAAACTTCCCAAATTTATGTTCATTCCATTTTACGTAAATTTGAATGCCGAAAATTCCCTATTCCCTATTTCCCTATACATTTTTATATTTTATTCTTTTTAATTTATGCCCATTTATATATACCGTATTTCCTCGAAATACCCCCCCTCGAAATACTTCCCCTCAAAATGGGCACTATGGATTTGTGGTCCGGGAAATGAATAACAGACGTTCAAAACACTTACTGTGTTACGTTAGAACATCATTTATACCATCTACATCCTTATATAAGGCTGTAAAAACTTATAAATGGTGGTTATTGTTGCATTTTTCACGTTTTTCTCTCAAAATTTTCACTCTGAAAAATAAACCCCCGGGGGGTAATTCGAGGAAATACGGTATATTTATATATCACTCTGTATCTCCCAAAACAATCACCCACCTGTAACAATCTCTGCTCGTGTTCCTGTATCCTTTTCTGATGCGTATCCAATTCATTTTGCAGCACCAACAACTTTTCTTCCGCTTCCACGATATTCTTTTGCAATTTCTTCTGGTCATCCTCATACACATAACTCAGGGAGCATTTTCTAACCGGCAAATTATGCGCAATTTCTGGCGCCTGGCGCCTATTTTCATCACTGGCGCTGGCGCCAAGATTTTGAACTGGCTCCAGGGTCTGGGTGCCATTTTCTATCAGCGCCACAGTTCTGGGGGTTGCCTGGGTGCCTTGTGTCAATTTTGGGGGGTCTCTGGGGGTGATGGGGGAACTTCCTCGGCTTGTGGTGGGTCTGAGGTAATTGGGAAGGGGTTGAGTTTTTCACGAAGTTGACTAAGTTGCAGTTTACAGCCGAAATTTCCAGGGCAGATAAATCTGTTTAAACACATTTCGGTCTACTGGGATGTAAAAAAAAAGTCAAGAGTCATTGAAAATGCCCTGTCAAATGTCATGCAAGGTGTGTAAAGTCATGTAAAATGTAAAATGTCTAGTAAAAAATACACAATAGATTCAACATTCTACTGGATATTTTACATAACTTTTGACACTTTGAGAGACATTTAGAATTTTTCACGGTCTGGGATTGGCTCCAGGTTTACAGAGAAATTTCACAACATACCCTTGGAACTCATAATTTTGCAAACTTTTTTTTGCAAATGCAAAAACCAAAACAAACCTGGTCACATAACATTGAACGCCAGTTTCCACAAGATTTTTGTTCACATTTGATTTTGCACCAGAACTGAGCATAGTTTCAGCTAGCAATTTTTGCACGGTACTAGGCTCGTCAGTTTGCACAATTTTTGAATTTGTCTGAACTTTGTAAGTTTGCAAAATCGTGGGTCCTGCCGCTGCAGCGGCATTTTCAGCGATATTTTGCAATTGTTCCGTTTGTTTTTCGCTCATAATTTTTGGCGCTATTTGTTTCATGTACCTGGGGTGGGGTGGGGTGAAATGAATCGAGGGAACATTTATGCTGCGATTACAGCTCGGACGTAAAATTCCAGCGTAATATTCTATCGCAACATTGATTACATGAAAGTGGATGATGATTCAGGTCTGCAATTTTTCATGGACAATTTGTTTATCAATACCTTCATTGTGACCAAGGGTCATTGTCCACCGTCACTTCTATTTGATTCTGAAAATTCAAAAATTTCGATTTTACGCTGCATTTTGCGCTGCCAGCTGAAGAAAAATCAATCGATAAATTAGCTACGCCAGGTGATTGCATGCAATGACATAGCGTAGAATTGATTTTTCTTCAGCTGGCGTGAAATTCCAGCGTAACATCGAAATTTTTGAATTTTCAGAATCAAATAGAAGTGACTGTGGACGAGGACCCTTGGTCACAATGAAGGTATTGATAAACAAATTGTCCATGAAAAATTGCAGACCTGAATCATCATCCACTTTCATGTAACTAATTTTGCGATGGAATTTTATGCTGGAATTTTACGTCCGAGCTGTAATCGTCCCATTACAGACAACACATTTGTATATCAGTACCTGTGCAAATGATAGATCTGCGAAATGCCGAAATAATGCCGAAGTAACCATTCGAGTAAAGCAAAATGAGTTTTTCACAGCTGTTTCCACTCCCAAACACTCTATGAAAAATGTCAAAGGACATTTTACATGAGTTTTGTTCAATTTGCATGACATTTGACATTTTACAAGACATTTTTAAGGGACTGGAAGTGTTCTCTGTTTACCTAAATATGACATTGACAAATTGGCATGCAGAAACACACTGGCAGACTCGGTTGCTACCAAATGAATGAAGGCATTTCACCCAGAGTTCCATCTTACATGTGCAAATCGATTTTCACAGGTAGTTTTATGATGATCAGATGAGGGTGCACTAATACGCACATCTGCCCGCTACGCACATTTGCCCGTTTTTTTCACTTGACACTTTTTTTAAGTGATTTTCAGATATGAGTGAAGTGAAAAAAGTTCACTAATGTCAGTGCGCAACTTTTTTCACTTCACTCATATCTGAAAATCACTTGAAAAAGTGTCAAGTGAAAAAACGGGCAAATGTGCGTAACGGGCAGATGTGCGTATTAGGCATGCCCCGATCAGATCCGCTCACCATGGTTGCTTCTTCATAATTTTCTGAAGAATTTCATCCCTTTCAGGGCAATCCCCCATGGCCATAGCTCTTTCATACTCTTCCTGAGATCATAGGATTTTTTTAAATTTTATTTAATTAATTTGGCTATTTAAAAAAATTTGAAACACACCTGCATTTCTTTCATCATTCTATAAAGCCATTGTTCAATTTTGATTTGAATCACATTTATCAGCATACTTACGAGGGATAGACCGATAATTACCAACCAGAAATTGAATAGCATCAGTTTTGGTTTGTTTGGTGTGATGTCGCCTGTGGAATAAAATAAAGGGTGCCGTATCTTGTTGAGTGCGGAACATACATTAAAAATACATTTATTCAGTATGTTTGTAACCTGAGAAAAAGTTTTTCTCGGATTTTATCATCACACATAATTACTTCTTCTAAAATATTCAATAATAGTGACTTTTAAAATTATCATTTAATTGATAAAATTTGAACAAAGCAAGCAGAATACAATACAGGTGCTTTTTGACCCACCAGAGGCCCATTCAATAACCATTTCATTCCCAGCACTGTACACTGCACACAAGACGAAAAATTACGTCATGGGGACATAAGTGCCCACTCTACCATAACCCAATTTTTGACACCTTCCAGTCAATTAACAACGTCAGTACCGTAATCCGTTCACTTGGAACAAAGTAGACACTAACTAAGCCTCTGGTAGGTCCCCCATCCCAAAAAACCCACTCACCCAATCCAATAGTACTCAACGAGATGAAGAAAAAGTAAAATGACTGAGAATAAGTCCATTCTCTTTCCCACAGGAGAAAAAGTGCCGCGCAAAGTAACATCCAGCCAACGCACATGCAAAGTGCTATGCTAAGTGGCACTGTGTCCGTGTCTTCTAACTGAAAGTGTGGTGAAACTTATTTGGGAAGTTAACTTTTGGATGGGGAGTTATTTGGGGGTGGGTGTTTTATGTGTTATGAAATTATGCCTAGCTTGACCGTGCACACCCTGAGAAATGTAATTTCACACAAATTTGTCAAATGTCATATAAGATGTGAAATGTCTGGTGCTAGTCCCAAGAACTTTAAAGTCAAGTGCCAAATGTCATGATAAATGTCACACAAAGTTGCCAATTATAATACAGTGTCTAAATTTCAGTAATAAAGTATTGTTATTTTTATTAACATTTTACATGACAATTGACACTTAACAGGGTCTGGGACTCCCCCTGGTAAATTTTCAGACATAAATATGTGCAGGAATGTAAACTAAATATGGGAATGCAAAAAGTAGAATGTAAAAAGCCTGACAAATGCAAATTTTTTCTGGATTGATTATATTTTACACTTTAAATGACACTTTACCAGGGCTTACCTCATTTCACATGATACTTTACAGTGTGAAACTTGCAAACCCTACCCCCACCCACCTTAAAATTATATTTCTGTTAAAATATCCACATCTCCATTTTTGAACAATAAATATCCACTGAAAAAATTCACCCAAAATTACAAACTGTATCCAAACTCACATTAGATCCTGAATCCTCAGTGCTATTAGTCCCCCCTGTGCCAGTAGAATCAATAGAATCCCTGTGTTCAGCTGTGACATTGCCATCTTGACATATAATGGCTGTTCTAGAGTTGGTCATTTCTAATGGGTGACCCATTATTGGATCCATTTCTTCTGCTTGTGACTGTGGGGGATTTATGTAGGTAACTTAGATGGTAGGTAGTCTTTAAGTGCCTTTGCAAATTTGCAAATGGGTGATTTTAGAAATGACTGCATTAGATCTGACCCAATTGGTGGTCCCACTTCCAAAATTGACAAAAATTGAAAAGTATAAGTATTGACAGTAATTTGAACATTTTATCTCCATTCTACTCCAAGGTTGAGTTTTTGACTGTGAAATCATTTGGGGGAGAAGTACTTGATGCATTGTGTGATTCAATTTAAAAAAACAGGGGACCGTTTATGTTGATGAAAGCCTAATTGACACCATATTCTTCACAATCAATTATTAAAAAAATTACCCAAAACTGACAAGAAAAACATTAATTTCCAAAAAAAATGTCTAAAAACAAAAAATCTAAACTCTGTCCACACCTCATCCATCCCCATATTTATAGCCACGTGTTTCCCGCTCGCAGCTTCCACAAGACTTCTTGGCAATCTGCCAGCATTGGGTACATTCACCCCACTTTCCTTCAATTTCACCACCAATTTCCTTCTGGCCCTTCTAACAGCGCGTTTCCACAAGACATTTGCGGAATATGCTAAAAGTTTGCCGAAATCAGCTAGGATCGCTAGAACTAGGGGTATGCCGAAAAGCGCGAAAATTATCGTCAACGCGCAGCCGAGAGTCGTGCGAGCGGCGATATTGCCGTAGCCTGAGAATGGAACGTTTTTGATTTTGCAAATTGTTCCGCGCGAGAAATCTGTAGGGCAGTGCCCTGTGCCCGACAAATCTCTATCGTGTGATAAGTCATGCTGGGCTGGGTAAGCGAATACGTTCATAAACAAAACGGCGCGGTTTAACGTAAACGTTGCGTAATACTATTGAAGCAATAGTGCTAATTCTTGGCAGCCAGCCAATATTTTTTGAAAATTGCGATTATTTCGTAATCAACGCAATCATGCTGGTCGGACTGTATTCATGCATCCAGTCCAACAAATTTCTTTACCGGGCATAGGGCCAAAATACTGAAACAAAAATGTCAGCCAGTGCGACGAAAACCCCTCTTTTCATAGATTTGCACAACAGTGCCTCACATACTTGTTTACCGGCTCAGTAAACTAGGATTCGGTAAACTCACAAATCGACATTGAACGCATCTGAGTTGACTAGAATGAGTCATTTTATATCTTCGTCAACTGTAGTTGACGGATACCTCATTCTGGTCAACTCAAATGCATTCAATGTCGACATATGAGTTTACTCAATCCGAGTTTACTGGACCGGTAAACCAGTGTGTGCCGCGACAACGACGTACCGATGGTGGTGAATATGGTGCCGATGTAAAACAGGGCGCCCCACATGTCCCACGGAATGTCGATGCTCACTTTCAGTGGTTCCATGTCCTTTTCGAATTGCCGCAGTGTTTGCGACAAAATTTGAGGACCCATTTGTGAACCATTTGCCAGCCGCTGAAAATGAAGTTTTCAATGGTTTCTGTTGATTCGAGTGTGGAATGTACCGAACGAAAAATTTTGAAATTGATGAATCTGTTTTGAACATAGTTGAGTTTATAAAACTGATTTATCCAAACTGTTCGTTGTGGAGCCAGTAAAACGCTTGAATACAACCATTATAAAAGTTGGCACTGTTCCAAATGAACTTAACAAGTTTATTTTCACTTGAAAAATCTAAATATGAAATTTACTGTGAAATGGATTGAATCTGTGCGATGATTTTCGTATTTGAGACATAAGTATTCTTATGGTCCAAATATTTAAAGAAGTTAGTCACTTAGGTTTTTTTTTTCAAATTTCAAGCCTAGAAAATAAAATAAAAACGCAAAACAAACCTGTATTTCAATAATCGCTCTGTTCCGCACGATATCTCGATTTTCTTCAGACGAACTAAGCAAATCTAATTCATTAGGATATTCGACCGCGTGCAAAACTCCAGCTGCAGCTATTGTGTAAAATAGTAAAATTACGCATGGAATCACATGCGACAATCCATATTTGTCGTAGATAATTCTCAATTTTCTGGCGATTTTGTTCGATGCCAGACTAAAGTGACTTTTGCCATTAGTTGGTTTGGGATATTTTAGCCTGGGGGGCACTCCCGGACCTTGTAAATTGCCCTGTAAAGTGTCAAATGTCATGCAAAGTGTCAAAAGTCATGTAAAATGCCTTGGAAAATGGTATTTTTGTTAACACACGTTTGCCATGTTCCAGGTAATTTTACATAACTTTTGACACTTTACATGACATTTCACATTTTACAGACCATTTTACAGGGTCTGAGAGTGGCACCTGACCAATGTATCTTTTGGTTGTGAATCATTTGATTGTAGCTGTGATGTCTGCTGGTTGCTGCCACAATGGTCAGGTTTTTGGTGAATGAATTCTGATGACTCTTCAGGAATAGTGGCGCCGACTAGACGCAGTGGTTTTGTCATGAAACTGTCCTGTGGTGAAAATGTTTTTTACAATTTTAAATTACTCTGGTGAAACAATTTGCTACTTCATCCAAAATTTGTCACTTGTCACCTGGAACCTAGTAGAATCGTCAAATTCAAAAACTCCCCAGGGGAGCAAAATAAATACCTAGTACTAAAATATCACCTTCAAAAATCTTCAAAAACTCACATTAGACCTCCTGGACACACTTGAGCCACTTCTAGCCGCATGTCCACCGGGATTCTTGCCAGTCTGATGATAATATCTAGGTGAACTCGAGTTGACACCCAGTTCACTACTACCCGCATTGGCAGGGTGCCAACTGTTTTTCTTTGCATTGTCAAATTCCCTTATGAAATGGGAGTTGTCATATGGTGATGGCGGTGAAGTGTTTGAAGTGGGGAATGGAAATGATGATGTGCTTGATGTGCGGCTGTGTGCATTTCCACTGTGCAAGTGCATGGATGCTGCGAGGGGGGGGGGTGTGGATTTGTCAAATATTTATATTGATTGGACTACATGACACGCAAAGTTTTGCAGTACTGTATTTTGATGCATATAGTTGCATGAAAAACCATGTGTGATGAGAAAAAGTTTATAGGTATGTTTTGTTTTAAACTCTGACACCATATGGTGGATTTCATTGAAAGAGTGCAAAGTCTATGAGTGAACTAGGTACATACATCAGTATCTAAATTCCATGGACATCCAGTATTTGGCATTCACAAAAACACTGATGTTAAACATAGGCATGTGCTGTGTAGTGACACGTTATGAAGTGTCTTCACATTGATGTGAAATGTTGCATTGCAGTGCCAGTTCATTTCCACACACATCACAAACTATTTTCCCTCTGACTCAATCCAAAACCCCCATAAATCCACCAAAACCACCAACCCATCCTGCCATGTCCATGCCCATGGCTGCTGGGCTTTCTACTGGCCCTTCGCCAGTTGCTGCTGGAGGCACCAGAATGGCCAGATTCGTCTGCCATCGTTGGCTGCCTTTGCCATTGATGGAATACCACTGAGGCCATTTTTGGATGGTTATGGTCTAGTGGTGGCAAAATGGTAATTTTTTGATGGCTGGGTGGGGGGGGGAGTGTTTTTATTGGCTATTGAAATTGTGTATTTTGATGTGTATCTAAATAGTGTGTTGAAAATGGGAGGGTCATAAAGGGAAGGTACCCTAAGCCCTAGGTTCTTATGTGACCCGATTCACATATCTGAAAAGTAAAATACATTTTCGGGTGATGCCAAATTTTCTATGGCGTTTTGAACACACTAAGTAAAAAGTGGAATGGCCAATGGCGCCAGAAAATTCAGCCATTTAGCGTCAAAACCACATTGCATCACTACTATCGAGTTTTGTAATAAAATTGGATCGACCATTAACGGGATATTTAATCATCACTTAAGTAGTTTCTGCCATACTCCAAATAGTAGGACCTATGGTGAGTTGAAACTTTTTGTTTGAGCTACTCAAAATAGTAAATAGGTACCGTATATCCTCGAATAAGACCCCAGGGGAGTTATTTTTTCGTCAGAGTTTTTGAGGGGGGAGTTATTCAAGGGGGAGGAGTTATTCAAGGGAGGGAGTTATTTTTTCCTCAGAAAACTTGGACTAAATTCATTGTATGAATGCTTTATGTCAACTCATGTAATCCAGCTAACAACAACAAAAAGCTGTGTATACACTGTGTACATGCTATGTATCTGCTGTCGCTGCCATACGTCAACAATATTTTGTATTTTCATCGATCATTTTTGTAAAATACGTAGCATATTTTCCGCCCAGAGGAGGAGTTATTCAAGAGGGGGGAGTTATTCAAGGGAGGGAGTTATTTTTTCGTCAGTGTTCTTGAGGGGGGAGTTATTCAAGGGGGAGGAGTCATTCGAGGGGGGGTCTTATTCGAGGATATACGGTAGGTATGTTTGGTTTTGGATTTAGAATATGAGTGAATACGCACGCTCTAGTGACATAAATTCATCGTGTACAATCGTGTAATTCATCACTAAAATGTCCAAAGTAATATATCTTCATAGTAAAACAATTGGTCATATTGTCGCTTTTGGCGACAATGCAATGTCAGCTTTGCTATATCCTAAAACTGTGCTGCATTTAGTGTTTGAAAGTTTTTGGATACTTACTTACTCAAACTCATAATCAATTTTTTGCCTCTTAATTTTTTTAGGTAAGCCATTATCCTTTATCATCAGCTGTGCAAGTTTGGCAGTGTAAAAGGGTTCCCAAATTCAAATCTGAATTAGTACTTTGTGCAATTCAACTAAGAAATCTAGGAAATGTGTCCGAAAAAGGGACATCGCATTGAAATCATTTGCGATAGATCAATGATCATGATAAAATATTTATTTTTGATCATTTAGTGCTATCAAGTTGCTATCAGATTGACGGGGACTTTTTCAAGAAAATTATAATAGAAAAATGCCTTCAGATATTTTAATTAGGTAGGTCCCTAGGTTAGAGGATTTTTATATTTACATAAGAATGAAATAATACCTGCAAAAAATACCTCCCGGGGGACTTAATCAAAAACTATAACCACCCAAAGTACACAACTTCCGACAACAATACCTATCTGGAAACGGTAAACACGTGTCTCAAAAGTGAAACCAGTTGTTTACCCAGCCAGCAGATTTACATACTGCGGATGAATAATGCGTCACCAAAATGCGACTTTGGCATTAGCTGGATTTCCGACGTGTGGCATTTCGATCAGGCGATGTTAAAAACACAGTTTTGAAACACAGAAAATGAGGGGTTTCTGTGTTTTTGGTGTGAAAGGGGGAAATGCGAAATCCGAACTGTTCTAGATGGTTTGAAAGAACCATAAAACGAAGTTTACCGTATTATCTCGAAATACTCCCATGGGGGTTTATTATTTCGCCAGCACAATTTGAGGGGGGTTAATTCAGGGTAGAGGGGGATAATTCGAGGTAATACGGTATGGGTTTTTAGAAAAAAACACCGAGCCCTGCAATAAAAAAATGCTTTTTGATCACTACATGCTTTTTTACAGTGGGTTTTCTGTGAAAACTCGTAATGCAGGAATGCAATTTCCACCTGCCGTTCTATTGGTGGTGCCGTTCTGTTGGAAGTGCTCTTCTATTGTTTTCATGAGCGCAAAAACGTGCCAAAACCTGCCGTTCTATTGGAGGTGCCCTTCTATTGGAGGTATGCTGTTCTATTAGAAGAAATACGGTGTACCTATAACAAATAAATATGTACCCTTTTCAGAGCATGATTCAAATTTAAAAAAATTATAATAGAATTTCATTCATCTTCCAAATTTTCTTCCATCTTTGTTAAAAACGCAATACATAAGGGTGTTTTTCAAATAAACTTTGACATCATTGGCGACAATTACCTTGAACCAACTGTTTGGTTTCTTTCTTCAACAAGATTGAGTTGAGCGACTTGACGAAATGTCTAACGGATTACAGGTAAAAAATGTATTTTCTCCGAGGTGGTCGTGCGGAATTGGGATTGGGACCTGTCACTCAATTTACTGGGCTACAATTCTTTTGGGGCTACAAAATTGATTGAATCTGTTTTTCTGCGGATCAGGGGCAGTCCCAGACCACGGTTTGTTTTATAAAAATTCATTTTAGTAAAATTGTATAAAAAGTGTAAAAAATTATTTTATTTTAATTTTATTTTTGTTTCATTTTATTTTATTTTATTTTATTCCCAAAAGTCATTAATAAAATAAAACGACACATTTTACAAAAATTGTACAAAAAATCAGAATCATGCATGCAAGGCCAGAAAATTGTGAAAATTAGACCTATACATGAAAAACCTGTGACAAATTTTTCCCTTACTTTTCAAAAGTTGCATGCAGTATGTATCGTTAGCTAGCTGCAAGTGTAAAGTTACAATTATTGATAAGAATGGTTTGCATTTTCAGTAGAAGGACTAGTGGAGTGTGCTGGGCACATTTGTAAAATGTAATGCAATTTGTCAATTGTCATGACAAATGTAAAGTAAAGTGTCAATTGTCATGCAAAATGTCAAGTGTCATGTCAAATTTCAAGAAAAGTGGCAATTGTCATGACAAATGTCATGCAAAGTGTAAATTGTGTATACAAATCTTGTGTTTTTGTATCCATAGACTGTTTTGTATCCAAATCTTATGTTTTTGTATCCAAATGTTCACATAAGATTTGGATTCAACAACAACATAATTTGGATACAAAGCATAAGATTTAGATATAAAACATAAGATTTGGACACAATTTGCTTGACAATTGATTCTTTATTTGTTACATGTCATGACAATTTACACTTTACCTTACATTTGTCATGACAATTGACACTTTGCATGACATTTTACATGACATTTGACAGTTTACACTTGGGACTGCTCCCAGATCCATGAATAAACAGGTAGAAACTCAAGCAATGAGATAAAATTTTACAAAAAATATGAATTTTTATACAATTTTACAAAAATACAAATTTTTATACAATTTTACAAAAAATTTACAAAAATTCAAATTTTTATACAATTTTTATTTTTATTCTTAAATTTTCCATTTTATTTTATTTTATTTTATTCTTGAATATTCCATTTTATTTTTATTTTATTTTTATTGTTTTCTGAGATTTTGCCAACCCTGTCCCAGACCTTGTAAAAGCCTTGTAAAATGTCAAATGTCATGCAAAGTGTCAAAGGTCATGGAAAATGCCATGGAAAATGGCAACTGAGTACATTTGACATGCATGACATTTGACATTTTACATGGCTTTTTACAGGGTCTAGAAGTGCGTCTGGGGACAGTTCCATGTAGACAACAAGACAAGTGTCATGAAAAGGTACAGGTTGTTTGTTAAATGATAAGTAATTCACAGGAGACAAGTATTTTTACTCGCAAGTTTACTTGTCACTTAAATGTAAAATTACCTGTCACTTGACAAACTCGACCCTTTAAAAATGTGCACAACTTATTTAATTCGAGCCCTGGAAACATTATCAATAAGTTTCTATTTTGGGGTTTCACATCTGGCCCTCGGACGGCAAAATCCAATAATTTTGAAATTGAAATGACCTTTCGTTCGAGTTCGAGCTCGGAAAATTGTAAAAATTTCCGTATTTGATGAAATTAAAAACGGGGTGAGATCAAAGCGTTCAAATATTGATATTCGATTTCAAATTGATGTTCTGACATTCAAGTGTTTATAAAGTTTCATTTAAAAACACGGTATGTTCAATTTAAAAAAATAGGCGAAAAAATAAAACGGCAGGCCAGAAGGTTGAGAAAAAAACACAGACTGATGCTATTTCATTACCAGAAATACGGTATGCGCAAAAACAACGACAAATGTTGCTCAATTCTATGGACACTCAAAAAAACCATAAATAGAAATGAGTGAAAATGAAGGAAGTGAATATGAAATTCGAGCAGTACACAGATCAAAAACGTCACTTGTTGTAGGTAGATGTCATTCATACGTCACTTAAAAGTGATGACGACATTCAAAAAGTGACACTATTTCGCATCACTTTAAAGGTTGGCATTCCCACTTTTCCGACCGTAAAAGTGACGACACTTAAAGTTCTTAAGCATCATAAGTTCATGTACTCGCGGCAGAAATAACGAATTTTCGGTGAATCTACCTAAATACGCAGCGAATATAAGCAACTGGTTTATATGCAGCCGACAAAAGTTTATGAACCCCGTCTCATTTCGGGTTCATATTTCATTTCAAATGCGAAAAGTGTTTCATTGAAGCGTAGCGTGGCATTAATAACGTAGATTTTGGGGGTGCTGAAATGTATACGGACACTGAGTGACCAAAGGTCACTTGTTTCAGTTTTGAATGAAAGTATTTACTGTGTTCTTATGAATAGAAGGCAATAGGTATTTTCCGTCATTACGTGTTCATATGAAGGGTGTGCTTCTAAAAGTACCGATCTACAAATTTTTCAAATTTGAGTTAGGACCATTTTTGGGGTCCCCATAAACATGCGCTTCAAAAAAATATATAATATGTGGGGGGTGCGAAATTCAATTTTGAGATATGAGGGGTCGAAAAAAGCAAAAAAATCGCAAAATACGGTTTTTGAAATTTTAAAAGTACCGATCTACAAGCTTTTTCAGCTTTTGTGTCTTTAAAAGTACCGATCTACACACTTTTTTCAAAGTTGTTCTTTTAAATGTACCGATCTGCACATTATTTTTTGTGCTTCACAATGTACCGATGTCAGATCGGCATCCGATTGAGCAAAAACTCATTTTGTGCTTTTTTATTATGGGTAAAAGTACCGATCTACAGCTGTCTGATTTTGTGCTTTAAAAAATACCGATCTACATGCTATTACCAATTTGTTCCTTTAAAATGTACTGTACTACAAAAATATAATTCACTAAATTTTATATAGCTAGTGTTATGTGTATAATCAATGATTATACCCATGCATGTGGATACCCAACAATATGGCCGAAATACCCATACCCAAAATTCCCATACCCAATACCCACGTATGGGTATTGCATACTCCAAACTTTCAATTGCGATTATCTCAAAATCGATTTTTTGTAGATCGGTACTTTTAGAAGCACACCCTTCATATACATAGGGTGCCGTTTTATTTGGGGGATTGAGTTCACTGGCATTTTCGTTTTTTTTTAAAAACTTTACTGACATAATTAGAGAGACCAGAGTACTAAACGACCAATACTTTGAAATGGCACCATGTTTGGAGACATTTTGGTGAAATTTTTCACTGTGCGCCGCCATTTTTGAGTAGCTCCAACGATTTTCGACTTATCTTATTTATTTATGAGGTGACATTGTGAAAGTGAAATTGTCCCGGTGCCATACAACATTACCGAATAGCGCCACAGTTCCCAAGTAGTGGTGTAAAAAGCGCTAGGACTTTGGCGCCAAGCGCCAAAAGAGCCATGGCGCTTCTCTGGCCCAAGCGCCAAGCGCCAGAAGCGCCATGGCTCTCTTTGCTATGGCGCTAGCGCCAAGGGCCAGCGCCAGGCATTTTTGGCCTGGCGCCAGGCAAGGATAGCGCCAAGCGCCAGAAGCGCCATGGCGCTTTAAATGGGCATGGCGCCAAGGGCCATTGGCGCCACAGCAAGATAGCGCCAAGCGCCAAAAGCGCCATGGCGCTTTTTGTTTGGAGCTATCGCCAAGTAGCTAATCAGTAAATTGATCGACATTACTCTAGTCACATCGAATGTCGCCATACCTCTAAAAGGTACCCGGTGATTAAATTCCCGCACTTAGAGCATAAAAAAATCATCGCAATTTTTCACGTTCTGAAAAAATGCGACACAAACACAATACCTAATTCGATTTTTTCAAACTTTATTTTGCTTGGACATTTTCCATTAACCTTATATTATTCGCCAAAGCATTAAAATACTTAAGCTTACAAAAAAGTGTTTTTGCAAAAGTGTTCTTTTATTCGCTAAAATACGGTACTCATTCACAATTCAAGAAGGCCCTGTCACTTTGCTAAATATTATACCATTCCATCATAAGTTTGGGTACAAGATTTTGATTTATAGCTGGTACTTTTATAATAAGTACAAAACTTCGCTCGCAGTTGAGGTATAATAAAACGTTAACGTTGCTAAATTGAGCCTGAACTTTATAACGTTACGTTTATTTAATTTTTTACGTTCCACGTTACGTTTTAAAGATGTAGCTGAGCTTGACCAGTAATTTTTCAGATGCGAAATCGCGCAGCGGATTAAATGAATTATCCCATGTAGAACGGCTTAGAAATGTTTGGGTCACGCAGAAAAATACCGTAAACCTTTGAATTATTTCCCAGCTTATTTTATATGAAATTAGGTACTTTGTAAAATTGATTTCGAAACGTTATGTCAATTTGATTTTAATTTAAAGTGAGATTTGTGTATTTGCACGAGATTTGGGAAATTCCCTGATTTAATCACAATCATTCAATGACATGAGTTTCTCAAAAATCTCTCTTGTCAAAAATCTCAAAATCATTGTGGCTGAAATAGCAAATGCACGATTATTTGTTGTTCATATTCTAATAAACGTTGCATTAATTTCAAAATCCAAGTTGAGTTGCTTTTTTCCGGATATTTGTACGAGTGCGGTCACAGTAAAATAGCTCAAATTTAAAAATCCCAAAGTTGCCAAGATTTGTTACGCTGCGTTCGGTGAGCAAATCACTAGATGCTGCGAAATTTCGAGCCGAGTTAAAGAGTGAGTTGAAGTAAAAAGATTATCGGCCCCATGTGTACACATTTTAATTTTTTAAACATTTACAATTAAACAGACGCGCCCTTCATTTTTGGCACGCGGCCAAAACGGCAGTTTGTGCGACGCAGCAGACACGGCGGCCTGGGGACAGTCCCGCACCCTGTAAAGTGTCAAGTGATGTCAAGTGTCATGCAAAATGTCAAACGTTAGTAATAAGATCATTTTTGTTAAATCTCATAGACACTTTACTGACACTTTACAGGGTGCGGGACTGCAGCCAGTTTGGGCGACGCGACGTCGATTTTTGGCAGCGCGGTACAGTTTGAACGCAACAGGCACCCGAGTAGCGTCCTGAGGGTGGATTTCAACAATTTTCCTGGTGGAAGCCATCAAAAGGTGGGAGATCATGTTTTTACTTTGTTTTGCAAGGGTTATGAATTTTGATTTTGTAGGTTTTTTGGGGCTGGCTTTAAGGGGATAAAACAATTTCCCAAATCTCACATTTTTCACGTGCAAATATATTTACGCAGAAAACTTGCTCTAAATTCTAAAGTGTGTCTAAAATGGGATTTAATTCCATCGATTACGGTAGCCAGCTAATTCACATGCGGCAGGAAATAATGCGGCCGCATTTCAGCTCGGGGTGCATTAGTGAACTTCGGGGGGGGGGGGGGATAAACCATGGAATAGTCATTTCGCTGTGGATTGTACTAACCAAGGGCTTGAGCCTGTTTTTGGACTCGTAAGTGTTCGTCATTGGTGAAAGATTTGGCAAAGTGACAAGTGACGAAATGAGTGCTAAGTTGCGGTTAAGTTGCAAGTGGTTCCGTAAGCTGGTGCACGATTTGCTCGTGTACATGGATAATGTAGAAATCGAGCACATTTTATCTATATTTTAAGATTTTTTCTGGAATGGCGCGCATAAGTATGGCGTTGGCGTGTAAGACAAGTATTTGCGGATGCATACTGTGCCGTCGGTGTATTTATAACCAAATCGATGTATACTCGGCGCACCGCAAATTAAGCATTTATGTCTTAGTAGATAATATGTGAACATGATACTTGAGGCGTTTGGTTCCGTAACCCGTTAAGTGCAAAAGTGAAAAAAAATGAGTTAAGTGCGGATCTGATATATATATTCATTTTTCTTCATGATAAAACAAAAATTATATCAGTATCTCATACCGTTCCCGAGATACAGAGATACCGATTTTTGAAAAAAATGCAACTTTGCATCCGAAACCCGTTATCTACAGCCCAAAATAGGTGAGTTTGCACTCGAAACCCGTTATCTACAAAAAAACTATCATTTTTTGCACCCGAAACCCGTTATCTGCAGATAAAAAAGTTTGCATCCGAAACCCATTACAAATTTAGTAGGAACGGAGCGCAATCCCCATACAAAAATGGAGTTTGCACTCGAAACCCGTTAAGGAACAAATCTGCATGTACGTATGTTGATGTGATGTCAATCAAGTGGCCATAACTTTAACCATATTTGCTAGCCAGAGGGTTGTAGATATGGAAAATGTAGATAAATTCGTGGCGTTTTCGAAAAGTTTTGAGCGAGCGTTGACACTCAAACCATGCTGGCTCGTGCCAATGTCAAAGTTTCAAATGCGATTTTCAAAAAACCCAAAAACGTGCAGATAACAGGTTTCGGAATCAAACTCCTCACTTATGAATTCACGTTCACAAAAAAGCATTTAAACAAAGGCGGAGTCACGTCCAAGTAACGAATCTTTTTTCCTGAAACGATTTGTTTTTTTTTGGTACAATTTTTATTTTATTAACGATGTAGTCATGATGGATTCTATTAGCATGCAGTCCATGGAGTATAAATACTTCACTCGAACTTTTATGTATTTAGCCACTATGGGGTAATTCCCAATTTGCACATGCCAATCGATTTGCAAATCATCTATTTTTAGAGGTGCTCAAAACGATTTGTCAATTTCTGGTATGTTCTTAAATTTGGACCTAAATGCAACAAGACAAACTTCAAAATGACCAAACGGGATTAAGTAAATACGGAAGAGCGAAGTCTCTGGGTGATACGGAAATGGTTTTTATCCCGTGTTGTTTCGTGCTGCGCGTTCAGCCAGTGGTGAAAGACTTTTTGGAGAAAAATATTTTTAATTTTTTGTCTGTTTTTTTCTCTGATTGATGTGTGAATATAGATTTCTATTCGGAGATAAAGTCAGAGCACATATTGGTTATTAAAATAAAGCAGGTATTTCTGAAGAGTTACCAAATACTTTTTACTATAGTGATCTACATATCAACAATTTTATTTCTGAATTGCTATGCTCTGCACATTATCTCTTTATGAAATCATCATATTTATGTCTCTTTGAATGTAAAAAAATCCAAAAATAAGGTTATTCAACCATTTATCTTTTCCACCCTCCTATTTCATTACATTTGGGCAGCCAATTTTATTGTGAGACTGATTGACATATGTCATATTGTGCTTTTCAATGGGGGACTTCAATGGAACTTTCCATTCCCTGTTATCCATTATTTATGCATGCTTTTTTGTAGAGTTTAAAGAATATCAGCCTGCCAGACTGTGAAACTGTCACATAAAATACTGTCTTGTTCAAAAATTCAGTTGTTCAAAAATTTCCTGGGCACTGCTAGAAATTCATTCTATTCAGACGATTTCAACTTTTTTATACTTTTTAAACTAGTTTTTAGTATTTTTTAGTATTATTAAGTAGTATTATAAAAAAATTATTTATAAAAGAATCAAAAGTCAATCAAGTAAAGATGTACAAGAAAACCATTGCCCCAGAAATTTTGGGACACAATTGCTGTACATAAAACACAGGAAAGCACACATGCTATGCTCTCTGCTACCACTCACCAAATTCATTGTACCCCCAGTGACATTTGCAAGCAGACCTGACTAGAGCTAGTGGTGACAAAAAAAGTTTGGAAAAAAACATTTGGATCTAGTTTTATGAGTTATATTTATTTTAATGTGTGGGGCCTGTACAGGGGTCTCCAGGATTTTGGCCCTCGCGGGGGCTGGATAGGTAGCAAATCGCTCCTCCAGAGGGATAGATAGCTGAAAATTTTATGGGGGGGGGGCTCACGGGGGCACAATATAAATATAGGCTTTTTCAAGGTTAAGAAGGCAGAAAGGGGAAAAAATCTCTAAAAATCGGTTAGCTGAGCGATTGGGGGGGGGGGGTCTTTGGGGGTAGTAGCCAAAAATTTTGCCTCGGGATAGATAGATAGCTGAGCAGCCTCCGGGATAGTTAGATAACTGGCCGCTTTGGGGGTGGGCCCCAGCCCCCCCTAGGAGACCCCTGGGTCTGTCAATCCTTCACCCATAAAACTGTAATCTGTCAGGAAAAATTTGCAGGCTAATTTTCTAATTACAGGAGATGGTCGGGCATGGTATCTTACCACCAGGGGTCTCCAAGATTTTGGCCCTCGCGGGGGCTGGATAGATAAACAAAAAATGTCTAAAAATAGGTATATAAACATGTGTAAAGGTGAAAGCCGCGATTTTGAAGCTGGAAAAAACTATAAAATGGTATGAAAATTAGATTTTGAGCAAAAATTGGGCAAAATTTATCAAAAATAAAAAAATGGTAGGTAGCTAAGCGATTTGGGGGGGGGGCTAAGGGGGTTAGATAGACAAAAAATTTGCATGGAAAAAATTCCTCACTCCATACTCAAATACATCCAGTGGTGATTTATCAGTTTACCAAATTTTGGAATAAACTTGCATGCATTCCAATGCATATGTTACGCAGGACCTGACATGTCAACTGAAATTGGTTACTTGACAAATGGTATTTATTATACAAAATGTGGAATATGCCCCATGAAAAACACTATGGATTAGTCTGTTTGAAAAAAAAACAAATAAATATGATTGAATTTGCATTTCAAAATTGCACTTTGCCTCAGGGGTCTTCTAGATTTCGACCCTTCGGGGGGTTGGATACTAGGGTTCAAACGGGATTGACTTTTCGGGATCGGGATCGGGATTGGTTTTTTGAGATTTCGGGATCGGGATTGGCCGGGATTGGGGTCACGGGATCGGGATCGGGATCGGGATTGGCATTTTTTCGGGATCGGGATTGGGGTATTGGGATAGAGATTTTGGCAAATGTTTTGGCATCCACAGTTGTTCATAAAGGTCTAAAAACACTGTTGGATGCCAGAAACGTGGCATAAAATGAACGCTGGGGGTTTGCGTTCACATTCTTGCATGCAAAAACGTCGTTTTTTCACTTTTGATAATTTCCACTAATTTTCCGGGATCGGGATCCCGGACTTTGGAGTTTCTCGGGATCGGGATCCCGTTTGAACCCTATTGGATACATAGCGGAAAAAAAATTTTTGCAGGGGCAGCGTTCGCGGGGGTTCAATATATAGGCATAGAAGACAGAACAGAAATAAAAATCGCCAAAAGTAGGTGAAAAATGGGTATATAAGCACATTATACTACTAGAAATAGCTGAAAATAGGCAGTTAGGCGCATGAACTAGTGATTTTGGAGGTGAAAATCTATATAAAAAGTATGAAAAATAGTGATTTTGATCAAAAACTGGTGTAGTGTTTCTCAAAAATCGCTCCAGATTAGGGTTTGGAAAAAAACGTTTTTTTAACTCGATGTTTTTTTTTTAAAAAAAAACGTTGTTTTTTTAATAAAAAACGTTTTTTTTAAAAGCTCCCAGATATGACCTTGTGTCAACATATATAGGTATATCAGACAGTGGCAATACTCTGTGATGTTATATATGACCATATAATGTCGGTGGAGCCATTTGATAGCATTATAAGTGGTGATTTGTGTCAAAAATATCTAGGTATTTTTCGTCGACATATCATTTGTATATCGCCTTATAGTCGAATGTTCGTGACTTCAGGTAAAGTTTGGCACGGAATAGTGATCAAACAAGGTTATAAAAGGAGGTTGTTACTTTGGGAGTGAAGTTACACACTGTGGAGGTACATGGAAGCACATTACCTCAATATTATATACTACAGCAACATATGACTGGCTTTTTAACCCATGGTAGCACATAGAAATGGATACTTTGATACTAAAAATGCCACAAAACCAATGAAAACAACCACCAATGTCAATTTGTGTGTGAAATTGCGCGCTCGCGCACAAAAATTTTGCAAACTACCTAGTGCTCAGTACTAAAAATTTCGGCCGATGTTTTAAAAAAAAACATTTCGGATGTCATGTTTCTTTTTATAAAAAACGTTCCAAAAAAAACAAACATCGGCCAACCCTACTCCAGATAGGTAGATAGCTGGCCGATTGGGGGGGGGGGGGTTTGGGGATAGTAGGGTTGGAAAAAAATCATTTTTTTAAACGCTTTGATAATAAAAAAATCAATAAAAAATTGATTTTTTAAGATTAAAATCAGATTTTTTTAAATTGCCCAGAATGGGGGTTTAGAGAAAAAAATGTGTATGTTAAGTGTCAGAAAATGTTTTGTTGTGTCTATTGTGGTCATATTCTGACTGTGGAGTCATGGGATAGTATTATAAGTAGTGATTTCTTTCAAAAATATCCATTTTACATCAACTTATTATTTACATATCACTTTTTGTCAAATGTTCGTCACTTCAAGAGAAGTAAGCATGGAATAATGCCTAAATAAGCCGTAAGAGAAGGCTAATACATTGTCAGTGATGCTACACACTGTAGAAGTATGAGGAAGCACATTAGCTGGATATTATATACTACACAAGCATATCACGGAGTATTATTGCACCATAGCATGAATAAATGCAATCTTTTACACTAAAAATGCTCCAAAACCCATGAAAACACCACCAATGGTAATGTGTATTGGAAATTGCGCACTTGCGTGCAAAAAATTGCAAAACACCTGGTGTAAGTCTAACAGAATTTTTTATTTTGATTTTTTAAAATTAAAATCAGTTTCCACCCCTTGATCTTTTTAAAAAAAATCTGATTTAAAAAAAAAATCAGTTAAAAAAATCAAGTGCCAACCCTAGGGGATAGTAGCCCAAAATTTTGCCGCTGGGATAGATAGATAGCCCCCCCCCCAACCCCCCCCCCTTTCCTACCCCTGCTTTGCCTTGATGTTTTTTTTCTGGAAACAGTAAAAAATGACCCTGATGATATAACTGAACCATGTGTCATTTTTCAATGTCAAGTCTCCTAAAATAAAAAAAACAACAAAAACGTTACAACTTTTTAATAAAACGTTGCCAATTTGCCATCCTTAATCAAACCAACAAAACAGGCATGATGAGTATTGTCCCCATGCAGCCCACTACACAAAAACATACAGTTAATTGTTATTGTCTTTTTATGAATGTATTTTTTTTCTTCAATACATTAGGATTTAGAGTGGTTTTGGAATTTTTTCAGGGATTGTGATTTGTTGTCTTTTTTATTTCTATGTGCACCTGCACACAGAACACAGAACGTTTTAACAAGTGTGCTAAAAAGGCAAAGAAACACATGCAAACTGAATGAAAGGTTTTCAAGCGACAATGAAACTCAAGTTATCAACTGGCATCAAATAGCCCACTTTCGCTACGACAAACATATTCTGCTTGAGGCACTTCCATATATCAAGTGAACTATCAACGATAAAATTATTTGACTGGAAATATTTTCCTGTTGAATTTGTGTTTTGAAAGTTTTCTTTTACCAATTTATTTTTACTTCTAGTTTATTCTCTCAATGTAGGTAGATTAATTTTTTGTAACTGGGTAGGATTGGGCCGGATTGGGGGGATATTCCTGGAAAAATTGTAATATTCTGGTATTTTTATCTTATTCTCGGCAATAAATGGAAAACTTATATATTCAACTGTCATGAAAAACGATTGCAAAACTTTTATGAATGACTTTTATACTTTTGTGAATGGCCAAATGAATTTCAATTTTTTATTTTTTTATTACTTTGCCACAGGGACGTATCCAGGAATTTGGAGCGGGGGGGGCTGCTTGTTTACGGGGGCCGGCGAACGGGGGGGGCTCACCCCCCCCCCCTAAAATTTTTCCCTGTATAGGGACGGAAAGGCGTTTTGGCGCTAGCGCCATACAAAGGCGCCACGCCATGGCGCTATTGGCGTTGGCGCCAGCGCCAGGAACCGCTTTATATGTATGTAAATAGGCATACATATACACGAAATTCGCAAAAAATGTGTTCTTTTCCAAGGATTTTGGTTTAAAGGGGCTGATCCGCTGAAAATACAGTGCATGGGGAAGAAATTGCGCGCTTGCGCGCAAAAGTTTTAGGAAACATCGAAAATATTTAGGAAAATTTGCATTTTCCGGGACTTTTTTGATCTCACCCCGGGAAGGGGGGGTGGCTGCAGCCCCCCCCGCCCCCCCCTGGATACGTCCTTGCTTTGCCACAACTATTTATGTGTAAAAATCCATTTATTTATTTATTTACTTTTTTTATTTATTTATTTTTATGTATTTATTTATTTACTATTTTTTACTCTAAATGTGACGCTTCAAATCCAGCTATCCCCTCACCCAGCTCAGAAACTGTGCAAAATGGATACATACTTTCTTTATTTGGCTTTGTGCATTGTGGCTTTGGCTCGAATTTATCTCAATTTTCCAGTGGGAATTGCCATTTTCCATTTTCATGGAACTTTCCCATGTGTGGGCATTTTCTGAAGGTGTCAAAGCTTCAGTGTGTAGTATAGAATTTGGTCTAGATGTCCCTTGTTTAAATACAACAGTACAATAGTATTACTTTTTTGTGTTATATACTGTGCATGCAGTTACTATACGTGTGGAAAATCCATTGCAAATTGAATTTAGTTGTTGCATTTCTGCAAGTGAAAACCTTTTTAAACCTTGCATCAATGTGTTTTGCAAAATTAGGTGGTGTCCAGAGTCGAGACATTTCAGTGTACATTGTGCACATTTATGCTAATTAAATATGTGAATAATGTGCCTTCATGCATATTGCACACCAGTGCTCATTAACTATATACTGTAGAGGCACTGCAAATATTTTCCAATTATGTCATATTTCTGAATTAGGCACTGTGAAAGCTGTTAACTAGTTTGAACATACAAACCTAAATTTTCAAATTGATACAATCATTCAGTAATGAGGCAAAAATGTCAAATGCTGTACTAATAGTCAGATTTTGCATTGCTTTAACTTAAGTGGGGATGGAAATTATTGAAAGGATATTCTAGTTTCCTTGAAAGATTCCTGACAATTTGTAAATTCCTATTTGCATATGCAAACTAATTTGCATAGGCAGAATTTGCTGTGTCTATATTAGGGTTGGAAAAAAACGTTTTTTTTAACTCGATGTTTTTTTATTAAAAAAAACGTTTTTTTATATAAAAAAAACGTTAAAAAAAACATCGGCCAACCCTAGTCTATATCCTAATGCCCCCTGAACAGGGGTTTAGTAGGGGGGGTGTTGGGGGGGGGGGGGGTTACCCCCCCCCAAATCCGCCAGCTATCTATCTATCCCGGAGGCAAAATTTTTGGCTATCTATCCCCAAATCGTCCGATTTTTAGGAAATTTTGGCCCAATTTTCGCTCAAAATCGCTAATTTTTGTACCTTTCTAAGTTTGTCACATTCAAAAGTCTAATTCACGTTCCTTATTGCCTATTTTTGGCGATTTTTTGTACTATATGCACTTATAGACCTATTTCTAGCTGTTTTTCTCCTACTTATAGCGATTTTTCCCCTTTATTCCGTCTATACCTTTGAAAAGCCTATATATTGAACCCCCGCCAACCCCTCCCCCCAACCCCCCCAAATTTTTTTCAATTATCTATCCCTCCGGAGGAGCGATTTACTATCTATATGAACCCCCGCCTGGGTCTAAATCTACTAAACCCCTGCCCTTGAATAACTCCAACTTGATTAACTTCATACATAACATAGCTCTAATCATGATTTTATGGTAAATATGAATGGATTTACTCAGGCATGACTGTATTTGTAAGTGTGCTTCAGTGTCCCAAGAGTTTTGCTTGACAAACACAAAGTGGGAATGCTAATTACTTGTATTATTGAGTTGGGTAATGCTATAAGAATGTTGTATGATAGATAATAAGATATTTGACAAACTATTTTACATGATAAGTATATTCCAATCAAATTTGTCAGAAGGTTTTCTAGAGTGGATGCATCTGTGTTTTTTTGGATGCGGATTATCATCAGATAGGAGTTTTTTTGGATAATAGTGGTTCTCACTGTGAAACATCACTCAATACTTTACTCATTGTGTCTCATTACTTAATCATACATTTGCATGGATATGCACATGAAAATATACATGGCTTGACTCCCAGTGAGCAGACATTCAATTTACAAATGTGTAAAATGATGTGGTGTAAATGACAGAGTATTTATTGTTTTATTTACACAGTACTTTTTTCATCTTTCAGGTAAATGACAACCTAAATGTGAAAAAATCGTGTGTGCATTTTTGCCTGCATAAATGTGAAAAACCATGTAAAGCGCTTTTCTCCCTTATCATTAGAATTCTAGAAAATTTCAAACTTTCAATTTGCATGCATAAATCCATTTTCCATGCGCAGACACTAATTGCCTTCTCACTCCATTTGACATCTCCATACCCAGGGGCCCGGGGGAATGACCAGGGGCCACATTTATTTATTGTCTAAGCACACTGTAAGGCGCCACACACACGAGTTGGCGTGAATATGAAAGTTTAGTGGTAACTGACGCCTTACGGTAACGCCTTACGTTCAAATTGGCCCTAGACACATAAGTTGACAGCGACACCAAATGTCAACTGGTTCCCATCCCAATTCAAAGCTTGCTGACGAGTAACACTACGCATTATTGTATACGCATGTACTCCATGCCGACCTTGTAGGTATACTCGGCAGACACGATACTATACCAACAGATAGGAGTTATGTCTTCGGCTGGCAGACGGCCAGCCGAGAACTTATGGAAGGCGTTATGATGACGAAGTGATGAGGCCATCAGCACGACGTGATGGCGAGAGTTGATGATGGCGACCAGGGATTTTAGTAGGTGGGGGGTTGGGGGGGGGGGTTACCCCCCCAAATCCACCAGCTATCTATCTATCCCAGAGGCCGGCTCAGCTATATCTATCCCGGAGGCAAAATTTTCGGCTACTATCCCCTAAACCCCCCCTCCCAAATCGGCCAGCTATCTATCTATCTGGAGCGATTTTCAGAAACTATACCCTAATTTTCGCTCAAAATCGCTATTTTTCATACCTTTATATAGATTTTCAGCTCCAAAATACCTAGTTCATGCATTTAACTGCCTATTCTCAGACATTTTTAGTACTATATGTCCTTATATACCCATTTGTCACCTACTTTTAGCGACAACTTCATGTGCTGTCCTTCACTTCAACTTCATGTTCATTGAACCAGTTGACATTTGCCATCATTGTCAACTAGTGTGCGTATTCAATTGCCATTGAATCCGACCCCAGGCAAAGGACCGGGGCCAGGGGTCATGCACCATCTATCTTATTAGCATTCGCAGTCATGCAGTTGGTCAGTTGTAGAATGTAGATGGTCATGCATAATCACTGATGTGTGTGTGTGTTGCATGCACAGTGACAATCTGTTTTGGGTGGTAACTGATTGTGGTGTTAAAGAGTAGCTTTTTATGTGTACCCACAGGGGTTGGGTATTTTAGTTTTGTTACCACTACCTATATTTACTGGGAAGTATTTCCTAGTAGTTATGTATTTTTAATTATCTGATGAAATTTCAATTGAGCAATCTTTTGGGAAGTGGGAAAGATGATGAAAAACCTATTGTGAATATGGAAATCATGTGAACCCTCTTTCAGATGCTGTTTCCATTGAGGTGGTTCAGTAAATATAAAAAAACCTTACCAGCTTTTTATTCACTCAGACTTTACATTTCACAACTTTGGAAAATAAAATGTCTCTCAATTTTTGAACCCATGCAAAAATTGATTCAGATGTTGGCAGATGAATGTGACTCAATTTTTGGCATTTTCTACAGGGGGCATTTGAATGGTTTGGTTGGAAATCAAAGGTATTATAATTGTCAAAAAGATATTTCCTAATTACCCATTTGAACCACTCCTAGTCCTGATAATTTGAAAATTTCTGTTAGTAGTATATCATTTCCTATTTAGTAGATCATAATGAATAAAAAAATATTTTCATTTCCAATATCATTTCATTTCCAATAGTTAAAGTATCATTTTAACAACATGTCTGCGCATTTGCAAGTGTATGTAGTGACATATTGACATGTCATAAGTTCACAACTCCAGCGATGCGTGTTTATATCATCATGCCTCATAAGTCATAAGAAAGCTTGTTGGTTTATATCGGAATACCTACTTTTGCGTTTTGTAAAGCAAAATACACTTGATTTCAACTGAATTTTTTCGCACAAGTCATTGACATGTTCAATTTAAGTGGCGTTTAGCTATACAATTCCCTTGAATCAATGAGTGCAAAAAAGCAGGCGCCCGGCAAATGCACTACAAAGAATTGGCACTGGTCCAAATGGAGTCCATCCAATGAATTATAATTTTGAACAAAGTATCCATATCTCACTTAGGTATCCAAATTTGTACAGCCATACGTCACTCGAGTTTACAAGTTCCATGCACAAGTTTCATGCATTTGTCAGATGTCATTGTGTGTGCGACCTCAAGAGTAAGAGAAAATTTACTTACAGCGAAACTTCATTGACTTCCGTCTAACTTAGTTCTATTTCTATTCGCATGCTATCAATTGCATGCGTTTGAACTGAAAGTACCTAAGTGAGTTTTTGCATGGGCAGTCCAGATCAATACTATGTAGATAAGTAGATGTTTCGAATTTATATTCTGAGTTTTGTGAGGGTTAACTTTACACTTGGTTAACCATTTTGTAGGTAAAATGATCATGTTTTTAACATGATTTGATTCCCAATAACACACCCCATTGTATTTAGTTGACCAATCAGCATTCGACAACGTTATTCAATGACCAATGGTCAACTGTGCAATTCAACTGGAAATTCAGGCATTTGCACAGCCAACGATGGCAAGAACACACATATTAAATACGGAAACTCATTGAGTTTCCGTGTTTTTGTTTAACACAGAAACACGGAAACTCAACAATTTTGAAAAACACGGAAACTCAAATGAGTTCTTTTTTGGAGAACACGGAAACACGGAAACACAGAAAATATGGAAATGTTTTTTGAGTTTTTTTATCCAAGCAATTGAAGGCACAAGATTTGAACTGAACAATGTGTGTATGTGCATACATAAAGTATGCATGTATGTATAGTGTGTAAAAATGTACATAGTATCTAAGTTTAATGATGAAATAAGTATCAAAAAAAATGGTGTCCACGTCTCCTGATGGTTTCGACAATATTATGAACTGTGATTTAAGTGTTGGGGAGTGTCCATCAGGGTCTGCTAGCTCACACAATTGAGCTGAGCGCTCCTCACCTCCCAAGCTGTCAAAGTTATTGGTCACCCATTTGGAACTACCTCCAGTAAACTAATGAAAATTTTCCAATATACAACAAAACATATGCAAAACAAATATTTGATACGAAAACCACTGTTTCAACAGTAAAATGCTGTAAAATTCAACTTTTTGTAAAACAAGTCAAGTTTTTACCAAAAAAACTTGAGTTTTTATCAAAAAACTTGAGTTTTTTAAAAAAACACAGAAATAAAACACAGAAACTCAAGTTTTTTTCGTGAAAAAAACTCAAAACACAGATATTCATTTTTGAAAAACTCAAAATACAGAAAGTGTTTTTATTTTGAGAACTCACCCATCGTTGTGCACAGCACAGGGATATCTATTTACACACTACTATAAGTATCTACTTTACCGTATTTCTCCGTTTATAACACCCGGGGGTTATACAAGATCGGAGCAATTTTCAGCGAAGTTTTTTAAAACTTGTATAACACCCGGGTGTAGGTCAATGGGGGTGCTATACATGGACAAATTTCAAACAGCAAAAAACAGCAAAATAAGTGCATAGAAATTCCGTGTTTTTTCATTGTCTAAATACAAACGTCTCTACATATTTTTTTGGTTCCCGCGTGCAGCTAATTCAATGGAAAAAAATGTGCGTGCGCGCCGGAATTACAATGAGTGGCGCCACACACAATATTTAAACCATTCAATTTGAGCTGTTTTTTGAAACCTTTTATAGCACCCCCGGGGTGCTATAAAACTATATAACACCCCGGGTGTTATGCACGGGGGGGTGCTATAAACGGAGAAATACGGTATATGGCTACTTTATATCAGAGTTGGAAAAACGTATTTACGTTTACCCGAAATACCCAGTTATTCGGGTATTTATACTTACGTTTACGTTTACGTTTTCCAAAAATACCATTACGTTTTGTTACGTTTTTCTCACCAAAATACCTGGGTACTAGGGAAAACAAAAAAAAAACTTGTGATCATTCACATGTGCACATGTTCAAATGGGCCGCACCACCTGCAGCCAACAATATTGTTGTGTTTTTGCATAAACGTATTTAACATTAACATAAAAAGTGACTGCACCCTTGCACTTACACATGGAATACTGGGTACATATTCATCAATGTGTTCAAATGCTGAACACTTTTTGTTTGTTTGTGTAGCCTTGTCTTTATAAATTTTTTTGTGATGAATTCTGACGACACACTCGCAACAACTGTGAGAAGCACGCGTATTGAACTGGCAGGGCGAGTGCAAGCTCTGGTGCCAATCCCAGACTCTGTAAGATGCCCTGTAAAATGTACAATTTCATGCAAATGTCAAAACTTATGTAAAATGCTCAGCAAAATGGCAAACATTTGCCACCTTCCAGGGCATTTTGCATGACTTTAGACACTTTGCATGTCATTAGACATTTTCAAGGCATTTTACAGGGTCTGGGACTCCCCCAGAATCACCAGCGTAGTTGGATTTCGCCACACTTCAAACAGAAAGTGGTGCAAATGGAGCGATTTACCCATCTAAAGGTGAAAATAATGGTAAATTTCCTATGCACAATGGAAAATTCTGAATGTAAGTAAAAATTTCACGTTTACGTTTCTTTATACGTTTTCCTTGGTATTTTAAAAATACCTTACGTTTTAGTATTTATACTTTTGATTTGGAAAAGGTATTTACGTTTACGTTTACGTTTTCCAAAAATACCAGTATTTGCACAACATTGCTTTATATACACTTTAGACACCTACACAGGGGTCTCCTAGGGGGTGGGCTGGGGGGGGAGCCCCCCCCCAAATCGGCCAGCTATCTATTTATCCTGGAGGCCGCTCAGCTATCTATCTATCCTGAGGCAAAATTTTTGGCTACTACCCCCAAAGAACCCCACCCGCCAAATCGCTCAGCTATCCATCTATCTGGAGTGGTTTTTGAGAAATTTTGCCCCAATTTTTGCTCAAAATCACTAATTTTCGCACCTTTTTATAGTTTTTCACCTTCAAAATCTTGCTTTCTGGCTATATACATGGTTATATTTCTATTTTGAGCCATTATAAACCTACTTTTGGCTACTTTTAACTGATTATTAGCGATTTTTCCCCTTTCTGCCTTCTTAACCTTGCAAAATCCTGTATATTGTGCCCCCGCAAGCCCCCCCAAGCTCCCCCAGCCCCCCCCCCCCAGAAAATTTTTCAGCTATCTATCCCTCCGGAGGAGCGATTTGCTATCTATCCAGCCCCCGCGAGGGCCAAAATCTTGGAGACCCCTGCAGCTACATATGTATTTATTTTTATTTACATAGGCACAGGCAGGTAAATTAGCTGGAGCACTCATGTATTTATGTATACAGGGGTGGGCATCTTCAGTTACCGCTGGAAAAACGCGATAGCTTGAGCTACAGTTGAGCTATCACAATGAAATTTTAACACAATAGAGTAGACTCCATAGGACACCTATGCTGAAGTTTGCAACCCAAACGGCCACAGTTTGGAGGAGTTGTGGAACACACAGTTTTTAGTGTAATTTTGTGACTTCACCCCCCTTATCTCGGGACTGGGGGACTATTCGAGTAAAAAAAGAATTTGGTAGTAGCCCCGACCACAACATACTCAAAGGGCATCAAAATCGGCCGATGTACGACAGAATGGGACGACACCAACGACCGATGCCCCCCCCCTCAAATGCCACCCTCGATTTATCCTATGGGTGACGCCAAGTCACAAAATTACACTAAAAACCGTGTGTTCCACAATTCACCCAAAATGTGGCCGTTTGGGTTGCAAACTTCAGAATAGGTGTCCTATGGAGTCTACTCCATTGTGTTAAAATTTCATTCCGATAGCTCAACCGTAGCTCAATCTATCGCATTTTCCCAGCGGTAACTGAAGATGCCCACCCCTGTATATTTAGTATGCATGAATTCTGCCTGCTTAAAGCTTGAAAGTGGTGTTCATGTTCATATGGTAAACAAGCAAAACTGTGTACATGAAACGACAAGTTTATTACTCTTTTATAGGTTTTATGCCTTTTGTATGGCCTTTTATGAGGTGGCTGGCTTAATGAGTGAAGAGAATGATATTTTTTTGTTGATATTTTTTTGAAAATGAAGTGTTAATCTTTTTCGTTTTCGTTTTTAGTACATCTGAATTTTGAATCAAATTGCCTTTCTGATCCCATAAACTTTGCCTTAAAAGCGTATAATACAAGCGCTGTGCGAATGCTCATTTCAGAAAACTGTCTCTGTTTTAAACGGAAACAGATTGATGTGGCATTTAAAATAAATAGAGATACAAATGTATACCTAAATACATATGTATTTAATTTGGTGTTGTTATTTTCAGGCCTCACGCCATAGTTATTTTCAGGTGTTTTTCTGCGCTTTTTTGTGTTTTTGAGACACAAAAACGTGGTCCATGTATGTGTTATTGCCAAGTTTCATGAATTTAAAAGGGATCCACAACATTTGCCTGCATATATTCAGGTGTAGGTATGTTGTTTGTAGCGCCAAAATATTTGCACTATTTCCATCACTATTCCTCTACATTACGCACTAATGATTCAGTTTTATTTATATTAGATTGTCTGTGTCAACAAAGTCGGGACAATATTTCGGTCATTATAAAATTTCACAGCGGCAAATGCTGTGTTTCGAGCGAACATAAATTCAAGTGGATTGAGGATGTAATTCGATTTATTTAGGTGTGTGATTTATTTATGTATTTATGTCCTGTAAGTATTTACCGTATATCCTCGAATAAGACCCCCCCTCGAATAACTCCTCCCCGGATTACATGAGTTGACACAATGCATTCATACGATGAACTCAGTCCAAGTTTCTGAGGAAACAATAACTCCCTCCCTTGAATAACTCCTCCCCCTTGAATAAGTCCCCCCTCAAAAACTCTGACGAAAAAATAACTCCCCTGGGGTTTTATTCCAGGAAATACGTTATGTGTGTTATTTACTTTGTATGCATTTTATTTTCCTTTGCAAAATATTTTTAAAGACGCGGTGTTTGCTTTTGCAATTCTATCATTTTCATGTAAAAGGACAGTGACGTCAGTCAGAAGTTTTGTCAAGTTCCTTTTCCCTGTTCTTTTCAAATGGCAACTTGCAGTTGCAAAAGTGATACTAAAATGTGTTTGTAGCACTTGAAACTTTCTTCATTAGTTTAATTTACTTACAGATTAACATCCCGCACTAGTGATGGAAAAGCGCCATGGCGCTTCTGGCGCTTGGCGCCATTTTGCTTTGGCGCCATTGGCGCTTGGCGCTGGAGTTTGAAAAAGCGCCATGGCGCTTTTGGCGCTTGGCGCCAAAGTCCTGGCGCTTTTTCCATCACTATCCCGCACGTGTAAAATAATGTGTCAAATGTCATGTAAATGTAAAGTTCAGCAATAAAATCGTTTCTTTTTTATTGTAATTTGGCATGACATTCACAGAGTGTAAAATGCTCTGTAAAGTGTAAAATATGATGCAAGGTGAAAATGTCAAATGTAAAAAAAAACGATTTGAAATTTGACATTTTACTGGCCATTTTACAGGGTATGGGAGTGGTCCTTGGTAGTATCTATTACCTATTTACAACAGATAGTCTGTTATCAGTAACTATGGCCACAAAGATGCGTAAATTCAAAAATTAATACATTTTTATTTGGAAGAGAACTTACCTAAAATATAATCATACATTTACATTTTGCCGTTTATTACTATTACTTTTCAGCAACACCGAAATATGTTCAGCATTATTCTTGTAATATTTATTTACTTTAGGGAGACGTTATCAATGTACCTAGTAGGTAAATATACCATTTGTACTTTTTCTGCAACAATATTTATGTTGCCGTAAACAGGATATTTCGTACCTGTGTTTTTATTTTCTATTTTTCTCCTTAAATACTCATTTTATCTGGTGTTTAAATCTATCATTTTCCCAGATTTTTACAGCATGTCTATTTTCCTCCGTATGTTTTAGCACTTTTCGCGGTATTTTAACGATATCTTTTTGAGGGCGCCGCTTTTTACAGGTGAAAAACAATGTGCAGCACTAAAGTGTCATTCCATTTTTTTGATTTTTTTGTCTAGACATAACAAACATGTAAAACACAATGAATATGGTAAATGCATAAGTTTATATAGATGGTGCATGTGCAAATAGATTTGCATGTGCAAATGGTAAATCTACCCAGGTACTACTCCCGGACCCTGCAAATCTCAAATGTCATGCAAAGTGTAAAAAGTATGTGTAAAATGTCATGAAAAATATCTACTGACCTGTAAAAAAGTGAAAGAAAGTCTGATATTTCACAAGACACATTTCACATGAATTTTTACACATTGTCACTTGACATTTTGCAGGGTAGGACTGTAACTGGTGAACAGCTCGATTTGCCCCTTTGAATAATTTCCCCTCTTGTAAAATTCCCCCGGTTAGGCGTAGGGTTGGCTGATGTTTTTTTAAAAACGTTTTTTAAAAAAAAAAACGTTTTTTTTTTTAAAAAAAACATGACGTCCGAAATGTTTTTTTTTAAAAAAAAACATCGGCCGAAATTTTTAGTACTAAGCACTAGGTATTTTGCAAAATTTTTGCGCGCAAGCGCGCAATTTCACACACAAATTGACATTGGTGGTTGTTTTCATTAGTTTTGTTGCATTTTTAGTATCAAAACATCCATTTCTATGTGCTACCATGGGTGAATAAGCCGACATATGTTGCTGTAATATATAATATTGAGGTAATGTGCTTCCATGTACCTCCACAGTGTGTAACTTCACTCCCAAAGTAACAACCTCCTTTTATAACCTTGTTTGATCACCATTCCGTGCCAAACTTTACCTGAAGTCACGAACATTTGACTATAAGGTGATATACAAACGATATGTCGACGAAAAATGGATATTTTTGACACAAATCACCACTTATAATGCTATCCCATGGCTCCACAGCCATTGTATGGTCATATTTAACATCACATAGTATTGCCAGTGTCTGATATACCTATATATGTTGACACTAGGTCATATCTGGGAGCTTTTAAAAAAAAACGTTTTTTTTTAAAAAAAACATCGAGTTAAAAAAAAACGTTTTTTTTCCAACCCCAGTTAGGCGTATGAGGAACTAATAATCCCCCCTCGAATCACCCCCCTTTACTCATAAATTTGTTGTGTCTATTTTGAACAAAAACAGCATTTTATTTTGTTAATAATGCATACCTACCGTATTTCCTCGAAATACCCCCAGGGGGTTTATTTTTTCAGTGGGAATTTTGAGAAAAAAAAAACGTGAAAAATGCAACAATAACCACCATTTATAAGTTTTTACAGCCTTATATAAGGGTGTAGATGGTATAAACGATGTTCTAACGTAACACAGCAAGTGTTTTGAATGTCTGTTATGCATTTCCCGGACCACAAATTCATAGTGCCCATTTTGAGGGGGGGGGTATTTCGAGGAAATACGGTATTTACTGAAACGAATAGATAGAAGAATGTTTGGAAATTTTGACTACCTAACTAATATTCCCCCTTGAAAAAATCCTCCCCTTGAATAGTTTCCCCTCAAAAAGGTTTGAAGAAAAAATAAATTTCCAAGGGAATTATTCAAGCAAGTACGGTAAATTGGTTTGCACGTACAGTTTGGTTACACACTTATTTTTGAATCGTAGTACGATTTTTTGACACATTGATCTCACCACAGCTCTGTAACCGCAGAATTTTGTAAATTTTTTTCAAACCTTTTGTCTCATTGTTAATTGTGATTCATAGGAAACTCTCAGCTGAGTGTATAAGCTTTAAAATAACCAAACTTTAGGTGTGTGTGTGTGTTTTTCTATTTGCACATTGTATAAAGCCCTGAAACTTCCCGAAAGCGGACACGGATTAAGTATTTTTGTTTGAAAATGTTTCGGTTTCGGGACTATTTTTTGTATAATTATTTGAATGTATTTACGTATTTTTCTGCGCCATACATAAATGCACATTATACCACGCGACATGATATGACAGCATTACCATTAATATTTATATACACAATGTGCATATTTTACCTGGTCAATGGCTTTATTTCATTGCAATAGCGTTTGAAAAACGCCATGATTTTTTGGCGTTACCGGTAACGCCAAAAATGATTTTAGTGTTTATTTTCTGTTGTTTTTGTTGATAAAAAGTACCTACCTAATTCCTCGAAATACCTCCGGTGAGTTTACTATTTCGCTAGCAAACATTGAGGGGGGTTAATTCGAGGAAATACCGTACTTTTTCATTTCTGTGTAAAAAAGTTTAAAAATATGCCTCTGCTGTTGCCTTGTAAAATGTAAAAAATCAGCCATGCAAATGTGGTATAATGTAGCAAATTTTTTACCTTAATACCTTTCTATGTATCCAGGTAATTTGTCTTACATTTTCAAATGCAATTCATTAGTACTTCACTTTAAGTCAAGTCATCGACATTAAATAAATTTGAAACAATTTATATTTTACGGACCTTTAAAAATTGTCGTTAAAAATTTTACGGACCTTTAAAAAATTTAAAGACTCTGTCCCGATTCAGAAAAAAATGTCACAATTTTCCAGTTCCTGTGTCAGTGCCAGTTAAAATCCCAATTCCCATTTTGAAAACAAGGTCACTTTTTGAACCATAGCGCCATGGCGCTTTTTAGTGACTATTTCATGCATTGGCGCTGTTTTTTTGCACATTTTTGCATTTTCCCAAACCCGTCTCATATTGTGTGATATGATTCAGAATTGTGCCGGAGACACGCTGAATTTTTTTTGTTGATGATATGCATTTTTGGATTTGATATTTTATATTTAAAAAAACATTTTCAGGGAGGAAATAGTGCGGTTTCCGGTGTGTGTAAATATCAATTTTAACAGGAAAAACGTTACTTAGGGTGAGGTATTTTATTCCCACTATGGTTTTATTGATTTAAAATCCAATATTGTTTTGCAACTGCAACTGCACATCTTTTTGAAATTCTAAATAGCCATATCTTCAAATGTACCATATTTCCTCTCAATAGCCCGGGTCCGGGGGCCTTTTTGAAAAAATTTGAGAGGGAGTTATTTGAACAGTGATCATTTTTTATCCTGCTCACACATATTTACATGGAGTTATTCGGGAGGGCGGTTAATATGACAATACAAAAATATATTACCTATTATAATTAGTATAATTAATACCGCTCATCTTAAATATACACCAATCTCATAGATTTAAGCAACTTCCCTCCAACTAAAATGTCAGCTATGCAATTGCAAATTGAAATTTGACATTGGTGTATCCATGGTATGCATTTTTCTGAAGGAAACACTCCATCATGACGTCATCATTTATAAAATAAAAAATAATTTCAGCAAAAAAAGAAAAAAAACATGAGGGAAAAACATTCCTCGTTTGTTCGCGACTCCGACTTTTTCTTTTTTTAAATATTTTTCTTTTTGTGAAAGTGCATACATAAGTATCCAGCTCGCACGTTATCGACCAAGACATAAATAATTTTGGGCGCATACTTTGCGGTCCGCCGAGTATAATGATAATTTTGTGAAAAATACAAGACAATCAGTAATTAAATAATACCCCTTGAATAAAACCCCATGGACTTATTCGAGTATTTACGGTATCTCATTTTACGCATGGTTTGCGACGATTATTTGTGTTTTTATACTCTTCTATTGTTGTTCCTTTTTATACTTTACATATAGGCATTCTTTTTAAGTCTACAAAGTACCCAAATATATGCAAGTGCCTTTGCAAAATTGCAATGCATGTTTAGTTCTCATTAGGGTTGGCAGGCGATTTTTTTTAAGCGATTTTTTTTAAAAAAATTCCGATTTTTAAAAAAAAAAATCGCAGCACCCGTACCGATTTTTTTTAAAAAAAATCGCTGGCAAAAAATTTTGGTACTCAAGCACTGGGTAAAATGCAAAAATTTTGCGCGCAAGCGCGCACTTTCATGCAAACAATCTATCAGTTTCTTTTTTCATGGCTTTTACACCCATTTATGTGTGCTTTTAAGCATGTAAGGTAGGCTGTGAATCATTTTAGGAAGTATTCATATATAGTTATGTTTTTTGTGTTGTCACATCAAACATTTATGCAAATGCATCCATGTTCACTTCCAATATCATTTATATTTTGTTATGAGCAAGAACATGCTATTTCTGCACAAAAAATTGCAAACGGTCGATGAAATGTGATTCACGTCACAAATATTCAATTTAATTACATTTACACTTAAAAATAACTGACTTTCAAGCTTTTCCGAAGCTCTAAAGTACTTATATTAGCACAGAAAGCATAAGTGTGCATTCCCTACCAATTTATATGGCTTTTATTACCGCCATAGGCGATTTTAGGCAGAAAAAGGGCTAATTTTGACCCCAGCGATTTTTATTAAAAAAAATCGATTTTTATTAAAAAAAATCGATTTAAAAAAAAAAAAATCGGGGTCGTTAAAAAAAATCGATTTTTTTCCAACCCTAGTTCTCATTTTGATGAGTACTCGAGATGACAAAAGGATGCAAAACTTTTGAGCTGTAAATATTTACTTGTGTCTGGTTCATTTTTACAACGATTTTAAGACTGAATAGTTCACTGTGAAATCTACAGTAAGAAAGCTGAATAATGGACACAATTTTTTCTTCTTTTTTTTCATGTTTTTTTTCACACACTCAGTTTACTAACAGAAGTAAACTCGAATTAGGTGCTGATAAATCAAATATGAGTTTACTATAGTGAATTAGTTAGAATATTCGTCAACTGTAGTTGAAAGCCATCTCATTCCGGTAAACAAGAATGCGTTCAAAGCCGATGTATATACCAAAATCAGTGTTACTGGCAGTTATACCGGCTAGGGCCCATTCCGCATCAAAGCCCATTCCGCATGTAGACCCATTATAGACACATTATGCCTGCAGGGGTAAGAAAGGGGGTGGGTAACACCACCCCAAACCGCCCAGCTATCTATCTATCCCTGGCGCAAATTTTTTTGACTGCATTCCCTTGAACACCCCCACACAAATTGCCTAGCTATCTAGCTATCTGGAGCGCTTTTGAGCAATTTTACCCTAATTTTTACCAAAATTCCCTGATTTTCCTACTTCTTATAGATTTTCACCTTCAAAATAACTAGGTCATGTGATTTATTACCTATTTTCAACATGCCAGGTATAATTAAATGTGTTCCGGGTCAGCGTGCGGGATGGGTTTACATGCGGAATAGTGCACTGCCGTTATACCCAGCGGACAGCACACCTAGTATGAAAACCTACCATAATTTTATGAATAAAATTTTGTGATAAATTACGCAATAAATTATTTCATAGTAAAAACGAAATACTATGATTAAAAAAATGTAAAAGTTTTGGCTCATTATTCAGATGGGTTATGGTAGGTTTTCATAAATGTGATGTCCGCCGCGTATACTAGTGTGTGCAGCGCCGTTATGAGATGGTTTAGCAGAGTGTTCATCAGATGACTTTATTCATAAGATTATGGTAACTTTCTGTGCAAAATGATTATTTCAGGCTTGTTTTTTATCTGTAGGTAGATTTATTTAGTTTTTGAATTTTGTTACAGTTTTAGGCTCGATTTTTGAAAATTTATCAAAAATAAATTTTATGTCGGTTTCGATACGTTTCGTCCCCTGAATACAAGACCGCAATGTAATTAATTTTTATGTAAGTAATTAATTATAATTGAACATCCGATCAAATGAGCCATGGAAGATTTTCGGGTAATTAATTTTTTTACCCGCACAGAAAAATAACTAAAATATACCTGTTTACTGAGGAGTTGTGTATACTACAATCTTTTCGTTATGGAAAAAGCCATCTAAAATTTCAAAACTTTTATCAAGTTTTATAAAAATGCACTTTTTTATTCAGAGAAAATCTATTGATTATTATTTCTATTACGAGATCATTTCTATTTGTTTAGCCGCATATGATTCCTTCCTAGAGCCCACGCAAAAAGAGCGTCCAAATTTTATTTGCACATGCAAAGCTATTTGCAAACTACCGTATTTGCTTGAATAATTCCCCTGGGGTATTATTATTTCGTCAGACATTTTTGAGGGGGAACTATTCGGGGGGGGGGAATTATTCACGGGGGGGGGGGGATTATTATTTAGTCAAAATTTTCAAGCATGTTTCCATCAACCCATTTCCCGAAACATGCCTTATAAACACAATAACGTGCCATTTTTGTTAAAATTAGGTAGAACAAATTAATCAAATATTTAAAGGGGGGTTATTCGAGGGGGGAATTATTAGTTCCTCACTCGTGTTACAGGGGGGGGGGAATTATTCAAGGGGGGACTATTCAAGCAAATACGGTATTTGCACATTTTTTTCCAGATTCCCTGAAACATTTCGGATAATTTAAAAATATCATTTTGCGTAAAATACCCGAAACTACTGATTTTCATACAAAAAAGTTTTGGCGTCTGTCTGTAAACTTGAAATTGGTAAACTCATAAAGCAACTTTACCTGGCATTTGAGTTCACTGGAATCAGTTATTCATCAACTCGAGTTGACGGAGAGGAAAAATAACACTATCCAGTCAACTGAAATGCATTCAAGGCCGTTCTATGAGTTTATTAAATTTATTTGGTAATCTAGCTTGTGCAGTGACATTGCATTTACCTTTAGAAAGAAAAACTGAATACCGTATTTCCTCGAAATACCCCCCCCCTCGAAATACCCCCCCCCCTCAAAATAACACTATGAACTTATAAACCCCCCCCCCTCGAAATACCCCCCCAAATTTAGTGTATAGAGAACGTAAATGACAAAGGCTGCGGTTTGTCATCTGGGTAATGCAAAACACACGTTAAAAACGATGACTCTGTTATGTGAGAACTTTGAATATACGTCTACACACTTATACAAGTCTTTAGAGTCTTATAAATGGCGATTTTGTTATTTCTGGCGAAATAATAACCCCCCCTCGAAACACCCCTCCCCCTCGTTTAACCCCCCTTCAAAATGCTCACTCTGAAAAAATAAACCCCCCGGGGGTATTTCGAGGAAATACGGTAAATAGTAGTGCAGTGCAATTGTAATCTGTTGCGAGCGACGATGACAAATCATGATCACATTTTTTACAAATGTTTGTAAATTGTAATGTGCATTGAGACATGTTGCATTGAGACATGTTGCAAATACATACAGACTTGGTTGCATGCTTTGCATGGAATGGTAGAATTAACGATGACAAAATCTCTTGAAAAAAGTGTTCTAGTTGATCAGTGTAAAACTACTTTTTAATTCTATTGTAAAATGACTTTTCTAGTTTTTTTTTCTTAAAATAGTTTTAGAATTTTCAAGTTTTTTTTGGAATATAATACTTGACAAGTTCTTTACATTAGGTTACATATGTGTAGTTGTCGTCTTACAAACACAGAACAAAACACAGAAAATATCAAATTCCTGTGTTTTGACTGGCGCCCAGTCTTTGCCATCGCTGGTTACAGGTTCATTTGTGCGTTCAAACCGCTATCAATCATGCCACAAGCAAAACTGCTTTTGCATATGACATCTAAACGCGCCAATATAATGGCCATTTACTGGCGATTGTAAAGGGCGCCAGAGGTTATGGCGCCAGCGCCAACATTTATGGCGTCATTGCTAAATTATCGTGATACCGTATTTCTTCTAATAGAAGAGCGCCGTATATAGTTTTCGTCAACTTTTTTACCTGCCGTTCTATAGGAGGTGCCGTTCTATTGGAGGCTGCCGTTCTATTCTTTTCACCATTTTTTTCTGCAGATTTCTCATTTCAACATAGTTTAGTTTGAATGAAGCTTGAGCAATATTTTTATATCACAGCATCAATTTGAAATTTAACACCAATTTGAGTACTTTGAACGTTCTCACAATCAATTTTGATTGATTTCTGTGTATTGGCATACTCACAACATAATTCCTACCTGCCGTTCTATTGGAGGTGCCGTTCAATTAGAGGCTGCCGTTCTATTGTTTTCGTGAGCGCAAACACTTGCTAAAACCTGCCGTTCTATTGGAGGTGCCGGTCTATTGGAGGTATGCCGTTCTATTAGAAGAAATGCGGTATATCCTGTAATGTTAGGATATATTTAAACACCTTCCCGATCAAGTCCGGCCGCCTATTTTTTTTTTCACTTCGCAGGCCATATCTCCGGTTGCGGGAGGGGTGGAAAACTAAAACTTGGGTGGTATATAGGCGCAACCCCCCACTACCCCACATGAATAAATGGGGCAGCGGTGACTCACTATAGAGGGGGTCGCCATATATGTGAAAAAAATTTGCAGCGTTTTCACTGTCCCGCACAGGTCCGGCCCCCGGTTGATTTCTTACACTGCGGGTCCTGTATCTCCAGCTGTGGGAGGGGTGTTGGCGACACGTCCCCAAAATTTTAGATTTATACCCCTCCCACAGGTGGAGGTATGGCACCCGCATTGAAAGAAATCAGTGGGGGCCGGACCTGTGTGGGACACTAAAAAAGCTGCAAATTTTTTTTGCACTCGGCGACCCACCCTGTAGGGGGTCGCCGCGACCCCTTCAATTCATGCGAAGTAGAGGGGGGTTGCGCCAATATCTACCCCAAGTTTCAGCTTCTGGCGCGTCCTAGAACAGGAGATAGGACGTCAGAAGTAAAATAAAAAATGGGGGGCCGGACTTAATCGGGAAGGTGTTTACATAAAAACATTTAAGGTTTTTTAGGATACATTAGATGCGCCAGGCAGCGCCAAAAATCACGGCTCTTTTTCATCACTACACAGTAACGGTTTCCATTTCACATAGCATTTATTTAGACTTTCCTATATGTTCCGGGGTCCTATTTATCTTGTTGTTTTTTTCATATGAAATATTAGTAATTTGTGAAATAAAAATTGTTGAGGAAGTTTGCATCTGCATGTATAATATTTTTGTGTATCACCTATGTCAAATTGAAAATGGTTAAGAGACTTAAAATATCATTATGAAATGAAACAACCAGAAAATGCTCTCTGCGGCGCAGTGCATTTCTCTGGGTGCACTTTGTCATTTTTGTGCAATAACTTACCGAAATATATATTCACATAAATGTACGTTGGTATCCAGTATCCACGGTCTGTGATGTATAAAAAGTGCATTAATCTAAAATTGCCACCCCAAAATTATTTCAGCCTATCGAATAGACAAAATATTCACATTCAAATCTACAACTAATATTACCACGAAAACTACCATAAAATCAACAATCTAAATTAAACTACCCTAAAAAAACCCACTCAAAACAGCCCAAAATGGTACTGAGACCATTAGAATTCAGCGATTGTCTCAGTGATAGTCCCTGGTTTCGTCAGAATGTCGCCGAACACGAAGCCGCACTCGAACAGGCATATAAACACATTAAACACATCGAGCACAAGTGCACTGAGCTGATCGATTATGCGAGAAGTTGGTGGCGAGAAGTTGGTGGATTTTTGGGGGGTTTTGGGCGGATTTTTTATGGTATTTATGGGTTTTTTCCGGACTAACTTGAGAGTGACTCGTTATTACTATGCAATTTTGGACCAGTAGGATATAGATTATGTCTAAAATTGGAATTTCATTTAACGGTTTCCACACATTTGATTAATTTAGTGGTTATAATTTGATCCATTCCGAGCTTTTTAAGGACGTAAAACTATTACATCTATTTTAAGGCTCATTAAACTATATCATTCATTAAACGAATTATGTTACATTTGGACCAGTGCCAACTTTTTGTTGCGCACCTGACACAGCGCACTTCGACAATGTTCTAGTGCACTGTTTCTTCCAGAAGAATTATAGAGCAATAAGTTACTCAATTAATTTGTTAATTAAAATAGAGTCATTAAAAACCCTCCTTTTCTGACTATGGTTAGACTATGCGAACCGAAACGTGTCAAATTTCTTTACCTTACTGAATATTTCATCGGATAGCTGGGAGTTATTCAAGCAGGAGTTTTTCATTTTCTTTATCACTAGACACTTTACTGGGACTCAATTGAATATGTCCACTTTTATTCGTCGGTGTTTTTTTTGGTTAACTTCTGTGTACCTAAGCATAAGCAGGTACCGTATTACCTCGAATTAACCCCCTCGAATTAACCCCCCCCCCCCTCGAAATACCCCCCCCCCAAAATTTGGCTGAAGAAGTAATAACTCCCCCTCGAAATACCCCCCTAAAATTTGGCTGAGGAAATAATAACTCCCCCTCGAAATACCCCCCTAAAATTTGGCTGAGGAAATAATAACCCCCCCCTCGAAATACCCCCCCCCTCCTAAAATTGAGTGTAAAGAGAACGTACATGACACATACCGCAGTTTGTGATCTGTACAATGCAGAACACACGTTAAAACCGATGATTGAGTGACGTTAGGGAAGGGTTTACATACATACAGTTATATATGCCTATAAAAACATATACATCTACGTAATTGTTTGATTGTTCTACATGTGAGTATGGGGAATTTTCAAAAATTTCTGGCGAAATAATAGACCCCCCTCCTCGAAAAACCCCCCTCGAATTATCTCCGCTCAAATTTTGCTGGCGAATTAATAAACCCCCTTGGGGTATTTCGAGGTAATACGGTATTTTGTTTAGTGAGCATCCACATATCATTTCAAGCATTACCAACGTACATGTGATTGCTAGAATTCTGAGCGTGTAATGAACTAAAGTAAATTACAAAGAGAACACAATACCCGCCCCCCGAAATACCCCGCTCTTCGTTTAACCCCCTTCAAAACTTTCACTTTGAAAAAATAAACCCCCAGGGGGCTATTTCGAGGAAATACGGTTAAATATGATTTTTACCAATAGTAAATTGATAGAATTTGCCCCCCCCCTAAAACAATCTCCCTTGAATAGTTCCCCTCTATAAAATACTTAATCGGAGAAAATAATCAAGGATTAAGGGTATTTATACTATCCTATGTGAATAATCCGACCAATTTTTGTCCAAAAACAAAATTTGTTTCCTCGGAAAATACAGTCTGACACTAGAGTCATTTCCCACATCACTTAATTCATCAAATTACGGTAGCTTTCTGCAGATAGCATGTGTTCTGATCCGCTCAATATAACACTTTCTTTTGACAGTAATTCATTTACCCCGGACTTGATATTTTGCATTCTGTGTGCAATTCCCTCGCCTGTAGAAATGTGACTTCAGTTTTCTGAACGTCAGTAAAATGAATGCTGTGTTTGAATGTTTGTGTTTGCTTTTGTTGCACTGCTTTCATGGAGAAAAGCGCTTACAGTGTGGTTCATTTGGTGCGTTTGGGAAAATTTAAAAAAGTGTTTTTGAAAAACTGATTTTATGTCCTGATAGAGTTATAACTAGGTATTTACAAGAAGGATCCCCTGTCCATAGTTTTCGTCGCAGTTTTGACGCTGTCACCTGGCGCTAGCTCTAGCGCCATGACGCTTTTGGCGCTTGGCGCCATTTTGCTTGGCGCTATTGAAACGAAACATTGCATCAAGATGCCATTGTTGATAAAATCAAAATTGTTCGAAAAATGACGAAAAAACTTTTCAGGCACACGAAATATGCATTTCTTGAACTGGTCTGGTTTCCTTTTTTAAACCCGCATTTTTGAACATTTTTTGGTTGTTGGTGAAAGTGGGTTCATAAGTATCCTGCAGTGCATAAATAAAAGTAAGACATAAGTATCCTGCACATACAAACTGTGCAGTCCACATTGTATACCACATCCCATCTTATCTCATTACTCCCCATGTTTCTGCAATGTGAATCACCCTGTAATCTGACTGCAAGCATGTTGATTTCTCGCTGGTTGTGTTGTTGTGTGGTCCAGTCTAGTGATGTAAAAAGCGCCAGAACTTTAGCGCCAAGCGCCAAAAGCGCCATGGCGCTTTTCTAAGTTCAGCGCCAAGCGCCAATGGCGCCACGGCAAAATGGCGCCAAGCGCCAAAAGCGCCATGGCGCTTTTTCAGATCACAGCGCCAAGCGCCAATGGCGCCAGAGGACAGTAGCGCCAAGCGCCAAAAGCGCCAGCGCCAAAATAACTTCTATGTTTGTGCATGTTGCAGTGCACACATGAAACGCTTAGCATTTGGGCCTTTGTATCCAGTTCTATTTATTTATTTCATTAACAGCGAGATAAAGCCCCTGGGGGCACTGAGATAAGTTACAATCAGATCAGATTAACCGAAATCCTTATAGCACCAATCAGAGAAGATGTTGCTTCTGAGGTTAATTGGAAGCTGCAGTATTGGGTAAAATAATGAGACTCTTGTGAGATATAATGACAGTATGAGATTATATTACTGTTAAAGCGATCGCCTTGCATTGCAGTGCATCAACGATTTTATAGGAAAAAATGATGCTCCAAATAGGTAGATAATAAAACAATTAGGGGTTTTCCCAGACCATGTAAAGAGTCAAATTTCATGCAAAGTAGCACAGGTCATGTAAAATGCGATTGAAAATGTCAAACGTCTGTTTGCCATTTTTCAGGGTATTTTACATGACATTTCACATTTTACAGTGTATTTTACATTACTTTTAACACTCAGCATTACATTGCATATTTTGCAGGGCATATTTCAATACTTTTGATGCTTCGGGAAAGTAGTCCTCTGAGATTACTCCTCACTTCACTGTGATATCCAATATAGGTATGTCTCATCAAAAACTAAAAATGGAAATTTAAAATTGCATTGCTATTTGCATAGTTTATTACATCACCTTGTTGTAACATTCTCAGTAAAGCAAGCAGTGAAAATTCCAATCAGTATAAATAGTGTTAAGCTAGAATGCCAATTTTAGAATGCTAGAAGCTAGCAGAATGCCATGCCAATTTTAGAATGCTAGAAGGTAGCAGAATGCCAATTTTAGAATGCTAGAAGCTAGCAGAATGCCAATTTTAGAATGCTAGAAGCTAGCAGAATGCCAATTTTAGAGTGCTCTTGTTTCAAAATTACAATTTACACACATATTTTTCCAGCAATTAATGCTGTGAATTTTCAACTATGTGGCGCTTTTTTGGCGCTTTTGAAAACACTAGCGCCAAGCGCCAATGGCGCCAGGGCATTATAGTGCCAAGCGCCAAAAGCGCCATGGCGCTTTTCACAAGTCCAGCGCCAAGCGCCAATGGCGCCACAGCAAAATAGCGCCAAGCGCCAAAAGCGCCATGGCGCTTTTTGCTTTGGCGCTAGCGCCAGGCGCCAGTGCCATGGCGCTTTTACATCACTAGTCCAGTCTGTTTCCGCGGCAGTGGTAATTGGATTTGTATTATGCCACTGTGAGTGACTCGTTACACTGGTGTCTGTTATCTCAGTCCCTTATGTTCCCATGTTGTTTGGTGTTGAGGATTTACCGTATTTCCTGGAAATTACGAGGCCAGACCACTTAGTATGCTAGTCGATTGGTATGCTGCCAAAAAGTTCACTTAGGATGCTGTAACGCGTCACTTGATATGACCGTAAGCTACGCTTGGTATGCCTGCGGAAAATCGTGGTATGCTGCCTAAAAGTTCACTTAGGATGCTGTAAGGCATCACTTAATATGACAGTAAGCTACACGTGGTATTCCTGCAGAAAATCGTAGTATGCCGCAACAAAGTTCACTTAGGATGCTCTAGTGCTACAGTTTCAATTTTATATTTTTTTTGTTTCACACTCATTTCTTTGCACACTTCAAACGCTGCCCAGACGCTTTACTTTGCATGCCGTATTTACGTAAACAATTAAGGAAATACTCAACTAATAAATGCCAATAATAAACATCAAATGTACAAATAGTTAATGTAAATAGGTATTTAGGTAAAAACCGTAAATATTTATAAGAACACAAAAATAGATGTATAAACATTTTTAATTTTAACACATTGCAATGGCCCTGGCAATGTCCACAGAAAGGTCATGCAGCGTAGTTGTCGTTTCTGGCGCCGCCGCGGTGACCACTGGAACTGGCGCCGCCGCGGTGACCACTGGAACTGGCGCCGCCGCGGTGACCACTGGAACTGGCGCCGCCGCGGTGACCACTCGCCACTCGTCACTACCTGAATTGTCAGTTCCTGAATCGTCACTGCCTGTTCCGCATGTGTACTGAGCCGCAATTGTTGTTATATGCACATGGACTGAGTTGTCAATGTATGAATGGTCAAGAATTGTCACTGGTCATTAAAGGAAATGCCGCCTGCCATGTGCACACAATGTATTTAAGTTTTGCGGCATGCTTTTTTAGTATTGAAAAATTGATTATCACTGCATTTCAGATCCAGTGAAAACAGTGTTCCTTATATTCTACCTTTTTATTTGTAAACATATTTTATTGTAAACATAGAGAGAATACATAAATTCTCAGTAAAAAATGTATGTATTTGTATAAACTATGGTAAAACGTTTTTTTAACAATTCTGATTTTTGGAAATTACAACAACAAAAAACAACCCTTTAACCATTTAATTTTTAACAACCCCAATTATAATTTGTGAAAAAACAACGTTTTTTTATGACCCCGGTTGAAAATAAGGATAATCTTTTGTTTAGTGGCAAAGTGGAAATACTTAAAATTAATCTCCAATGTACAAAGCAGGTGCCCACGCTGAAAGCACAGTGGGCTGGTTGAAGTACTTTATTAGGCGGGTGTGAAACACAAAGCACTCGCATACACATGCGATACCCACAAATATTTTGTGACCATTCATGCAAATGTTCATACGGTTTTTGACAATACAGATCTGTGTTCATTAAAACGAGTGATCATTCAGTAAGTGACCATTCAAAAAGTGACAATTCACTGAGTGACGATCCAGGAACACACCGTCTTGAGATGTGTAAAAAATATGTATGAAACAAAAATGAATGGGAATGTAAAGTATACGATTACATGTAGCATACCAACCGTGTAAATAATAGGTATGAAACAAAAATGAATGGGAATGTAAAGTATACGATTACATGTAGCATACCAACCGTGTAAATAATAGGTATGAAACAAAAATGAATGGGAATGTAAAGTATACGATTACATGTAGCATACCAACCGTGTAAATAATAGGTATGAAACAAAAATAAATGAGGGTTTGATGTATAGCACAATATAGCGGTTTGCTCTCGGTTTGGCGCGTAGCATATCGCGGAGCGTACTTATGCCGCGTGCTCATGCGTCGCAGTGTTATTTCGTCGCAGCGGCTATTAGTCTTTGAGGATTTTTGGCTTGGGGAATCATTGGATACATGTGATTTTCAATTTTTTGTCTCACATACAATTTATTTGTATTCATGGATTTATTGAGTAACAATTTTACTCAAAGATGCTATCTATGTAATTATATGTAACATATGTGTAAAAAATATATGTGTAAATTGTCATGGTACTGATATTTTAAGCAAAAATTATCAGCGCTGTGTGTAATTTCGGGGCATATGAAATGGAGACGTGCTGAATTCTGACAATCTGACTGTAAGTCATATTGGGACTGCGACGAAATGGCACGCGGCGGATCAGCCCGCGTCATACTACCCGGCGGCAAACTAAATCCACACCAATATAGCATCCTAAGTGTGTAAAATGAGCGGTATGGTAAAATTTCATGCTGTCATACTAACCATAGCACAATAGCATCTCAACCGTGCAATTAGCGCATCATCCTAAGTGATTAGCATCCTAAACGGTGCACCCTCGGAAATTACCCCTGGGGGTATATTTTTTCGTCAGCTAACTCTCGCGATATTTCGAGGGGGGTTAATTCGAGACGGGGTTGCATTTAATTAGGGTGGGGGTATTGTTTTCCCAGCACACTCAGACTCAGTGATACTTCTAGGGGTGGGACTTAATTCAAAGGGGGGGGGGGGTATTTCGAGGTAATGCAGTGGTAATATTTTCTTCTTGAGAGATTTTTTGAGATTATGATCAATTGTAAATTCTGCAAATTTCCCATTTTCCGAACGCTACTCATACTGAAATGCATTGACTTTTTGTTACCACTAAGTGATGCCACCAGCTGTGGACAGCTTTGGTGTATCTTATGCGCAAGGACGTAGACAGGGGGGGGCGGGGGGGTGGCCGCCCCCCCCCCTTCCCGGGCCGGACCAAAAAATGTGCCAGAAATGGCACTTTCAGACGACGATTTTGTCGACAGTTTGAAATTTTTTTGCGTGCAAGTGCGCATTCTCCCTTCACAACATATCTTTTTGGCTGACCAGTCCTTGCGGCCTAAAAGCCAGTGAAAATGGACTCAATTTCTGTCCATGTCGCTGTATATGCCTGTAAAATACAGACATATACTGCTGTTTTGGCGCCAATGCCAACGCCACTGGCGCCATGGCGTGGCGCCTACGAATGGCGCCAGCACCATGGCGCCATACCCCTACAACAGGAGTAAAATTTTAGGGGGGGGGGGGGGGGCGCCGCCCCCCCCCGTCCGCCGGGCTCCGTATACAATCCGCCCCCCCCCCCCCGCTCAAAAACCCTGGCTGCGTCCCTGCTTATGCGTGAGAATTGTGAAACTGCTGTGTTTTGCAGGGCATTTCTAAGGTATTTTTATAAAGATTCTTACCCATACAGCTAGATTTTCAGCTTTCTATACTACTCAGACATGTGAAAACTTCCCAAGCGTCGCTTCAACCTGAATTATGAGTCATGCCATGCCACATTACATACCGTATTACCTCGAAATACCCCCATGGGGGTTTATTATATCGCGAGCAAAATTTGAGGGGGGTCATTCGAGGGGGGGGGGTATTTTTTCGCCAGAAAATTTCGTGGAATTCATAGTAAAGAATACGTTATTTCTTACACAAAAACGGTAATAAATGTGAGAATATAGGTTATATTGGGGCTATAGATGTACATCTGTACACAAATGAGCGTATAAGAGTAGCTGCGATGCAAATAAGTAGTAATAAATACATCATGTACATTGCATCATGATGTACATCATTCCGGAGGGGGGGGGGGGTATTTCGAGGGGGGGGTTATTATTTCCCCAGCCCATTTTGAGGGGGGGGGTTAATTCAAGGGGGGATAATTCGAGGTATTACGGTAAATACCGAACAATCAATCATATAATTCCCCCCTGGTGCTAAGCTCTCTGGGCACTTGAAAGCTCGCGCTTAAAAGCACTGAAACTGTTTCAAATGGATCTAATTTAGAACCATTTGAATTCTAAAGCACTCACTCCATTTTGTGATGTAGTGCCCTAGCAAATTCCCTCATTTATTCACCAGCTATGGAGCTAAATGTGTGATCATCAAGGTAATATTAAGGCAATATATTGTGTTGTTCGTGTGCCAACACGTTTCCTCTGGCTGTTTTAATACTGGTATTTTTGTGTGAAATTTAATATATGTAAATACTTTTTAATTTGGGGTTTAATATGATGGGTTATGTCATATACTTTTTGCAAATAGGTATATGATATTAGAAAAAAAGTTCAATTATTTTGTCTTGTAAAATTATAATTGAAATGATCGAAAAAATTTTTGTTAAAAAGCTGTCATTGCATTAAAAATGATTTGATGGGAAATAATTGTGAAATGTGTATTTAATTATCACAACCTTCTTTGTTACATAAACATAACATTATTTTTGTGTGTGTGGCCAATTTCCTCAGTCAATACAATATTTCAGAAACCTATATGTTGTTTGAAGCTTTTTGGGGCTTTGAAAAACTTGTGAATTTTGACCTCAACCTTTATAATTATACTAATATTGAAAATCAATAAAATTATATCCCCATCTCAACACATCAGAAATTTAATGCCATTAGTTGCAACTCACAAATACCCGGCTACTTTGACAAATACCTTTGTACTCTCACAAATACCCAGGTACTTTGACCAATACCCACAAATACCCAATTCAAATACCTTTGCCACCCCCAGGCACACCTGTAATCATTCATGCGGCTAGAATGCGCGTGCGTGCCCTCAAAGCAGGTGCTATAAATGCTCGCATATTTAGATTCAGTTCAACCTGCCTTTAGATTATTCGCGTGTTGCGCACACAATATTATTCATTGCCGGAAAATTGTTGGATTTTTTGATCTGATTGGATTATGTCTAAAAAGAGTGTTGCCGTTTTTTTGATGAATAAAATGTGTGCGCGTGTTTTTAAGGTGCAACAGGTTTCAAGGTTTTAAGGTAGGTTTTAAGGTAGGTTTAAGGTAGGTTTAAGGTAGGTTTAAGGTTTTTAGGTAGGTTTAAGGTAGTTTTAAGGTTTTAAGGTAGGTTTAAGGTCTTAAGGTAGGTTTAAGGTTGTAACAAGGTTGAAGTTTGTTACAAACTAAAACACAGTATTTTTTATCCACCCTAATGTTTCGTTCACGAGAATTCTTTTAAATACACGCATAAAATAAATTTCCCCCCTTAACAAATGGTATTTGATGGGCAAATTTCAACCGACCCACAATATCTTTCAACGTTCATCATTTCCACAGCAGAAATAGTATGGTGTTCTTTTATATATTATTGCGTTGTGGAATAACAGAGGTTCAGTGAAAGCTGCATGCATCTCTCAGTGCCTGATTCCATACAGTGTGGAAAAGCAAGTGCTTGTTTTTTGAGGTGTGGTTCAATTGAAAAAATGTGATGGTGTGTATTTGGTGAGTAATCAGATTTATGAATAAATGTTGTTGTGTGTATCATTTTTGACATATGAATATTTTTAGCATAGAATAATTGGCATATTATCATTTATTTGTCATATTATTGGCATTTGAAGCCACTTCCCAATACTAGATATACTCGGGGGACATCACACTTAGTATGAAAATCTACCATAACCCATCTGGATAATGGACCAAATATTATATAGTTTTTTTCATCATAATATTTCATTTATACTGTGGAATAATCAATTTCGAAATTTATCAGCAGATTTATTCATTAAATTATGGTAGGTTTTCAACTATGTGTGCTGTCCGCCAAGTATAACTGCAAATATTGGCAAATAATCAGCGGAAATCAGTAAGTTCAGTGATGTGTAAATCAATTTGCTTTCTGTGCTCTGTAAATCCCTGATTTTTGAACGGTGACCGTCTATAAAATTTTGACCATTGGTCACTTTACTGTGCACTGATTTGTCTACAACACATGAGCTACCAATAACAATGTTATTTACAAGTTGGGATAATTACATTCTTGTACACTTTGCAAGACAATTAGAGACTTTGATTGCCCAGTCAGAAAAAAAGTCAAAAAAAAAATAGATTTTTCCAAATCCATAAAAAACAGCCAGAAAATCTGGGCCACCCTGTATCCACTGGCGCGACCAATTGGCAGCGTGCATGCGAACCGCGCATCGCACCGCATTCTTGTGTGTATTTCATTGAAGCGTGCCGCCGCGCACTACTATTATATATACTGTGCAGTGTGGCTCTTTTGAAAGGAAACTTTGCGGTGGAATCTACCGTAGTACGTCTGAATAAAAAGTGTGATTTTAGTTATTTTTTTCATTGCTTTACATGGCCATCATTGTGGCTGAATTTCGTGCGGAATTTTTCACGTGTTTTTATTCATCAAAACACGGTAGCGCTCTTTGCACGGCATGCATAACGCACAGTATACACAAATATTTACATATATTTAGTTCTCTGTTTCTGGTTGTTGCGGCATCCCACTGTTGTATATTTGCATGCATTCACGGCTTGTTTGATTGAATTGTATTCCATGTTTCAACTTTGTGTTAGCTTTAGATGACATCATGAGATAATCACTGGTGCATGAGATTTGCACTGATATAATGGCGCTGCACACGCTAGTTTACTAACGGTAAACTAAAAATTTGGTAAACTCATTTCTCGGCTTCTGAGCGCATCTGAGTTTACCGAAATGAGCTGTTCGTCAACTACAGTTGACGGAGATTGAAAATAACACATTCCGGTAAACTCAGATGCGCTAGGAAACTAAAAAATGAGTTTACCAAATTCTTAGTTTTCCGTTAGTAAACTAGTGTGTGCAGCGGCATTACTGATGGAATAGTTCTGAGCTAGGTATTTATGAATGTTTGGTTGTGTGGTGCGGGAAAGTGTCTTTTTATCTCTGATATGGTTTGTAATTTTGAAGGTTTTTCGGTGTGGACAAGAAATCATTAATATCCGAGTTTTCGGATACTTTCAGTTAACTGCAATGCAATAGGAAACGCGGTTTTAACCCCAGCACTATTGTGGTCATTTCTATGAATATTGCTTATAAATCTTTACCAACCAAAGAAAACTAATACCAGTTACTCTGATCTCATGTACCGTAAACCCCTGAAGACGCCCCCCCCCCTCAGCGTTGTCCAATAAAGACGAAAATACCCCCCCCCCCCTCCTTGAATAACTTCCCATGTTTTGATGGGATTGATATTGCACGTATACAGTATATGCGCATTCGTTGCTTTGCTTGATTTGTCGAATTCCCAATTGATTATTACAAGTAATGGAACCTCATGCACCAAATTCAGCGTGAATTTGACTGAAAAGTCTGAAAGTCGAATAGAACAACACTGCTTTTAAATACACCCAGTTAAAAAAGCTTGAAGAAATTAGAGCCCCCTGGGCGCTTATTCCAGTATTATTGTACAATTTTTTAATATATATATATCTGGACGCATGTGCAACATTGCGTCGGCGTTAAGCAGATGGTATCCGTTTCATGCCATATCAACTATGGAGATTGCGCTCTTTTGACTCGTCTCAACTGTAGATATCTATTTATATGCTAGATTTATAGTGGAAGTGGAAGTCTAAAGTGTCATGGAATCGTATGAGTCTATCAATCACTTTTGCACTATGCACTTGTAAATAGTTGCACTGTACTTTGCTGGGGCCAGTCCCGCACTTTGTAAAATGTTGGGTGTTGTATTGCTTCGTGTGGTATCAAGTTCATTTAGAAATACCGTATTTGCTTGAATAATCCCCCTGAAGGATTATTATTTCGTCAGACATTTGGGGGGGGGGGGGTTATTCGAGGGGGAATTATTCAAGGGGGAATTATTATTTTGTCATAATTTTCAGGCATGTTTCTATCAGCTTATTTCAAGAAATATGCTTTATAAACACAATAATGTGCCATTTTTGTTAAAATAAGGTACAACAAATTAATCAAATCTTTAAAGGGGGGATTATTCAAGGGGGAATTATAATTTCCTCACTCGTCTTACAGGGGGGGTTATAGGAGGGGGGAATTATTCAAGCAAATACGGTAACTGGAAAAATCCCTTACATTCGAGGATCTGAGAATCATTCGCATATCACGCACCAGAGTTGTTAAAAAGTACTGTACTTTTTAAAATGTAACATTTAACATTTAACCTGAACTTTTTCCTCCCCCCGGAGGTGTACAGTAAAAAATTGAGTAAAACACGTACTTTCAAGTAGAGAAAAAGTAGAGTAGAGTGCTCACGTACTTTCAAAAAGTACGCATAAAGGTGAGTACTGGTATTTTTCCTTGAGTAAACGTAAACTTATTTACTCAGTATACGTTTTTTCCAGTACACGTTCTAACGACTATGTTAAGCACAAAAAAATTCAATTGCTTACTTTCATATTTACTTTTTCATGACTGAAAATACACAAATATATTTACCGTATTTCCTCGAATTACCCGCCGGGGGGTTATTTTTTTCAGAGTGAAAATTTTGAAAGAAAACGTGAAAAATGCAACAATAACCACCATTTATAAGTTTTTACAGCCTTATATAAGGATGTAGATGGTATAAACGATGTTCTAACGTAACACAGTAAGTGTTTTGAACGTCTGTTATGCATTTCCCGGACCACAAATTCATAGTGCCCATTTTGAGGGGGGTATTTCGAGGGGGGGGAGGGGTATTTCGAGGAAATACGGTACATCGATTAAAATTATATGCAGAAGTAGGCAAGAACGCTTATTCTCCTGCAAAATTGGTTTATCGTATTTTATCGAAATACCCCCCCCCCCAAATATAGTGTTTAGAGAACGTAAATGAGAAAAGCTACGGGTTGTGATCCGGGAAACGCAGAACACTCGTTAAAAACAATGATTGTGTTGTGTTATGTTATACAGGGTTTATACCGTCTACGTCTACTAAGTCTTATAGAGTCTTATAAATACATGGCGGTTTTGTCGCATTTTTCGACGTCTGTGTACGTCACAAACAACAATTTAGTACTGGGATTTCAAAATAATAACCCCCTCAAAATACCCCCCCATCGTTTAACCCCACTCAAAATTCTCAGTCTGAAAAAATAAACCCCCTGGGGGTATTTCGAAGAAATACGGTACTTAGGTATGTAACTACTTTCTTCACGTGGAAAGCTATAACCCAGGTTTAATTTCGTGCCAAACATGCCATTGCATGGATACAGCGGCTGTCTATATATCCACATTTTGCCCTTTTTATTGCATTATATGACATGTTTTTCGTTTTATTGGCTTTTGGATATTGGGGGGCCGCGTACTTTGCACAGAATCTGTTTTTTGATTTGACGAATAAAGTTGTGTGCCTATTGATAATGAATTATGTTTTTAATTACCCACATTGGAAGCAACTTTGAGCGAAATTTTTGCACATCAGATTATGCTGTAGATTTCCACGCAAAGCGTACATACACTTTATGTAAATACGTAGGTATAATATGCATAAAATATTATATCATGTAGTAGGCCATATTATTCCAGGTCATTTTTATAGGTAGGTAAAAAAATATAGCTCAAAAATTGCTGTGGCTCAAATTAAGTTCCAAAAAATTTCAAGTCCCAACTTAGACAAGAAAATAAACACTAGAAAACCAAATTTCCAAATTATCCTAAATACTCTTAAACAAATTATTCATGAATAAATATGAGGTAGTTTATTTGTAGGTCGTTTTCTATTTATCAGTTTCGGACTTTATTAGGTAATCATCAAGTCGCTACATTCACTGATATTCACTAAGTTTTTGTTCCGCGTCTGAACGTTTTTGGTTCCGCATCCGCAGTACGGAAATGGCATTTTCGAACAATTGTTTTTTTTTGTGGGGATAGGGCATAAACTTCACAAAAAGTTTGACGCAATTTGAAAATATCAATATTTGGAAATACTCTAAACGGGCTTCTTTTCCGTTGATTTTACCTTTCCGTTTTTTTCCGGAAATTTCCACATTATCGGCTATTTACACAGGTCCCGGCCGGGGACCGGGACCCGGCAAAAAATAAATTTTTTCAAAAGTCGATAATTGGTGTCTATGTGTTATTTGCATGTTAATTAGGTGAATTATCACCAAATTAGCATGCACAAAATTTTCGCAAGATGGTTACATGCTCTGATGTATTTTCTTTGGGGGAGTGTCAAATTTTTGTTGGATTTGTCTGAATTTTTGCATGCATGTACTCCTGCATGTAGTGAGCGCGCATGTAAAATTTCAGCTCAGGGCGATAAGCGGTTCTTATTTTTTTAACGCTCTTATTTTTGTTAATCACTGTATTTTTTTATAGTGCATGTAATCTTGCCGGGGTCCGGTCCCCGGCAATATCGAAATGTCCCCGGTCGGGGCCAAACGACCCCGGTGAGAAATTTTTTTTCCGGTATACAACAAATTTTGGTCCCCGACCGGGGTCGTTTGGCCCCAGTACCACACGAAAATTTATATTATATAAATAATTTATATATTACCGTATTTCCTCGAAATACTCCCCCCCCCCTTGAAATACCCCCCCCCTCGCTTGACCCCCCCTCTCGAGACCACTATGAAACAATCACCCCCCCCCCCCTTGAAATACCCCCCCCCTCGCTTGACCCCCCCTCTCGAGACCACTATGAAACAATCACCCCCCACAAACAACAATCGTCATTTGAATGAAAAAATGTGATCAACAGGTGGATCACCTTTGGATCCGCACACAAATAAGTTATGGAAAACTTATGGATAAGTTTATTAAAATTAATATGCAAATCAGGGTGATGTGCAAGAAACGTGGGAACTGTGATGGATCTTTTGGTGATCATCTGAGATCATATTCTATTGCAGTGATTTTAATGTTGTTTTGAAATCTGCAGTAAATAATTATGTACATTAAATTTCATTTGTGTTCTGACCAAATATTTTTGTTTGCTCAAATAATCCCCCAGTCCTGAGATTAGGGCGTCTATACAAAGGTGTTCATTTTGTATGCCTTATCTGGACATTGCTTTTGAAGCTTAATAAGTTGGTCATTTATGGGCTGTTTATGAGCGGTCAACAATTAAAATGATCAGGACAGTGTGCAGATTCAATTTTTGTGGTCGGATTAATGATGTGTAAATTTCATATGCTGATTTGATTCAGTTGAATGAAAATGCATGCAATTTCAGAACTCAATATCTCAGCTATTTCTCAACCGATTTTCACCTATAAACACTTAAAATGATCAGAATCACCTGGAGCTTCCATATTTATGTTCCAATTATCAGCTGCCACTCCTAGACCCTGTAAAAGACCCTTAAAAGTGTCAAAGACCCTGTAAAATGTCATGTGTCATGTAAAATACCCTGTAAAGTGTCATGTGTATCCAAATCTTTTCTTATCATATCCAAATCTTATGTTTTGTATTTAAATCTTACCGTTTACATAAGATTTGAATACAAAAACATAAGATTTGAATACAAAAACATAAGATTTGGATACACATGGTACTTTACAGGGTCTCTTACATGACATTTGACAATTAATTGGGTCTTTTACATGACACATGACGCTTTACAGGGTTTTACATGACACATGACATTTTACAGGGTCTTTGACACTTTACAGGGTCTTTTAAAGGGTCTGGGAGTGCCCCCAGCATGTGGTCTATGCCCTTTCTAGTTTACACACTATTATTATCTGCATATGGCCTGCAGAAACATTTTTTGATCTCCAAATGATCGAGATTGTGATTTATGATGATCTGTGGTGCACAGCAATAATTACTTTGAATGGCTATGTAAGTGACAGATTATTCTTACAAATTTTTTTTACAATGGGGTATTTATTGTGGCATAAACTGTCTTTTGCAATGGGACACACTTGTAAATTGAAAAGTTCACATTGATGCGATTGAGTAGTCACTGTTCGATTGATCAAGTGGAGCATTTGATGTTTGCAAGTGTTTTACTCTGCTCCAACATGATAGGCACATTTAGTGATGGCAAAGCGCCATGGCGCTTTTGGCGCCTGGCGCTAGCGCCAAAGAAAAAAGCGCCATGGCGCTTTTGGCACTTGGCGCTAAAATGCTCTGGCGCCATTGGCGCTTGGCGCCGGCATCAGAGAAAGCGCCATGGTGCTTTTGGCGCTTGGCGCCATTTTCTGGTGGCGCTATTGGCGCCTGGCGCCAGCATTTAAAATGGTGTGTTGAACGTAGTGGAATGGATGGATAGAGAATACAGAGAAGTAACAATTAGGAGTAATTTGTCCATATTTATTTCATGCACTGTGTAATTTAACCGCACAAACTATTTCTATTCATGCACTATATTATTTTACCACAACTAATCTTCAGTTTTCATACACTATATTATTTCTCCATGGAAATATTTGAGTAAGAAAGTGTCTTATAAGTTATTGTAGGATTATTGAGAATATTCAGGTTAAAAGGTCAATTATGTTATAATTAGGTTTATGGATATAAAATCAGGCTCATTCGACTCGCCATAATTTTCTGGTTATTTTTATATATATACATTTGTATGGTTTACATGTAAAATGGAAGCATCAAACCTTGTTATAATATATTTTCTTTACTTTACTTTACATACCTTCTTTGAACGAGCATCCTAATAGAGAAATGGTGCCCTGCATATTTGACTAGCATATACTTTACATAGCCCTTGGCATAGACATATTCAATTAACTTTGCAATACTCTATTCACATATATATTTGACATGTTTTATATATGGAATCTCATGTCAATTTCAACTATGACATTCATTTACCTCATTAAACCCCAATTTGCTCAACTATCAAATACACATTTTTAGGAAGTGATTATTATACTTAATTCATACCCTGCTCTGCTTATATTTAGGAACAGTTTACAACACTATGTACAGTTTCCAACTCTATCAAATTAGTTTCCAAACTGCGTCAATGTTTTCTGACAAATTGGAATAGATTAGTAACTTGCCTGAGTTTGCCAACTTAGCGCCCCGCAAGATTAATTGTTTCTTTCTTGCCCAATTTGTACTCTGTATTTATTTACCATACTTGTTTGAATGTGTACGCACGCTGCATAAGCCAACAGTTTAGGCTAAATGTATCCTATTTGTGCATTGTATTGAGGAAATTATTGTAGCCAAGTTTTCTATACAAATTTCCGTGTTTCTGCAACTTTGGAAGCTTTTGCTTCAGTCTTTTGACCCCGAGTTTAAAATAAATAAGTTAGCAATAGAAACTTTGACTAGGAAGCTTGCTAACTTTGCGCTTTTGTATTTCATGCTGCATCTGATTGACAATAAAGTACCTGAAACAACTTTGAACACATCTTTCAACACACAACAACGAAATAAACATAATTAGCTGCCGGCAAGTGAACGTTTGGCTACAAGGAATATCCAACCACTCTAAAGACCGTCACTCAATACGGTCTTGGAGTTGCCGGAATCGGTGGCAGAGGTCGCTAACTTCAGTGGCTTCATCACAAATGGCACCAAAAAAGCGCCAGCCATGATTATACAAAATTCAATAATGCAGATAAATCAACAATCTAATTCATGAATTTTCAAGAAAACGGAATAATTTTGCTGAATTATGGTATACTCAACATAATTTCATAAATACCATATATAGGCGAGCAATTCCCCGGGAATGTTTTTTGTCAGACGTTTCTGAGGGGGCGGGGCTATTCAAAGGGGGAATACACCATATATGAAATATGAAACACATCCAGGGGGCAACATGAAAAATACTGCGGGGTGGTCCCAAACCCTGTAAAGTATAATGTAAAGTGTCATATGTAAAGTCAAATGCAAAGTAAAGTGTCCATTGTCATGCAAAGTGTCAAATGTAAAGTAAAGGGTCAATTGAGTATTCAAATCTTATTTTCTGTATCCAAATAATAATTCATGCATATGGAAAATAAGATTAGGATACAAAAGTAAGATTTTGATACGCAGTTGAGACTTGACTTTAGATTTGACTTTACATCTGATACTTTTCATGACAATTGACACTTTACCTTGCATTTGACTGATTTTACATTTTACACTTTACTTAACAAGGCTTGGGACTGCCACCAGGTCTGAGTAAGCTGGGGAAATAATACCCTCTGGAAATACCCCCACCCAAAATGAGTGTAAAGAGGATGTAAATTAACTGTATTTTGTGATCTGTGTTATGCAGAACACATGTAAAAAAATGACTGAGTTACATTAGGACAAGGATTATTATGCGATCTATATTTTATATATGGTGTTGGACACTTATCTTAACATTATGGTTATTGTCTGAGTCAGGGGTATCCAGGGTTTTGTTCCTCTCAGGGGTTTGGTAGATAGCACATCACTCCTCCCAGGGATTGATAGCTGAAAATACTGTTTGGGAAATCGTGCCACATAATAAAACCACATTTTGACTTTGGCGCTGGCGCCATTGGCGCTTGGCGCCATACCCTCCTGGTGCCATTGGCGCTTGGCGCCATGATCCTGAAAAGCGCCATGGCACATTTGGCGCTTGGCGCTAAAACGCTCTGGCTCCATTGGCGCTTGGCGCCATGGTCAGGAAAAGCGCCATGGCGCTTTTGGCACTTGTCGCTTAAAACCTGGCGCTTTTTCCATCACTAGGCACATGGTTTCTGCATGGTACTTTTACAAAGTGCAGAAAACTTTAACCTACATGTTTCATTGTCAAAATTGAAACAGCTACTCAATTGAGCCCTCAATAAATTCCACTTTGAATACCCCCACCCCCACTTGAAAAACTGAACATTGAATAATCTCCCTCAAATAACTCCTCTATAAAGTTGGCCTTGAATAATGCCCCTTGAATAAATCCATCCCTTAGATAAAATAGTTCACATTGAATAATTCCCACTTTGAATACCCCCACCCCCTTCAAAAAACTGAACCTTTAATAACACCCCTTGAATAAATCTTGCCTCATTGAGTAATTCCTTGCTTGAGTAAGATGTGATTGAGATTAATTAGTCCTTGGTTGGTTTATTTTGTGCACAATTCCTGCGTGGTACTTGCAGACAGTGCAAAGAAGTTGTAACTTACATCTCTCTTTGCAAAAATTGATAGAGCTACTGTATTTACTCCATTGTTTCCCTATCTAACTCCCCCCTGTTAGCTGAGTGTAGAAAAAAGAAAAAATACCCACTCCCTCTAAAAAAACCCACTCCCTGATAAAACTCGCCTCTGATTGATGTCTATGAAAACATTCATGGAAAAAAATATGTTGTTTGTTTTCTTTTTAGTCATATATTCTTTTGTCAGTATTATGGGGCTATTTACAGCAGCCCTTATAAGGGACCGGTCGAGATGGTTACACGCGCTGACGCATATTCTTTGGGAGTGTGTATAGAAATTGTTTGATTTGTCTCAATTTTGGCATGTGTTTACTCCTTCATTTACTGAGTACGCATGCCAAACTTCAGCTCAGAGCAGTTAGCGGTTCTTATTTTCAAATTTTTTCATTTTTGTCAATCACTGTATTTTTGTATAGTGAACAAAATTCCACTGGGGACCGGTCACTGGTGAGAACAGAAAGGCCCAGACGCAGTCCAAACATCCCTGGTGAGAAATTTTTTTCATAAACAAATAATTTTGGTCCCTTACACGGTCCATTCGGTCATAGTGCCACACAAAAATTTGTTTTACTTATAAGGGACCAAAATTATTTGTTTATGAAAAAAATTTCTCACCAGGGATGTTTGGACTGCATTGGGGAACTTTCTGTTGTCACCAGGGACCAGTCCCATGTGGGATTTCATTCACTATACAAAAATACAGTGGTTGACAAAAATAAAAGCATTAAAAAATAAGAAGCGCTAACTGCTCTGAGCTGAAATTTGGCATGCGTACTCACTAAATGAATAAGTAAGCACATTGAGACAAATCGAAGTAAACACACAAAAATTGAGACAAATTGAATAATTTCTATACACTCTCCCAACAATGTTACATCAGCGCATGTAACCATCTTGAAGAAATTTTGCACATGCAAATTTTGTGATGATAAACATAATTAATATGCATACAAGCCATACACACAAATTATTGACTTTTGAAAACAATTATTTTCCACCTGGGACCGCCCCCTTATAAGGGCTGCTGTAAAAAGCCCCATAATACTGACAAAAGAATATATGACTAAAAAGAAAACAAACATGACATATTTTTTTCCATGAATGTTTTCATAGACATCAATCGGAGGTGAGTTCTATCAGGGAGTGGGTTTTTTTTAGAGGGAGTGGGTATTTTTTCTTTTTTCTACACTCAGCTAATAGGGGGGAGTTAGAGAGGGAAACAATGGAGTAAATACAGTAGCTCCATCAATTTTGGCAGAGATGTAAGTTACAATTTCTTTGCACTGTCTGCAAGTACCACGCAGGAATCATGCACAAAAAAAAACCAAAGACCAATCAATCTCAATCACATCTTACTCAAGCAAGGAATTACTCAATGAGGAGAGATTTATTCAAAGGGGTGTTATTCCAAGGTTCAGTTTTTGGAAGGGGGTGGGGGTATTCAAAGTGGGAATTATTCAATGTGAACTATTTTATCTAAGGGTTGGATTTATTCAAGGGGCATTATTCAAGGCCAACTTTATAGAGGAGTTATTTGAGGGAGGTTATTCAATGTTCAGTTTTTCAAGTAGGGGTGGGGGTATTCAAAGTGGAATTTATTGAGGGCTCAATTGAGTAGCTGTTTCAATTTTGACAATGAAACAAGTTTTCTGCACTTTGTAAAAGTACCATGCAGAAACCATGTGTTTAGTGATGGAAAAAGCGCCAGGTTTTAAGCGCCAAGCGCCAAAAGTGCCATGGTGCTTTTCCTAACCATGGCGCCAAGCACCAATGGAGCCAGAGCGTTTTAGTGCCAAGCGCCAAATGTGCCATGGTGCTTTTCTGGATCACGGCGCCAAGCGCCAATGGCGCCAGGAGGGTATGGCGCCAAGCGCCAATGGCGCCAGCGCCAAAGTCAAAATGTGGTTTTATTATGTGGCACGATGTCCCAAACAGTATTTTCAGCTATCAATCCCTGGGAGGAGTGATGTGCTATCTACCAAACCCCTGAGAGGAACAAAATCCTGGATACCTCTGACTCAGATGATAACCATAATGTAAAGATAAGTATCCAAATACATATAAAATATAGATCACATAATAATCCTTGTCCTAATGTAACTCAGTCATCTTTTTACATGTGTTCTGCATAACACAGATCACAAAATACAGTTAATTTACATCCTCTTTACACTCATTTTGGGTGGGGGTATTTCCAGAGGGTATTATTTCCCCTGCTTACTCAGACCTGGTGGCAGTCCCAAGCCTTGTTAAGTAAAGTGTCAAATGTAAAATCAGTCTAATGCAAGGTAAAGTGTTAATTGTCATGAAAAGTATCAGATGTAAAGTCAAATGTAAAGTCAAGTCTCAACTGTGTATCAAAATCTTACTTTTGTATCCAAATCTTATTTTCCATATACAGGAATTTATATTTTGGATACAGAAAATAAGATTTGAATACTCAATTGACCCTTTACTTTACATTTGACACTTTGCATGACAGTGGACACTTTACTTTGCATTTGACTTTACATATGACACTTTACATTATACTTTACAGGGTTTGGGACCACCCCTCAGTATTTTTCATGTTGCCCCCTGGATGTGTTTCATATTTCATATATGGTGTATTCCCCCTAGAATAGCCCCCCCCCCTCAGAAACGTCTGATAAAAAACATTCCTGGGGAATTGCTCGCCTATATATGGTATTTATGAAATTATGTTGAGTATACCATAATTCAGCAAAATTAATTCCGTTTTCTTGAAAATTCATGAATTAGATTGTTGATTTATCTGCATTATTGAATTTTGTATAATCATGGCTGGCGCTTTTTTGGCCCATTTGTGATGAAGCTACTGAAGTTAGCGACCTCTGCCACCGATTCTGGCAACTCCAAGACTGTATTGAGTGACGGTCTTTAGAGTGGTTGGATTTTCCTTGTAGCCAAACGTTCACTTGCCGGCAGCCAATTATGTTTATTTTGTTGTTGTGTGTTGAAAGAGGTGTTCAAAGTTGTTTCAGGTACTTTATTGTCGATCAGATGCAGCATGAAATACAAAAGCGCAAAGTTAGCAAGCTTCCTAGTCAAAGTTTCTATTGCTAACTTATTTATTCCAAACTCGGGGTCAAAAGACTGAAGTAAAAGCTTCGAAAGTTGCAGAAACACGTAAATTTGTATATAAAACTTGGCTACAATAATTTCCTAAATACAATGCACAAATAGGATACATTTAACCTAAACTGTTGGCTTATGCAGCGCGCGTACACATTCAAACAAGTATGGTAAAGAAATACAGAGTACAAATTGGGCGAGAAAGAAACAATTTATCTTGTGGGGCGCTAAGTTGGCAAACTCAGGCGAGTTACTAATCTATTCCAATTTAACAGAAAACATTGACGCAGTTTGGAAACTAATTTGATAGAGTTGGAAACTGTAAATAGTGTTGTAAACTGTTCCTAAATATAAGCAGAGCAGGGTATGAATTAAGTATAATAATCACTTCCTAAAAATGTGTATTTGATAGTTGAGCAAATTGAGTTTTAATTGAGGTAAATGAATGTCATAGTTGAAATTGGCATGAGATTCCATATATAAAACATGTCAAATATATATGTGAATAGAGTATTGCTAAGTTAATTGAATATGTCTATGCCAAGGGCTATGTAAAGTATATGCTAGTCAAATATGCAGGGCACCATTTCTCTATTAGGACGCTTGTTCAAAGAAGGTATGTAATGTAAAGTAAAGAAAATATATTATAACAAGGTTTGATGCTTCCATTTTACATGTAAACCATACAAATGTATATATATATATATAATAACCAGAAAATTATGATGAGTCGAATGAGCCTAATTTTATATCCAAAAACCTAATTATAACATAATTGACCTTTTAACCTGAATATTCTCAATAATCCTACAATAACTTATAAGACACTTTCTTACTCAAATATTTTCCATGGAGAAATAATATAGTGTATGAAAACTGAAGATTAGTTGTGGTAAAATAATATAGTGCATGAATAGAAATAGTTTGTGCGGATAAATTACACAGTGCATGAAATAAATATGGACAAATTACTCCTAATTGTTACTTCTCTGTATTCTCTATCCATCCATTCCACTACGGTCAACACACCATTTTAAATGCTGGCGCCAGGCACCAATAGCACCACCAGAAAATGGCACCAAGCGCCAAAAGCACCATGGCGCTTTCTCAGATGCCAGCGCCAAGCGCCAAGCGCCAAGTGCCAAAAGTGCCATGGCGCTTTTTGCTTTGGCGCTAGCGCCAGGCGCCAAAAGCGCCATGGCGCTTTTCCATCACTACATGTGCCTATTATGTTGGAGCAGAGTAAAACACATGCAAACATCAAATGCTCCACTTGATTAATCGAACATTGACTACTCAATCGCATCAATGTGAACTTTTTCAATTTACAAGTGTGTCCCATTGCAAAATACAGTTTATGCCACAATAAATACCCCATTGTAAAAACAATTGTAAGAATAATCTGTCACTTACATAGCCATTCAAAGTAATTATTGCTGTGCACCACAGATCATCATAAATCACAATCTCGATCATTTGGAGATCAAAAAATGTTTCTGCAGGCCATATGCAAAATAATAATAGTGTGTAAACTAGAAATGGGCATAGACCACATGCTGGGGGCACTCCCAGACCTTTTAAAAGACCCTGTAAAGTGTCAAAGACCCTGTAAAATGTCATGTGTCATGTAAAACCCTGTAAAGCGTCATGTGTCATGTAAAAGACCCAGTTAATTGTCAAATGTCATGTAAGAGACCCTGTAAAGTACCATGTGTATCCAAATATTATGTTTTTGTATCCAAATCTTATGTTTTTGTATCCAAATCTTATGTAAATGGTAAGATTTGGATACAAAAACATAAGATTTGGATATGATAAGAAAAGATTTGGATACACATGACACTTTACAGGGTATTTTACATGACACATGACATTTTACAGGGTATTTTACATGACACATGACATTTTATAGGGTCTTTGACACTTTTCAGGGTCTTTTACAGGGTCTAGGAATGGCAGCTGAGAATCAGAACATAAATATGGAAGCTCCAGGTGATTATGATCATTTTAAGTGTTTATTGGTGAAAATCGGTTGAGAAATGGCTGAGATTGTGAGTTCTGAAATTGCATGCATTTTCATTCAACTGGATCAAATCAGCATATGAAATTTACACATCACTAATCCAACCACAAAAATTGAATCTGCACGCTGTCCTGGTGATTTTAAGTGTTGACCAATCCAAAACAGCCCATAAATGACCAACTTTTTAAGCTTCAAAATCAATGTCCAGATTAGGCATACAAAATGAACACCTTTGTATAGACGCCCTTTATCTCAGGACTGGGGGATTATTTGAGCAAACAATAATTTTTGGTCATAGCCCAGACCCCAAACCCCAACATACTTTAATGACATCAAAATCGGCCAATGTACAACAGCATGTAAAAAGTCCCTGGACAGTGTTTGCCGTTCGCTATGGTCATAAAATCGTAACACGTTAATATATTAACGTATTTCCTCGAAATACCCCCCGGGGGGTGATTGTTTCATAGTGGTCCCGAGAGGGGGGGGGGTTAAACGAGGGGGGGGGGTATTTCGAGGGGGGGGGGGGGTTATTATTTCACAAGAAAATTTTTGAAAACCAAGTACGAAATTGTCGTCTGAAACGTATGCAGACGTCGAAAAATGCAACAAAAACCGCCATTTATAAGGTTCTGTAGACTAATATTAGTATGTAGATGGTATGTACACTGTTCTAACGTGACACCGACATTGTTTTAACGTGTGTTCTGCAGTACACTGAACACTAACTACAGTTATTGTCATGTACGTTCCCTTTACACTCAATTTGGGGGGGGGGTATTTCGAGGGGGGGGGGGTGATTGTTTCATAGTGGTCTCGAGAGGGGGGGTCAAACGAGGGGGGGAGGTATTTCAAGGGGGGGGGGTATTTTGAGGAAATACGGTAATATATAAATTATTTATATAATATAAATTTTCGTGTGGTACTGGGGCCAAACGACCCCGGTCGGGGACCAAAATTTGTTGTATACCGAAAAAAAAATTTCTCACCGGGGTTGTTTGGCCCCGACCGGGGACAATAACCACAAAGCATCAAAAAGTGCCATAAATTTTCGTGTGGTACCGGGGCCAAACGACCCCGGTCGGGGACCAAAATTTGTTGTATACTGAAAGAAAAATTTTCTCACCGGGGTCGTTTGGCCCCGACCGGGGACATTTCGATATTGCCGGGGACCGGACCCCGGCAAGATTACATGCACTATAAAAAAATACAGTGATTAACAAAAATAAGAGCGTTAAAAAAATAAGAACCGCTTATCGCCCTGAGCTGAAATTTTGCATGCGCGCTCACTACATGCAGGAGTACATGCATGCAAAAATTCAGACAAATCCAACAAAAATTTGACACTCCCCCAAAGAAAATACATCAGAGCATGTAACCATCTTGCGAAAATTTTGTGCATGCTAATTTGGTGATAATTCACCTAATTAACATGCAAATAACACATAGACACCAATTATCAACTTTTGAAAAAATTTATTTTTTGCCGGGTCCCGGTCCCCGGCCGGGACCTGTGTAAATGTAGATGTAGATGGTATAAACGATGTTCTAACGTAACAGTGAGTGTTTTGAATGCATTTCCCGGACCACAAATTCATAGTGCCCATTTTGAGGGGGGTATTTCGAGGGGGGGGGGGGTTATTTCGAGGAAATACGGTACATCGATAAAAATTCTAAGCAGAAGTAGGCAAGAACGCTTTTTCTCCAGCAAAATTGGTTTATCGTATTTTCTCTAAATACTTCCCCCCACTCGAAATACCCCCCCCCCCCCCCAAATAGGTATAGTGTTTAGAGAACGTAAATGAGAAAAGCTACGGGTTGTGATCCGGGAAACGCAGAACACTCGTTAAAAACAATGACTGTGTTGTGTTATGTTATTCAGGGTTTATACCGTCTATGTCTACAAAGTCTATAGAGTCTCATAAATACATTGCGGTTTTTGTCGCATTTTTCGACGTCTGTGTACGTCACAAACAACAATTTAGTACTGGGATTTCAAAATAATAAGCCCCTCGAAATACCCCCCATCGTTTAACCCCACTCAAAATTCTCTCTCTGAAAAAATAAACCCCCTGGGGGTATTTCGAAGAAATACGGTACTTAGGTATGTAACTACTTTCTTCACGTGGAAAGCTATAACCCAGGTTTAATTTCGTGCCAAACATGCCATTGCATGGATACAGCGGCTGTCTATATATCCACATTTTGCCCTTTTTATTGCATTATATGACATGTTTTTCGTTTTATTGGCTTTTGGATATTGGGGGGCCGCGTACTTTGCACAGAATCTGTTTTTTGATTTGACGAATAAAGTTGTGTGCCTATTGATAATGAATTATGTTTTTAATTACCCACATTGGAAGCAACTTTGAGCGAAATTTTTGCACATCAGATTATGCTGTAGATTTCCACGCAAAGCGTACATACACTTTATGTAAATACGTAGGTATAATATGCATAAAATATTATATCATGTAGTAGGCCATATTATTCCAGGTCATTTTTATAGGTAGGTAAAAAAATATAGCTCAAAAATTGCTGTGGCTCAAATTAAGTTCCAAAAAATTTCAAGTCCCAACTTAGACAAGAAAATAAACACTAGAAAACCAAATTTCCAAATTATCCTAAATACTCTTAAACAAATTATTCATGAATAAATATGAGGTAGTTTATTTGTAGGTCGTTTTCTATTTATCAGTTTCGGACTTTATTAGGTAATCATCAAGTCGCTACATTCACTGATATTCACTAAGTTTTTGTTCCGCGTCTGAACGTTTTTGGTTCCGCATCCGCAGTACGGAAATGGCATTTTCGAACAATTGTTTTTTTTTGTGGGGATAGGGCATAAACTTCACAAAAAGTTTGACGCAATTTGAAAATATCAATATTTGGAAATACTCTAAACGGGCTTCTTTTCCGTTGATTTTACCTTTCCGTTTTTTTCCGGAAATTCCCACATTATCCAAAATTTCCATGTCTTAACCTGAACCCCCTACCAAAAATCCCACAAATTTTCTCCAGCCTCACTCTAAAAATTCCCCCCCCCCCAAAAAAAACACAAAAAAAACATTCAAATAAATCCCAGAATTATCGGACGCGCATCGAGGCTTCGCCAGGGCAATTGGCCAATTTCGATTCGAGGCCGCTAATTCTCAAACAGAGGAAGAGAAAGTTATAGGTATGTATTTTAAGAGTGAATTTCGCAACAATTTGGGGGGGGGTGCGCTCTTATGATGGATTGGTTTCATTTTGGGAGTGTGCCCTTTGATGTGTAGTTGTGTATTCGTGGCCAGATTTGTCTGTGGGGGGGGGGGTGTTTTATGTTTTTCATCTTTGTTTGGGGCTGTTTTGACCCTGCACAAAGAGTCTTTGCAAACTAGGTAGTTTAAATATACTCTACACACACCAGTTTGCAACTTCAATTTTGAAAACTCACAAGTCAGCATTTGAGTTTACCAGAATGATGAGGCTGTCAACTACAGTTGATGGAAACTAAAGCTCACTCATTTTGGAAAACTCAAATGCATTTTAAGCTGATATATGTGTTTGCAAAATTTCAGTTAAGAACTAGTGTGTGTAGGCACAAATATTGAAATGGTCAGAAAATCTCTGAGACATTGGAAAATTTTGTTTTGTAAGTATTTGCTCAAATTTGTGGTCACAGCTCAAATATGAGTGGATTGTTTGAAGGGATCCTTTGAGGTAAAGGGATACCTGACAATCACAAAATAATGTGTCACATGTAAACTAGTTTGCAGAGATTTCACAAAAGGGCTAATTGAGGTAATGGTTCTGTAAACTGTGTAGTCACAGCAAAAAAATAGTGGAAAAATCTTCAAAGTGTATTTCTAAACATGCAAGTTGAGCTTGCAGTTGAAATTCTCAAAATTAGCAGCACTTTCATAAATTTCGTAAGTAATTATCCCATAGTAAAAACTAAATATTATGATGAAAAAACTTTATAATTTTTGGTTCATTATTCAGATGGTTACGGTAGGTTTACATACTAAGTGTGATGTCCGTCGAGTATAACATCAAAAATGTGCCAAGCGACAAAGGCGCCATGGCGCTCTTTGCTTTGGCGCTAGCGCCAGGCGCCAGCGCCATGTTGCTTTTACATCATTCACTAGTTGCAACCCGTCAACTAAAATCTGAATTGACATGGATACCAGTTGACGCCCACTGTGTGTAGAGCCTTTGACCCAAATGACAAGTCTGTCTCTCCCCGCTATAAATCATAAGCATTATATACAGTATTTCATTTCCTACAGCTGGCTGTCTACAAGAATTTGGCCAGCTTATATGTCAAGTCGAAGACCAGAGAGTGGCTATTGTTTGTTTATTTTGAATGTTGCATTTTTTTGGCTTTGTTTTGGCCGTAATATTGTATTGTTTTTAAAAAATTCAATTTTTTTTTGCAGCTAGAGGAAGCCGAGAGACTTTATATTGAGCCATTGCATCAATTTAGAAGGGAACGCATTGGCAAGGCGCTGCAGGTTTGCTCGTTTTAATTGTCTTCTTTAAATTGCTCGGAAAGTGTCAAAAATTTCGAAAAAAAAGAAATTTGACTAGTGCGTATAACATCGCTGTGACCGCGTACACAAGTTTTCTACAGAAATTTTAAAAAAATTGGAAAAGTCGAAAATCAGGTTCGAATCCATTTGAGTTGACCGAAATGAGTTATTTTATATGTCCATCAACAGCAGTTTACCCAGACAGACACCTCATTGCGGTAAACACAAATCGTTCTACCCCCCCCCCCTTTCTGGGGACCACTTTGAAACAATCACCCCCCCCCCCCCTCGAAATACCCCCCCCCAAATTGAGTGTAAAGGGAACGTAGTTTGTGTTCTGTGTACTGCAGAACACATGTTAAAACAACGTCGGTGTCACGTTACAACAGTGTTCATACCATCTACATACTAATATTAGTCTACAGAACCTTATAAATGGCGGTTTTTGTTGCATTTTTCGACGTCTGCGTACGTTTCAGACGACAATTTCGTACTGGGATTTCAAAAATTTTCTTGTGAAATTATAACCCCCCTCGAAATACCCCCCCCCTCGTACTACCCCCCCCTCTCGAGACCACTATGAAACAATCATCCCCCCGGGGGTATTTCGAGGAAATACGGTATAATAAAGCCGTTCTTTTTGCTACACTTTAATTGCATTTCTTCAAACATGATAAATAATACAATAACCTTTTAAACACAGGAAGACAAGAAAAAGTTCGACAAAGCCAGTGCCAAATACTACAGTTCACTTGAAAAACACCTCCATTTGTCAACTGCCGTGAAAAGACAAAGGCACAAAAATGTTGATTTCAAGGAAGTTGATGAAGCTTTGGAAATGGAAAGATGTTGCTTTTATAAGGTGGGTACTTTTATGAATGGGTACTTTTTACAATGCAAAATTTAAAGTATTTACGTGTGCAGATCTATTTGCATTTGTAAATGAGATATGCCTGCATGTAAACTTAAGTAAATTACCATATTTGCTCGAATAATTTCCCGGTGAATTTTTTCGTCATACGTTTTAGGGGGGTCTATTAAAAGGCAGAAAGTATTCAAGAGGGGGGGGATGGATTATTATATCATCAAAATCTCAAGCATATTTCCATGAACTCATTTAGAGAAATACGCTTTACCTGTAGTTGCAGTTCAACAAACACATTTCCAATTTAGTACATGTGCAAATACATTTGCAAATGTATCGCACTAATTATCAATGTGATTTGCAGGCATCCTTTGATTACGTTTTCGTACTACAATCAGTGGAAGAACGTTTGAAATTCGATTTCGTCAAAACCCTTAGTACATTTCTGTACAGTTGGCTTTCGTTTTACCACATTGGTTAGCTGGAGTTTTCTTGAAAATTTACAATCATAGTATTTTAATAAAATTTTAGTTTTATTAAATGGCAATTTAATAAAAATGTAGGTCATATAATCCACGAGGATTTCAAGCCGTACTTGGACGAGGTGCAAATTAAAGTGGAAAAGGTTGGCTTTTAGATTTTACGAATTGTTTTTCGTTTCACTTTTGTCTTATTGGCCCTACACACACTAGTTTTCACCGTGACTTATGTGAAAACTGAAATGGCCACATGGCGACATCCAGCCTACTCATTTTGTATGCTTTATGTGTTTTAGTTTTCAAATTTTCAAAGTTTAACTACCATTTATTTAGACTCAAATTTAAATCAAATCAAATCATTCAACCGTGATTTTTAATTTGCATTTGAAAAAATTTCAGTTTTCACACGAAGTCACTGTGAAAACTAGTGTGTGTAGGCACATTAGGGTCCTAGCGTAAGCGCAAGATTACCATTCAAAATACCGCATTTCTTCTAATAGAAGAGCGCCGATTTATTTTTTTCGTCAACTTTTTTACCTGCCGTACTATTGGGGGTGCCTTTCTATCGGAGACTGCCGTTCTATTGTTTTCGTCAGTGCAAAAATGTGCCAAAACCTGGCGTTCTATTGGAGGTCTCGTTCTATTGGAGGTATGCCGTTCTATTAGAAGAAATACGGTATGCTGCTGATTTAATATTTTTAGTAGTTATTAATTCATAAAAAAACGATGAATTTTTTTGCTTCCTCAAATGATTGGAAATAAATTCAAAGTAGCTATCAATTTGAATAAAATGTATATCAAGTACCGTATTACCTCGAGTTATCCCCCCTTGATTTACCCTTCCTCGAATTAACCCCCCCCCCTCAAAATGGGCTGGGGAAATAATAACCCCCCCCTTCGAAATAGCCCCCCCCCCCTTCGGAATGATGTACGTCATGTACATAATAAATACGTCATGTACGCAATGTACATGATGTATATTACTGTTAATTTGCATTGCAGCTGCACATAAGCTAGTTTGTGTAGCTATCTACGTTTTTATGTCCAAATATATCCTGTTTGGACACATTTATTACCTGTTTTGGGTATGCAAATGCCTACAATTTACTACGATCCTTACGAAAATTTCTGACGAAAAATAAAAAACCCCCTCGAATAAACCCCCCCTCGAATTAACCCCCCTCAAATTTTGCTGGCAAAATCATAAACCCCCGTGGGGGTATTCCGAGGTAATACGGTATTTATAATTTGCCAACTTTTTCGTCAATAACTTCAGACGAGGGAAAGCTTCGAGGCTATGCAAGCTGAAGCGGAATCACTCAAACACAAGATGCTCAGTTTGAGACACAATGCTGTGAGTTATTCTCTTCTGAAAATTTACATAAATATGGAAATACTTGAATAATCCCCCACTTAAAAATGTTCAAGTCAAAAATGGGAATGGCCCGCTAGAATTTTTTCCGCTTTTCAGAATTTTCAGCGTTTTTCATCAGGCATCAAGTGCATATTTTGTTACTTTCTTCACATACAGACACTGATCCACAAAATTTCTTGACCAACATTATGATGGGAAAACCAAAATAACCACAAAAACTTCCCATTTTCCTCACATTTTTAAAAATTTTTAACTTAAATCAAACACCACTTAAATACAACTCAGTTTCGCTGGGGCCAACACAATCAAAGTCAAACCGCAGTTGAGCCCAGTACGAGTGTATCTAATGATGCCATAGCTCCACAACACAGCAGCAATATACATCAGGGATATTTGTATTTGATGGAGAGAAGTAAGTTGGGCTTTGTAAATGAGCTTTATTTTGAGTGACCTATTGACGTGTAAGATTGGAATAGTTAGGTGTGAATACTTATGTCTGAAATTGAGATATCTTTGGTCGGATTCCTTGCGCTTTATAGTTCATTTTGTTATATCTGGGGCCAGTTTAGCAAAATGAGAAGTGAGAAGTGAAATGGCAAAGGCGAAGTAAAATAATAAAAAGAAAAAGAAATTTCTCTTTGCTTTCGCCATTTCACTTGCCAATTCATTTGCCATTTCACTTCGCCTTTGCGCTTTTACTTCACTTTTGCCATTTCACTTCTCACTTCTCATTTTGCGGAACTGGCACCTGACCTTTTTGAGCGGAATTAAACCACGTCGCTTCACTTTGGATCAGTGCCAACTTTCTGTTGCACATTTCACACGGCGCATATAAATAATAAAGGATGACGTTCGTGGTTCAATGCGCTTTTCCATTTTTCAGAATGAACATGAATAAGTCCCTCCGAGTATCGTTTCTAATATTCATTAAATAATTACCGGTAATATATATTTTTAATTGCAGAGCGAAGTATAGGGCTGACGAATTGGACAAAGTATTATTGCGTGTATCAGAAGGAATCGCATATATTCACAATGATTCCCTACTCGCAGTCGATGAAGCAGGATATGCATTCGGCTGTGGTGAGTGCGGAAATTTACCTGTGTTTATAAATAGTTAAAATCAGGGGGCACTCTCAGACCCTGTAAAAGACGTCATGTGTATCCTAATCTTTTTTTATCATATCCAAATCTTATGTTTTTGTATCCACATCTTATGTCAAAACGTCAGGTTTGGATACAAAAACATAATATTTGGATACAATATAAAAATATTTGGATACACATGACACGGTCTTTTACATGACACATGACATTTTATGGAAATGTGAACTACTGACTGAAATTTCTGTAATTATTTGGGGGTGGGGGTGCCAAACTGAAACGTTCGTTGTAATACATCCCATATTCCAAAAAATGTAGAATACGATAGAAATACGTATACTCAATGAAGATGCATTTGCATACCAAACTTCAAAAAAATATCCAAATATAAAAAACTTATCCACATATGACTTGAGACAACTTCCAACTCATTAAAACAGGAATACCCCCCCCCCCCCCCCAGAACGCTGCCCTAACATTCAAGCTGAAATCGTGCAGCCACCTGCCCTCCACGAGCATAGACAAGCGTTTCTGTTTTGAAATTGTCCCCTGCGACAGACCCTCCAGTGAACCTCCCTTGACCCTACAGGCACCAGGTGAACATTTTGAGTTGTGGAAATGAAGCATTTTGTGTAAAAAAATCTTGAAATTTTGGTATTCGGTTTTGTAGATATTTGCTGGAAATGTTGAAATGTTCCATTTTGAAGTTTTTAGCATAAAAATGTCTACCAGATTTACATTTACAACAAAAACTTGAATGTTTCGTTTTTTACATGTTGTTCCGAGTGAACATTACATTTTCAATTCTCTACATTTTCCATAGGTAAAATTTCTTCAACATAACAGTGACGAATTATAAAAAAAAACATTACTGCACATACTTCCAGAAACATCACACCCCCTAAAACCCCCAACCCCCCCCCCCCCCCAACCCCTGCCCAGGCGAGCACGAACGCACTCTATGGCTGGACGCCATGAGCGACCACAGGGAACACCTCCATGGGGATGTGCAGGGGAATGGGGTGGACGCGGGCGCAGGTGCACATCAGAAGGATGTGGTCAGAGGTGGGTGCAGTGGGTTTTGGGGTGGGATGGGAGTGGGTTGGAGGGAGGGTTTTTGAGTTTTAGGTTGGGTATGTGCTGCTGTTAGGATCTGAGTGGGTTGCTGATTCTAAATATGAAAGTTTGCTTTTCTGAGAAAGTATTTATAACCTTTTATATGATCCTGTTGGTGCATAATAAAAAAATAGTTTTAAGTATTAATAACCTTTTATATGATCATGTTGGTGCATAAAAAAAAAATAGTTTTATGTGTTTCAACATTGTTGTAATTGTAAAATATCTATGTACTCATAACTCATGATTTATTGATTTTGAGGCCTTAAGTCAGCACTTAGGATCTGCCTATATTTAAGTTAAAAGGTGAAAGGTAAGTTGTATCTTCTAAAAAGAGCCAAATCAAGTGAAAGTGACAAATTTCTATTGACAAATGTAAATATTTACTTGATAACCTGCAGAATTCACTTCACGACTGTTCCTTTTACTATACAGTTTACTTCACTAGGACACTTTATAAAGTGCGGGACACTTTATAAAGTGTGGTTGTGTATACTATTCTAGATGACCACTACAAAATCCACATCAATTTTTGACAAACTTTCAAATTTCACATTTTTCCTCATTTCCAGCGCACTTAAACTCCATTGGAGCAGACTTTCTAAAAATGTCCCTGGAACAAATCGAATTGCGTGGCCTTGATGAACAGGGTTTGTACAGGAATTGTGGAGTGACATCGAAAGTGCAAAAATTGCTTCAACTTGGATTGAATGAGAGAACTCAGTCGATTATCGATTGGTCTGATGATAATGAGTGGGAAATTAGGACGATTACTAGCGCTGTTAAAACCTACCTCAGGTGAGAAGATTTTGGGATTTTTCTTTCTTGTATTTTGTCTTTTGTTTGTGAATTTCTAGATGTAAAAGGGTTAGTCAGGGTGAACATTTTGTGCAACTGGCGTAAACTGAAGTGACTGAATGGCCCTACACACACTAGTTTTCACGGTGACTTGTGTGAAAACTGAAATGGCCACATGGCGACATTCAGCCTACTCTTATTGTATTCTATATGTGTTTTAGTTTACAAATTTTCAATTTGTAACTTTTATTAAATTAAATTCAAATTAAATTTTAATTAAATCATTCAACCAGCTTCATTTATTCGCATTTTAAAAAATTTCAGTTTTCACACGAAGTCACGGTGAAAACTAGTGTGTGTAGGCACATTACTGTAGGATTTTTGACCGCAGTTAGTTATTTATGAATATCTAAATTTTTATTTCGTTAAATTTATATAGTTCTCTTTCATAGTTAATTTACCGTATTACCTCGAAATACCCCCATGGGGGTTTATGATTTCGCCAGCAAAATTTGAGGGGGGGTTAATTCGAGGGGGGGGGGGTTTATTATTTCGCCAGAAATTTTCGTGAAATTCATACTAAAGAATATCCCTTTTCTTACACAAAAACGGTAATAAATGTGAGAAAATAGGTCATATTGGGGCTTTAGATGTACATCTGTACACAAATGAGCATATAAGTGTAGCTGCGATGCAAATAAGTAGTAATAAATACATCATGTACATTGCATACATGATGTACATCATTCCGGAGGGGGGGTATTTCGAGGGGGGGGGTATTATTTCCCCAGCCCATTTTGAGGGGGGGGGGGTTAATGCGAGGGGGGGGGGGTCAATTCAAGGGGGGGGGGATAATTCGAGGTAATACGGTAATTCATTCTGATTTAATTTGTTCCATAGTAAATCAAACCACATTTGTTTCTTTTGGATCAGTGCGAACCTCAATTGTGCATTTTATTCTGGCATGTCGCTTAATTTGAATGTTGGATTCACAAAATTGAACAATAAGTTGTTGAAGTTTACACAAATTAACCATCCAACATTGTGCCCACACACACTAGTTTTCACCGTGACTTCATGTGAAACTGAAATTTTTTCAAATGCAAATTAATGAACGCGGTTGAATGATTTCATTGAATTTCAATTTGAATTCAAATTAATGAAAGTTAAAATTTGAAAGATTTACAACTTAAACACATAAAGCATACAAAAAGAGTAGGCTGGATGTGGCCATGTGGCCATTTCAGTTTTCACACAAGTCACGGTGAAAACTAGTGTGTGTAGGGCCATTGGGACACTGACGCTAGTAAAATATAAAATTTCGACCATCGCAGGAGTTTGCCAGAACCTGTGATGACCTATGATCTACACAACAAATTCATTTCTGCCGCAAAAATGCCAACACAAAGTGAAAGAAAACACCATGTTCATTATTATCTCTATCAACTGCCGAAGAGCAACTTTGTCGTTTTGGAAACGCTCATGAAACACTTGAAAAAGTTGGACACTTTGATTTTGAAACTTTAAAAAAAATTCAAATCTGAATTTTGTCACTTTTCACTCAGAGTAACTGACAACAGTGGCAAAAATCTTATGACAGTGGGAAATTTGGGAGTCTGTTTTGGGCCATCTTTGCTGAGGCCAAAAGAGGAAACCCTCTCTGCTATAATGGATATAAAATTTTGCAATGTTGTGGTGGAGATTTTGATCAAGGATTGTGATTTTGTTAGTTTGTATAAATGGTGATTTATTTGGCAATTGACATTCCTATTTAGTTTACATCTACCGTATTTCCTCGAATTACCCCCCGGGGGGTTTATTTTTTCAGAGTGGAAATTTTGAGGGGGGGGGTTAAACGAGGGGGGGGGGGTATTAATTCGGCAGAAATTTTTTGAAATCCCAGTACTAAAACGCTGTTTATGCTGTTTATGTTTTTGGTTATGCGTACGCAGACGTCAAAAAATGCAACCAAAACCGCCATTTATAAAACTATAGAGACTTATATAAGTACGTAGACAAACAGTATAAACCCTGGTCTAACATAACATAGGTAGTCATTGTTTTAACGTGTTCTGCGTTTCCCGGATCACAGAACGCAGCTTTTGTCATCTACGTTCTGTATACACTGAATTTGGGGGTTATTTCGAGGGGGGTTAATAAATTCATTGTGCCCATTTTGAGGGGGGTAATTCGAGGGGGGGGGGTTCGAGGAAATACGGTATTCATGCCCAGCGTTTCAGTCTCATTTTTCGGTGAGTATCCAAAGTTTTCAGCTATCGCCATTTCAGATGGGAACTAATACCTGAGAAGTGAAAAACTTTTGGGGTGGCACTAGTCCATAAACATTTGTACCAAACACAATGTAATGAAATTACGTGAACCAAGTTCTCTGCTCACTTTAACCCCTTTTTTACACAGTTATTTTCCCGAAATCCTGCCCCCTTGAGTGTGCCGCCAAGACCACCCAAACCTGAGCATTGTCTAGATTTTGACCAAACAATGAATGTGCTCCCTCCAGCTGTGAAAATGTTTGCTACGATGGACAATAGATTGTGTGGCAACAGGTTTGTGTTATAGTTTTAATTTACCGTATATCCTCGAATAAGACCCCATGGAAGTTATTATTTCGTCAGAAGTTTTGGAGGGGAAGTTATTCAAGGGGGGATGCTATTCGAGGGGGGGGAGTCATTTTTTCCTCGGAACTTGCACTTTATTCCTTGCGTGAATGCATTTCATCAACTGATGCAATCCAAGTATTATCAGTTTAAAAACAAAAACAAGGTTTTCATGAAAAAATTTGTTTTCAACAGTATTTGAATCATTCAAATACACGTTGTGGATTGGGATATCAAATATGCAGAGGGGGGGTTGTTCAGGAGGGGGGAGTTATTCAAGGGGAGGTGTTATTTTTTCCTCACCTGGCTAACAGGGGGGAGTTATTCAAGGGGGGGGGGAGTATAAAAATTTTGTACGGTAGTATAAAAATTTCCAGTGTCATTGATTGCATTGAATTTCCTACTGTAACATTTTGCATTTGTGGCGAAATTTGGCAGTTGAAGTATACAGTGTCACAAAAAATGTAGTCAGGAGCACAGATCCATGCCGGAATTTCATCATTTTCCCATTCAATTTTGCCATTTCACTTTCAATAACCTAAAACACACTTCAACCACCCAATTGCAGCAACGACACCCTGGACACATCCCACAGCCAACCCACAAACACCCAGCACCTTAACCGAACCCAACTGGAACCCTGCAATGCCAGTTTATTCACACTTGGCACTCTGCCAACTGCCATAGTGCCATCTTCACCAGCGCACAGCTGGGCTGGCAGGTTGAATGCTGATTCTAATACTTCTAGGAGTGGTGGAAATAGACAGGGGTCTGCTAGACAGAGCTCGCAGCCCCCTGAGGGCAGGGTGCGAGGTGAGTAGTGGGTGAATGTTGGGTTCGTGGGTTTTTTTTTGTTATGTTTATCGATCATGCTATATTGTTCCCACAATTTCCATTCACATTGTAAATATTTGAAAGCAGGACATGAAATGACATGAAATGAAATGGATAACATAGTTTAAAGATAAACCTATATTTTTATCATTGATCGATGCACAGGACCCGCTGAGTAAGCTAATTCAAAATGCACATGCAAATTGAAATTTTCTGAAATCGTTTTATTGAAAATTGAAACTATGTATTCACACGATCGATTTTTCCTGATTCTTTATAAGCCCATTGTTGATTTTTAAAATTTTGATTTGCATGTGCAAATTGATTCATGCAATGAGCTCATAAATACAAGGCTTAATTAGCCAGTGTCGTTTTCACAAATTCCACCAGCAATTTATCCAGTTGGCCGTAATTAAATGTCGACGGCCAGGGGTATTGCTGCGAGAGAATTTTTGTCACTGTCAATTTTAAAAAGATTTTTAAAAAATCGTGGCCAATTTAAATACCCCAGTTCTGGTGAATTTTTTCGTCTCTGTCCAAGGCGTAGTACTTCCATCGGATAATATCACGCTGCATTTTACTTCTACGGTTGGGTCGGCTGTATTCGCCACTTTCCACAGATCGCAGGGGAATTTGTGTTGCTCCACGGTAATCGTTTTCTCCATTATGTCTCCGCCTCTACGCGCAAAAAAATGTGAATTTGACAGGAAAAATGGTGATTTTAAAATTAGTGGAGATTGGAAAAGTTAAATGGTGAACTAAAAGTTGCTATATGTATTTGTTTTAAAGCGTTGTAAAACGTCCCGCCATAAGTGATGTAAAGGCACCGACTGCGGCACCTGTGTCCTGGTGCTTGACACCAAAAGGCACTTTCACCGGTGCCGGTGCCGTGCCCTCGCAATTTTTGCTGGTGCCTAGGTGCCATTTTCATGCAAAGGGAGTGATGCCGGTGCTGTGTGGTGCCGTTTTTCCGGTGCCTTTATGTGACATCACTACCCACCACAATAATGTATTCTTTTCATCATTCACTCGTCATTAATATTTAAATGCAGCTATGACAAGATGTAAAAAATGACAAAAATTTTTTAACAAACTTGTTGTAAGCCAACGCCAATAGATTTCGATACAACAACCTTTGACACGCTTGAAATCCTAGAACATACTGTGGTCTCGTGGATTTTGGTAGCTTACTGATAATTGTCAAAAGTCGCTCTTTGGTGCAGCTGCGTGTTCAAGTTTAAGGATAAATTTATATTTTGTGACAAAAATGTAAACAGCACAAAACGCAATATTGAGTTACTGTATTTGCTCGAAAAATTCCCTTGGGGAATTCTTGTTCGTCGGACTTTATGAGGGAGAATTTTGAGGGGGAAATTTTTCAAGAAAGGCGGATTATTATTTCATCAAAAGATTCAAGCATATTTTTTTTACTCATTGCACAAAATAGGCTTTGTAAACACAATAACATCTTGTAAAAATTGGACATAACAAATTGATAATATGCCTGAAGTGGGGAATTTTTCAAACAGGGATGATGTACGCTTTGCTCACTCGTCTTAAGGGGGTTGTATTCAAGATGGGGATCAGGGGTCTCCAAGATTTTGGCCCTCGCGGGGGCTGGATAGATAGCAAATCGCTCCTCCCGAGGGATAGATAGCTGAAAAAATTTTCTGGGGGGGGGGGGGCTCGCGGGGGCAAAATATTTAGGCTTTCAGTGCATAGAAGGCCGAAAGGGAAAAAACCCGCTAATAATCAGTCAAAAGTAGGTTTAAAATGGCTAAAAAACAGGCATATAATGATGCATATAGCCGGAGAGCACGATTTTGAAGGTGAAAAACTATAAAAAGGTGCGAAAATTATGGACTTTAAGCGAAAATTGGGGCAAAATTTCACAAAAACCACTCCAGATGGATAGATAGCTGAGCGATTTGGGGGGGGGGGTCTTTGGGGGTAGTAGCCAAAAATTTTGCCTCAGGATATATAGATAGCTGGCCGATTTGGGGGGCAGCCCCCCCCCCCCCCCCCTAGGAGACCCCTGTTGGGGATTATTCAAGGGGGAATTATTCAAGCAAATATGGTACATTGTTTCCACAGTAGGGCTATCCGTGTTGCTGATTTCAATCCTCGCTTGATAAAATATAGGAATATTTTCCGCTGCATTCGAACTCCCAGAGGACAAAATTTGCCCACCGATTGCAATCGAGCTGCGTTTTGGAGGAATATTTCGTTGAAAAAAATTAATTGTAAAAAGCTGTGTCTATGTCAAATATTATTCAAAATTTGTAAAGTCCTTTAAGATGCCAAGTAAAATGTCAAAAATTGCTATGATATCTGAGGAAACCTGGGTAGTGATAAGTTAAGTTATTTGATAAACTCACAGTGCCACTATAATATTCATTCTTTTTTTTCTGGAATATTCTGTATGTCGTCAAATTAACTGTCAAGTGACAAAATTTCAGACACCTTGCAAGCTTTAAAGTTCCAAATTCCTATAGAATTATTTACAGACAATTTGCAAGTTTACTCTGCACTTATGACTACATAATTATTATGACATTTTAAGGATTGTCTGAATTTGGTCATTTGACAATTTGCTTTTTTAGTCAATATAAATGTTTTCTTATCTGACTGTTAGCTAAATAACTGTTAGAAAAAATGGTACCATCATTTTTATATGCATGGGAATTCGTGCTATAAAATTGAATAGAAGTATATCATATGAATGGTATTTTTGCATTTTATCACCTAAATATGTAAAATATGTTTTTTTCCGTCTACATATGCTTAATGTGCTTAACCAACAGATGTGTATATCGCAATTTCGTCAATTCCGCCATTGAATTAGTTGAGCGACGGCACAAAGTACTGCAAAGAAATGCAAAATGATTGCAGTTTTGATGGTGTTTCAAATTGCTTCGAATAGGTAGAATAACTGCTAGCAAGGACGTATCCAGGGGGGGGGCGGGGGGGGGGCTGCAGCCCCCCCCCCCCCGCTCCCGGGGTGAGGCCTAAAAAATCCCGGGAAATGCAACTTTTCCGATACATTTTTCATGGCAGGTGCAAAAATTTCGCGCGCTAGCGCGCGATCCTCCCTAGGGTTGGCCGATGTTTTTTTTAAACGTTTTTTTTTAAAAAAAAACATGACGTCCGAAATGTTTTTTTTTAAAAAAAAAACATCAGCCGAAATTTTTAGTACTAAGCACTAGGTATTTTGCAAAATTTTTGCGCGCAAGCGCGCAATTTCACACACAAATTGACATTGGCGGTTGTTTTCATTGGTTTTGTTGCATTTTTAGTATCAAAACATCCATTTCTATGTGCTACCATGGGTGAATAAGCCGACATATGTTGCTGTAATATATAATATTGAGGTAATGTGCTTCCATGTACCTCCACAGTGTGTAAATTCACTCCCAAAGTAACAACCTCCTTTTATAACCTTGTTTGATTACTATTCCGTGCCAAACTTTACCTGAAGTCACGCACATTCGACTATAAGGCGATATACGAACGATATGTCGACGAAAAATGGATATTTTTGACACAAATCACCACTTATAATGCTATCCCATGGCTCCACAGCCATTATATGGTCATATTTAACATCACAGAGTATTGCCAGTGTCTGATATACCTATATATGTTGACACTAGGTCATATCTGGGAGCTTTTAAAAAAAAACGTTTTTTTTTTTTAAAAAACATCGAGTTAAAAAAAAACGTTTTTTTTCCAACCCTAATCCTCCCTTCCAACACCTAATTATAAGCGGATCGGTCCCCGGTGACACAAATCCATGAAATGATGTGCCCGCCGCTCTATATGAACATGTTTTTTCATACATATATTTACAGCGGTTTCTGGCGCTGGCGCCAGCGCCAATGGCGTCAAGGCATGGCGCCTATGAATGGCGCCAGTGCCATGGCGTGGCGCCTTTTAATTTCAGGGGGGGAGGCTGAGCCCCCTCCTGTTCGCCGGGCTCCGTAAACAAGCAGCCCCCCCCCCGCTCAAAAATCCTGGATACCTATGTCCCTGACTGCTAGTGATATAAATACGCCATGGCGCCAACGCCAAAGCAAAAATAACCATGGTGTTTACAGCTTGGCGTTACTTTGCGCACAGCGATTGGCGCTTGGCGCCATGCTTCCAGATAAATACGTTATGGCGCTGTTTGAACTTGGCGCCAGTGTTTCGGCGACTTTTATATCCGCACCAACAAACTAAATAGCAATTGCGCCAGAACTTTTTTCTAGACTTTGCATTCATTCTGCAACAAAGTCCATTCGTGAAACGTTTTTCAAGTAACGAAAACCGATACGATTGTAAATACGGTATTGCTTCGTTATACCCACCCGCCCGCTTGAAATGCCCCCACGTCTGAGCGAGATTATAAAAAATAACCCCCTCCAAGTAGCCTGAGACCCTGAAAAAATAACCCTTTGACGGTATTTCGAGTCAACGTGTTGTGTTGCAACTTCAATTTAACGTACCGTATATCCTCTAATAAGACCCCATGGGCGCTATTATTTCGTCAGAAGTTTTGTAGGAGTGTGTCATTCAGGGTACCAATGTTTTTCAAGGGGGTCTTATTCAAGGATATACGGTACCCAGTATTAAACAAACGTAAATAGGTACATTCAATATTCAGCACGACACCATTCCACCCACCCACACTGGTCTAGCGCAAAAAAAACCACCCCAATCTGCCCAGGCCCCCATCAGCCCAGCACAAGCAATGCGACTCTACTAGCAAACGCTACGAACAACGCCTTCGAGCCGGCCAATGCGAGCACCGACTCCCTGGCCGGTACCATTCCCAGACCCTGTAAAGTGCCCTGTCAAATGTAAAATATCATGCAAAGTGTATAAAGTCATGTAAAATGCACTGTAAAATGGCAAACGTAGGGTATCAACTTTCCATTGTCCGTTTTCCGCAGGCAAATTGTTTTCCGTTTCCGCCAAGTGCAAAAAAAAATCTGTTTCTGTTTTCTGTAATGTTTAATGTACGTTTGCCATTTTGAAGGGCATTTTACATGACTTTTGACACTTTGCATGACATTTTACATTTTACAGAGTATTTTACAGGGTCTGGGACTGCCCCCTGGTTCTGTGGACTCTGCCGTGACCAGCAGCAATGCGGGGGGTGCCTGTCAGGATCGGGATCAGGATCAGGGTAAGGATCCAGTTGTGGTGCAGGCAAGGCATAGGAGGGCCCTGGCCAAGTTTGGTGCGTTTTTTTTTTTTGGGGGGGGGGGGTTAGGGGGGTGTGCGAGTTGGGTGTTAAAATCATATGCAAATTGAAGTTTCGAATTGCAGTATTTTATTTGACAGGAATTTTGGATTCCGATAAAATCCTTTAACACACTTACTCAAATATTTTACAAGCTTCAACTAGGGCGCGTCGACTTTCCATTCACCACCGCTTTCGTTTTTCACGTGTACAATTTTTTATCTTTTCATTTTCTGTTTTCCATATCCCGATATATGAAATTTTTTGCCCTTCAGTTTTTTTGACACCCTAGCATAGAGGTGTTTATGATGCATCAATTTTCCCCGCATAATTTTTTTCAATTGAATATAAATACACTGTTTTGAGTTTGTTAGGGCTTGCATAATAAATAGTTCCCTATTCCCATAACATATAGTCGCTACACACACTAGTTTACTGAAGAAAATTTTAAAAAAGTAAAAAAAATTAAGAAACCTAAAAATTCTGTAAACTCACAAATCAGCCTTGAATGCATTTGAGTTTCTGGAATGAGTTATTTTTGCTGTAGTTGACAAACACCCAATTCCAGTAAACTCAAATGTCATTCAAAGTTGATTTATGAGTTAACTAAATTTTGAGTTTACTGGCAGTAAACTAGTGTGCGCAACGCCATAGTGGGCATACTAAAACTGATTATTTAACCCTTTCACCCTTTATTTCAGGTCGGATGAGCATATCATATGCACCACCCTACCCTGGCACTGATTGGTTTGTTTCCATCTGCTTGTATTTTTTTCAATTTTAGATTTATGATTTTTTATATTAGGTAGACCATTGTAAAATAGGTCAAGTTTTCATAGTGACTGTATGCAAATTAAGAATAGTTCATTTGCAAGTGCAAAATATAATTTGCAAAAATATATCTTTGTAGCTGTCTGCAGCATTCTCTGTAGACTAGTCACCATTTTCAAGTGTGAAAACGTAAACAACAAAAATAATGGTAATGGAAATTTGCACAAATGGCATTGCAATTGCACATGCAAATGCGACAGTCTTACCTACAGCAATTTGCAATTTGAGCAATATTTTCAATTTTCCGTTAGCTGGCAGAAAAGAGTTTGGCGCTCATCGAGACCCACTCATCAAATGTTCAATTCGTAAGTTTCAAATGTTATCGTGTAAAAAGTCAAAGTTATGTCTCATTTTCGATTTTTATACGCCCAATTCAATTGGAAAAGCATTGGTAGCGTTTGGCCAATAGTGTGCAATGTGTCAAATACAGGGGTGGGCATCTTCAGTTACCGCTGGGAAAATGCGATAGATTGAGCTACGGTTGAGCTATCAGAATGAAATTTTAACACAATGGAGTAGACTCCATAGGACACCTATGCTGAAGTTTGCAACCCAAACGGCCACATTTTGGGTGAATTGTGGAACACACGGTTTTTAGTGTAATTTTGTGACTTGGCGTCACCCATAGGATAAATCGAGGGTGGCATTTGAGGGGGGGGGGGCATCGGTCGTTGGTGTCGTCCCATTCTGTCGTACATCGGCCGATTTTGATGCCCTTTGAGTATGTTGTGGTCGCGCCTACTACCAAATTTTTTTTTTACTCGAATAGAACCCCAGTCCCGAGATAAGGGGGGTGAAGTCACAAAATTACACTAAAAACTGTGTGTTCCACAACTCCTCCAAACTGTGGCCGTTTGGGTTGCAAACTTCAGCATAGGTGTCCTATGGAGTCTACTCTATTGTGTTAAAATTTCATTGTGATAGCTCAACTGTAGCTCAAGCTATCGCGTTTTTCCAGCGGTAACTGAAGATGCCCACCCCTGTATTATTGGCCAGTGCGCTGCTAGGCATAAATACATAAATACGTCAGATGTCCCTCGGTGCCACTGTCCGACTCGGAACTGCCCTGACAAATGTCAAATGTCATCCAGTGTCAAAAGCCATGTAAAATGTCATTAAAATGTCAAATATAAAATAAAATTTGACATTTTACATGACTTTCACAGAATGCTTACACACTGAACAGAATTGATTTTCAGCTCACACTTATACAGTAAATGGCTGCATGGCAAGCAGCCAAGTTTACCAGTGGCCAAGTCTCCATGGCGCCGTCGCAAAAACGCACGCTATTGACCAATTGCTACCTGGAGCCGGGCACTGCCCACAAAAAAAAATTGCCTTTCCCATTGAAATCGGGCACGCGTTCACTTGTTGTTGTAATGTGTGAATATTTGAATGAATTTTGTGTGAATATAATTTGTGGTATAAGTTATTTTTACACAGTTTTTATGTATTATACGGTGCAAAACTACACATGCCTTCGTGCTTGCAAAATATTATTTTCTGCACCAAAAATTCTTTCAGCACATCTCACGCTACTGACCAGTCGAATCACCACAATGGCAACATAATTATTGGAAATTTCAATCGGTTTGTGTTTTTTTTTACATTCTCAATTAACATCCAGGCATGTAATAAATCATTTTCGTTGCTCACTTTCCTTGGCTCGCTGTGTTTTTTTTTGTCAAATTTTGTTTGACATTTTTCATCTATGGGCATTTTTCAGTGTGCATATTGCTAAAACAAACACAAACATTAATTTCATCACACTAAAAAGTGTGTTTTTTCTCAGTGGACGCGTTCGAACGCTCTACGACTGCGCCGCGGGCCACCCGAGCGAACTCTCCTTCGAACCTGGACAAATAGTGACCAATGGTCAGTTTTGGGCACGACATGATTAGGGTTCAAACGGGATCCCGATCCCGATCCCGGATCCCGTGAAATTCCGGGATTTAGCAGTCCACAATCCCGATCCCGAAAAGTCAATCCCGTTTGAACCCTAGACATGATGTCGTAGTGGGTGAAACACTTAAGTGAAAAACGCTTTCGTGACATTAGTGAACTTTTTTCATTTCACTCATATCTGAAAATCACTTGAAAAAGTGTCAAGTGAAAAAAATGGGCAAATGTGCGTAACGGGCAGATGTGCGTATCAGGCCTGCCCCGTTGAAACGTATTACGTTTACTCAAAAATACATGTACTCGAGTAATGAGTAAATACACATTTACGTTTTCTCTGGAAAAAATACATGAACTCGCCTTTACGCGTACTTTTTGAAAGTACGCGTGTACAGAAAACGTATTTTAACGGAGCACAGGAAGTAACATTTTGACAACAGAAATGACACACATGGAGATTTTCCTTAGAAACACTAACCAGGAGAAAAAAACACAACTTCTGTATTCCAGAGTAAAATTATGACTTTTACATTCAGTATGTGTGTCAAAAATACACTTCTACGTTTTCAATGAGAATAGCTTGCTCCGTGAGTTACTTCACACTGCTTCACGATGCATCATATATTCATCTTTGCCATGTTTTCAACTTTAATATTTTGACAAAAATGCGCAGTGTATCCATCGAGAGAGCAGGGCTGGCTGGTGGGCACTTTGAACGGGAAAACTGGATTAATTCCGGCGAATTATGTAGAGCAGCTGCCCTGACTTCGTCCCGATTTTTCTTCACTTGTGATTTGTGCATATCTTTGGCAATTCTATTTTTGTGCAATGTTGTTTTTTTGCTGTTAGAAAATGTTAGTCTACAAATGTCTACTCAGACCCTGTAAAATGTTAAAAGATATGTATAATACCCTGGAAAATGTCAAAAGTGATGTAAAATTCCCTGGCAAATGTCAAAATGGATGTAAAATGACAAACTCTGTTCAAATTCAATTAAGCGTTCACCTTTTTAATCCAAAAAAATATAATAAATCAATTTCGCTGAAAAGAGGGCAGAATTTATCCTATGAATTTTTCCAGGCTATTTTACAGGTTGAATTGTCACAGGCAATCTCCTCTGTGATTATTGACAAATAGTTTTTACCATTCGACGTTCGGTTTGATTTAAAGCGAAGTCGTTTTCCAGAATTTATTCATAACAATTTTATATGTGTAAATTCATTTTCCTAGTGTCAAATATTTATCGCTGCTATTTTTTTTTGCTTAAGTGATTTTGAATGTTTCAGTGCTCTATTTGTCGAATATTGTCTAGTCATCGAAAATCGAAATGGTTTACTTTCACTTCACAATATCACGAGAACTCCATCGATTGTTTGATCCATTTATCAAAATAAATACGCTACATAAAATTCTGGACAAAAACCGCTACTGCAAACCCTGGCAAATTTTGAGGCTGGGTTAATTCGAGGTAGTAGCACTGAAAGTTGGTTTATTATTTCGTCAGAAGTAAAACAGAATTGAGGCGTCTACTTCTAGAAGTCGACAAGTCCACAAAATGCTATTTTGAGTGAATCGCATTTTGAGGTTCCGATCCAATTCCAGGTTCATCCTGCGTGTCCAATTTGGTTCTCTCGCGCCTACCATTAAGTTCCAAATGTTGACAATAAAGTATCAAATTTTCAGCCCCTGCTCTCAACGTATACGTCAAATAATGGGGTGTCCATATAATTCCATTTGGACAGAGCAAAACTGTTTTGGGGAGGGAAATGGACTTGTCGACTTCTTGCACTAACAAACATTTTTGTTCCTGGCCTGGATGAATCTCCCCTATGGGCAATTTATGGACTTGTCGAATTTTAGAAGTAGCCGTCAATGACGGACATAACACATTTCTTGCTATTTTTTCCCATAAAAAAAGGATGACGAGGATGGACTTGTCGACTTCTTGCTCTAAACTAAGTGGACTTGTCAACTTCTTGCTGCAATTTTTTTGCATTTTTCACAAAAAAGTCAAAATCGGCACTACGCCATATGGCCATGTGAGGTCAAAACTTTTATGGAAAATTATGAAAAATGTGCGGGAGTAGCCCCCAGATCGTTAACTTCACGTTTCCCCCCATGGACTTCTTCCCCCGTGGTCCGTGCGGACATAACGCTAATGGAACACGACATAACGGTAATGCAACACGACAAAACGCTAATTCAACACGGACAAAACGCTAATACAACACGGACAAAACGCTAATACAACACACTCTGGGGGCAAGTTGTCCACGGGGGGAAAAGTACCTGGAATCGCCCCAGATGACGTTTCCGGGCCTAACTCGAAATTTTCATATTTTGGACTTGTCAACTTTTAGAAGTAGACGCCTCAATTTCATGATACTATTTATTGCGCTTACATACTCGAATACTCCACCTTTACTCAGTTTGAGACATCAAATGCCAAAGTGCAAATATGCAACAGTACTGGATCACAATCACATTTATTCAACCTTTTTAGAGGCAGGCTTTTAGTCAGGAATGATTGTTTTCACATGTTCCATGATCAACTTATCCAGTTCCGCATATTCGAATGTCGGCGACCAAGGGTCATCCTGTAACTTGTTTTGTTTTCTGTTAACTCTGGGGTAGTTTTTGTAAAAAAATGTGGTTTGTATTGCAAAAATCTTGGGAGATACCGTATATTCTGGAACAACCCCCCCCCCCTCGAAATACCCCCCCCCGCCCGAAATTGAGTGTAAAGAGAATGTAAAGAACCTGTTTTACGCCATCTACCTACATACTTATGTAAGTCTATAGACTCTTATACATGGTGCTTTTTGTTGCATTTTTCGACGTCAGCGTACGTTACAAACAACATTTTAGTACCGGGAGTTTAAAAAATTTCTGGCGAAAAAATAAGCTCCCCCTCGAAACAGCCCCCTCGTTTAACCCCCCTAAAAATTCTCACTCTGAAACAATCACCCCCCGGGGGGTATTTCGAGGAAATACGGTATATCTGCTACGTTACAAACAACAAATAATTACTTGCAGTTCAAGAAAATTCTGGTGAAATAGTAAATCCCCCTCGAAATACCCCCTCGTTTAACCCTCTCAAATTTTCCATACTGAAAAAATGAACCCAAGGGGTTAATTCGATGGAATATGGTACACTGTATACCTATTAAATATTAAAATATTTAAAATTGTAGATTTGAAAGCAAACTCAAAATTAACCCAACAATGTGCAGTGTAGTGATTAATGGCGCCATGGCGCTGGCGCCCTTTAACGGCGACAAATGGCGCCAGCGTCATGACTAGGGTGTCAAAAAATTTTTTAACGGAAAACGGTAACGGAAACGGAAAAATTTTTGCAGCGGCTGGAAAACGGAACGGAAAACAGAAAAAAATTTTGCACTTGGCGGAAAATGGAAACATGAAATTTACATGGAAACGGAAAAATTTGCTGAAATTTTGCTGGAAAACAGATAAAATTTGCTAAAATTTTGCTGGAAGTAGAAAAAATTTGCAGAAATTTTGCTGGAAACAGAAAAATTTACATAATTGACAATCTGCATGAATGTCTACCAGTTTGGCTGGAACAGAAAACAGAAAGTTCAGCCAGAAAAATGTAAAATGAGGCAGAAAAATGGAAAATTGAGGCGGAAAACGGAAAAAAGGCGGAAAAACTGGAAATTGAGGCGGAAAACGGAAAAAATGCAGAACAACTGAAAATTTAGCTGAAACACGGAAAATGGGCCAGAAAAATGGAAACGGAAAAAAAGTGGCCGGAAAACGGAACGGAAAATGGAAAAAAAATTTCAGCAGCCAGAAAACAGAACAGAAAACGGAAAAAATTTGCCTGCGGAAACGGAAAACGGAAATTTGACACCCTAGTCATGACGCCCTTTTCTCTGGCGCCACCTTGCGCCTGACGCCATTTTCCCTGGGACTTATCCATCACCAGTGCAGTGACATTTTATCTTTAGAGAGATTTCCCAAAATTATCTACATTATCGCCCACTACAAGTCGCCCACATTTGAACACAACTTGTGATGTCTCGTCTAACCGGTCTTATTAGGATTTTTTTCGCCTCGCCCATTGTCTTTGTGGTTCCATCTGTAAGTACCTCGGCACATTTCACCATAACCGTTAATTCGGGCTCATTTACCAGGTCCCACAGAACACAGGGGAACTTTTTGTCCTGTACTTTTATCGTTTTGTGCATTTTACTGCCGCCTCTGCGCCGAAATATGTATATGTTAAGGTATTCTGCAAGTAAATGACATGCAATTACACCCCGAATACAGTATGCCCTCAAAATATCCCACTTGAATTAACCCCATCCCCCTCAAAATACCACCAGGTCTGGAATGATGTTTATAAGTGTGGAAGTTTTTACATCATGTATGCAATCGCAATGTACATGATGTATTTATTGCGGCTAGTTTGCATTGCAGCTACACATACCGTATTACCTCGAATTATCCCCCCCTTGAATTAACCCCCCCCTCGAATTAACCCCCCTCAAAATGAGCTGGGGAAATAATAACCCCCCCCCCTCGAATTACCCCCCCCTCGAATTACCCCCCCCCCTTCGGAATGATGTACGTCATGTACATAATAAATACATCATGTATGCAATGTACATGATGTATATTACTGTTAATTTGCATTCCAGCTACACATAGACTTAGTTTGCGTAGCTATCTACGTCTTTATGTCCAAATATATCCTGTTTGGACACATTTATTACCTGTTTTGGGTATGTAAATGCCTACTATTTACTACGATTCTTACGAAAATTTCTGACGAAATAATAAACCCCCCCTCGAACAAACCCCCCCCCTCGAATTAACCCCCCCTCAAATTTTGCTGGCGAAATAATAAACCCCCATGGGGGTATTTCGAGGTAATACGGTATACAGATTTGCTTGTGTACTAATGTAAATACCTTGATATGTCCAAATATATCGTATTTGATCACATTTGTTATCGGTTTTGGGTATGTAAAAGACTATTGTTTACTACGAATTTCACAAAAATTTCTGATGAAATCTATACCCCCCTCGATTAAGCCCCCTCCTCTAATTACCCCCTCAGTTACCCTCTCATCTGAAAAAATACCGTATACAGTAATATAAAAATTGCACGAACTTTTTGCTAGCCATCATCATTAGGTTTTGATACAATAACCACTCGCACACGCCAATTCCTTGCAGTTGTTTCGGCGTTCTATTGTGTACTCGGTTATCAATAATTTCCAAAAGTCGCTCTTTAGTGCAGCTGCGTGTACAAAGTTTGAAGGTAAGTTATCAGTTGACCGTATTTCCTAGAATTACTCCCCCGGTGTGTTTTTTCAGATTGGAATTTTTTTTTTTTTGGGGGGGGGGTTATTTCGCCAGAATTTCTTTGAAATGCCAGTACTAAATCGTTGTTTTTAAAGTACACAGAAGTCGAAAGTGCAACAAAAAAAACAATATTTATAAGACTCCATAGACTTATATAAGTACGTAGACGGTATAAACCGTGTTCTCACTAACGATGGCAAAAAAAGATTCGAAAATTCGAAAACATTTTCGAATTTTTTCGGAATTATCGAATTTTTATTTCACCCTTGGAAAAAACACATAAAAATCGATTTTTTTCTAAAAAAATTCGAAAATTCATAAATTCGAAAATTCGAAAACTACCGTATTACCTCGAAATACCCCCATGGGGGTTTCTTATTTCGCCAGCAAAATTTGAGGGGGGGTTAATTCGAGGGGGGGGTTTATTCGAGGGGGGGGGGTTATTATTTCGTCAGAAATTTTCGTGAGGATCGTGGTAAATAGTAGGCATTTGCGTACCTAAAATCGGTAATAAATGTGTCCAAACAGGATATATTTGGACATAAAAACGTAGATACCTACACAAACTACTCTATGTGTAGCTGCAATGCAAATTAACAGTAATATACATCATGTACATTCCGTATATGACGTATTTATTATGTACATGACGTACATCATACCGAAGGGGGGGGGTATTTCGAGGGGGGGGGTTTATTATTTCCCCAGCCCATTTTGAGGGGGGGGTTAATTCGAGGGGGGGGGGGTTAATTCAAGGGGGGGGGATAATTCGAGATAATACGGTATTTTCAAATTTTTCAGGGAATCCGAGGCCACAAAACGCATTCTTACGTTAAATGTGATAATTCAATAAACAATTGATATGAGGTGCGTCTGAAAAACAGTAATCTAAAGAAGAAAAATGTCAAAAAAGCGTTGAATTGGTGTCCGCAGTGGACCCGACAGATCCGTTGAGGAATGCACCCAGCATACTCTTGCTGAGTGGTTGAGTTACTTCCGCTAAAACAGACACCACTCCATCAAAAAAATTGGTCTTGAGTTATTGTTGCAAGCAGAGTCATTGAAAGTACAGAACTTTTTCAAACTCTGTTTTCTGTACTGGCATACTTTCAAAAAGTACGAGAGTAAGTGAGTACTGTTGTTGTTTGGGAGGAAATGTAAACGTATTTACGCAGTACTGGAGTATCTGTATTTGTTGAGTAAATGTAAATATGTTTTAACAACTATGGTTGCAAGTTATTGAACAGAGTGCTGTTCGACAAGTCCATCAGTTGCCACTTCCAGTTCCAGATTCTCTAAAATGCCCTGTAGAATGTCAAATGTCATGCAAAGTGTCAACAGTCATGTAAAATGTCAAACTTATTTGTGCAAAATTTACTAAACTAGGTATACAAATTACAGTGAAAATACTGTATTTCCTCAAAATACCTACTTAGAGGGTTTATTTTTTCAGAGTGGACACGCAGACCTGGGGGTATTTTGAGGGAAAGGGGCTAATTCAAGGGGGTGGGCATATTTCCAACAAACACAGTGAGTTTAAAAAAGTTATCCAAACACGAAAACAGCCCAAATACTGTTTTTAAAGCTTCAATTTCAATATTTTTCCAAAAAAATTCGAAAATTATTTGAAAAAATTCGAAAACTAGCCAAAAAAATTCGAAAATTGTCCAAAAAGATTCGAAAATTCAAAAATTCGAAAATTAAATTCAAAATTCGAACATTAATTTGAGGAAAAATTTTGAAAATTCGAAAATTCAGTTTGGAAAAAACACTTAAAAATTTAAATACTTTTTTTTGGAGGGTTTGCCATCGTTAGTTCTCACATAACACAGTCATTGTTTTTCACGTGTGTTCTGCGTTTCCCGGAGTTTTTGTCATCTACGTTCTCTACTCACCGAATTGGGGGGGGGGGGTATTTCGAGGGGGGTTATAAATTCATAGAGTCCATTTTCAGGGGACTATTTCGAGGAGGGGTATTTCGAGGAAATACGGTAGGCGAAACAAATTCAATAGGTTGTGCATGCAAATTTAAGTAAATTGACTTTCGGTCCCAGTGTATTTTGTCACAATGGATTTCGTCCTGAATATCAGGTAGGTTGGAAGTTGCAAATCTTGGGATACAAATAAATCTGAAAATTTTGTGTTGAGGCCGTGTCTAGTCCTCCAATGGTGCCATGGCGCTGGCGCCATTTGACGATGTAAACGAGTGTCACGCCATGGCGCCACTTATCTTGGTACCATAGGCGGCGTAAGTGCTTGTGGGCTTGTGAATGTCACAAGCGGAATTTTCGGTGTCACAAGCAGAAATACCTATGTTTACCTAGTAAAAAGTGCACAAGGTCAATTTTGGCCAATGTGAATGTCACAAGCACAAATTGGGTCCTTGCGCCGCCCATGCTTGGCACCATTTTTGAGGGCCATTTTTTCAGCTAAGTATTTTAGCAAAAATATCCCAAAAACACAATGACCAATGCAACGTAAACCACACAAAAAGCGATTCACATTTTTTCCACCCTAGGAGAATCTGTCTGCAAAATGTACACCCGAACTGCATAATACGGGCCTAAATCACTGTCCTGCCATCCATTTGTGAACTCTGACAACCAAATTTGACCCAGAATTTGCGTTAAGCTGCGGTTTGGAGGAATAGTGTCCTAAATTGTTTTAATTGTTGCCGTATTTCTTCTAATAGAAGGGCAGGCCTCCAATAGAACGTACATTTTTTCGACTTAATTTGGACCACGAAATAAAAAAAGGGCGGTCTCCAATACAAGGTACACAAAGTGCTGGAATTGTGCCAAATGTATGAAAAAATTAAAATTATTAGCGGAAACTGCTTGAGTGGCTTGTGTCCATTGATTTGGTGCTATTTTAATATCAAATGTTGAATGAACTCTATGGCGCTGCACACACTAGTTTACTAACGGTAAACTAGGAATCTGGTAAACTCAGTTTTCGGCTTCTGAGCGCATCTGAGTTTACCGAAATGAGCTGTTCGTCAACTACAGTTGACGGAGATTGAAAATAACACATTCCGGTAAACTCAGATGCGCGCAGAAGCCAAAAAATGAGTTTACCAAATTCTTACTTTTCCGTTAGTAAACTAGTGTGTGCAGCGGCTATAAATCATCATTCTTTGAACTGTCTGTGACGTAACGCTTTGGCAGAACGTGAAAAAAGTCGCTGAAAAAATGGCGAAAAAAATAGAAGGGCAGTCTCCAATAGAACGGCGCCGTTCTATTTGTTCGTCAACTGTTTTACCTGCCATTCTATTGGAGGTATGCCGTTCTATTAGAAGAAATACGGTAGTAAAGGTAACCGTAAGTATTTACATACCCAGAATACAGTCACTCACTGAATAAATTCTCGATAAACTCACAGTGCCACTATAATATTCATGTTTTTGGAATATCAAGGACAATCCTGTACTTTGTCAAATGAGCTGTCTAGTGGACAAATTTCAGACCCTTTGTAACTATTTATGTTCAAAGTTTCTGGCTGGTGTTTTTAGGGAGCGATGCACACTTTTGAGCGGAACTAATTCGAGGGGGGGTTATTATTTCGCCAGAAAATTTTTATTATTATTGGGGGGGGGGGGGGGGGTCCACCAAATTATTACTTCCCCAGGGGCCAGATTTAATTCTCGTGTAATGCGCCCTACGTGGACGTAATGCGCCCAAAATCGGGCATCCTCCCTACAGATTGTTTACGGTTGCTCTACCCTTCACGCCAGGCTCCCGACACGACAAAACGCAATTCAATTGCATGTCGGGAGGTCGCCCTCGGGTGTAGGGCAACCGTAATCAATTTGTCGGGAGGCTGCCCCATTTCGGGCACATTTTTCACCGAAATGTTTAGGACATGATCGGACATGAGCTCGAAATGATATCTACATCGTGTCCAAAAGTTATCCAAAGATCTCCAGTAGTTCGCGAAATACAAATGTAACGTCAAAATTTATTACAATTTGTCAGCAGCATTTTCCATTGCAATAAGCGTTCTTGTGTATTTGTAATTTGTCGAGACTGTATTAGTCATTTTACCTTTTGTTTGTCGATGCTATCTATAACTTTGGCTTTATATTTCGTGGAAAACATTGGTTTGGTCCTGTGGGAATGTGCCTACACACACTAGTTTTCACCGTGACTTCGTGTGAAAACTGAATTTTTTTCAAATGCAAATTAATGAACACGGTTGAATGATTAGATTTAAGTTAAAGTTGAATTTAAATCAATGAAAGCTTAAAATTGAAAATTCGAAAACTAAAACACATATAGCATACAAAAAGAGTAGGCTGGATGTGGCCATCACAGCAAAAAATGGGTGTGTGGATGCGCGGTGAAGCGTCGGGAAGTGTCTTCACGCCAACACTTCCCGAACGCTTCACCAAGCTGCCTGCGCTTCCACACACATCACGAAAATCTGCGTGAAGGCACTTCACGCTTCTTAATATGGCGCTCCCACGCATTGTATACGCGGGGGAAGTGTGTGGAAGCGCCAGCGGCGTGAAGTGTCTTCCACATGTTTGGATGCGCGTGAAGCGCGTGGTGAAGATAGGTGAAGCGTGTGGAAGACACTTCACCCAGAATCTCGTGATGTTGGTGGAAGCGTGTGGAAGCGTGTGGAAGCGCGCCGCTTCACGCGCATCCAGCCCGCTTCCACACGCATCACGGATCCATTTTTTGCTGTGCATGTGGCCATTTCAGTTTTCACATCGGTCACGGTGAAAACTAGTGTGTGTAGGGCCAATGCGACTACACCGAGTGCTTCCAAACAGATGAACCTTGGGCCCATGGTGCAAAAAAATGTGAGCTGGGTTCAAGGCAATACCGTTTTTTTTCCTTTAGGTATCTTAGGAAGATGTCAGAAATTTGTCACTTGACCTACACAGCACTTGATACTTCTTCAATAAAGCAATTTGGTTGTGTGCTTTTTTATTTTTGAGCAAAGTGATTTTTTACTGATTATGGCTGACCTCTTGCAGTATGTTACGTCCCGATGGGAAGCAGTAGAAGTATTGTTACAGTTATGTCGCAAATCCTTTATTTTGCGACCAAGAAATGTAAAAAATGTCTTTGTTATTCTATTTAGATGCGCAGAACCACAAGAAAATGCCATAATTTCACAAAAAAAATCGTTCGATAACGCGCTTCGAAGTGTGAATGATTGCAGTTTTGATGCACTTTGTGAACAACGTCGCATAACAAATCAATTCAAAGCAATCAATTCATATGTAAATGTGGTTAGAAGCTACCGTATTTCCTCGAATTACCCCCCGGGGGTTTATTTTTTCAGAGTGAAAATTTTGAGAGAAAAACGTGAAAAATGCAACAATAACCACCATTTATAAGTTTTTACAGCATTATATAAGGATGTAGATGGTATAAACGAAGTTCTAACGTAACACAGTATGTGTTTTGAACGTCTGTTATGCATTTCCCGGACCACAAATTCATAGTGCCCATTTTGAGGGGGGGTATTTCGAGGAAATACGGTACTAGCAAAACGCGTCCGCACTTGTAAACTGTGAAATATCCACTTGGAACCTGTTATGTTTAGCTATCATATTTACTTGTAAATTGTAAAGTATACCCGACGGATATCACACTTCGTATAGAAACCTACCATAACCCATCTGAATAATGAACCAAAATTATATAGTTTTTCATCATAATATTTCGTTATTACTATGGAATAATTTATTACAAAATTTATCACGAGATTTTATTCATTCAAATGGCCCTACACACACTAGTTTTCACCGTGACCGATGTGAAAACTGAAATGGCCACATGGCCACATCCAGCCTACTATTTTTGTATGCAATATGTGCTTTAGTTTTCAAATTTTCAAAGTTCAACTTTCATAAATTTAAATTCAAATTCAATTTAAATAAAATCGTTCAACCGTGTTCATTTTTTACATTTGAAAAAATTTCAGTTTTCACACAAAGTCACGGTCAAAACTAGTGTGTGTAGGCACATGGTAGGATTCTACGCATACTTTGCGGTTCATCGAGTATACCTAGCATATCATTATAAGAATCACAAAGTGCAAGAATACAGAATTACTGAATTACATAGATCATACCAGATTCATTAATCACTTTTACAATATCAATGAGCTTTCTTTATAATTTCAATTTGAACATGCAAATTGCCTTGCACATGCAAATTGATTTGCACATGCAAATTGATTTGCACATGCAATTGATTTGCACATGCAAATTGATTTGCACATGCAAATTGATTTGCACATGCAAATTGATTTGCACACTGAAACTGTGTGGGTTTCATTGAGAAATAACTGTTTTCACATGTTGCATTATCAACTTATCCATCTTGTCATATCCAAGTGAATGATTCTCCTGTAACAGTTTTTTGTTGTTTATTTCGTGGTGGTTGAGTGATAAATCTGAAATTTGTATTCTGAAAATTTTGGGAGATTACATTTTTGCTTGAATAACTTCCCCTCTTGAATAATCTCCACTCAAGGCATACCGTATTACCTCGAATTATCCCCCCCCCCTTGAATTTACCCCGCCCTCGAATTAACCCCCCCCCCCCCTCAAAATGGGCTGGGGAAATAATAACCCACCCCCTCAAAATACACACCCCTTCGGAATGATGTACGTCATGTACATAATAAATATGTCATGTATGCAATGTAACGAGTTGAGAGAAAGATGCTCGGAAATTTTGACAAAATAATAATTCCCCCATGAATAATACCCCCCCCCCCTTGAATATTTGCCCTCTAGTTATGGAATTTCTAGCGAGACAGAGGGCGCCGCGCCATGGCGCCATTGTTTCGCTGGCGTTGTTTTTCTGTCTCCCCCATTCCGTGAATGGCGTCATGGCGCCATTGGCGCCTTGCACAGCAAAAAATGGGTTCGTGACGTGTGTGGAAGTGCGCTCTGTGAAGACAATTCCACTCACTTCCACACACTAGACGAAGTTTACGGTGAAGTGTCTTCCACTCACTACACCTAGCTTCACGAAGACCGAAATACGTTAAGTGCACTTCACAAACCTTTGCAGCATACTTTGCATGGTTCGTGAAGTGCCGTGAAGCATCTGGAATGCAGTGAAGTGTCTTCACACCGACATTGCGCGTCTGCGTGAAGTCACTTCAGGACACTTCACCGCGCAACACACACCCATTTTTTGCTGTGTTGGTGCCTTTTTTAGTGGCGCCCAGCCTCCAAATGGCGTCAAGGTGCCAGAGTTGTTAAAATTTATTTTCTAATAGAAGAGCGATGTTCTATTTTTGATCCACCTTTTTATCTGCCGTTCTATTGGAGGTGCCGTTCTATTAGAGGCTGCTGTTCTGGTTTTTCGCAATAAAAAGTGTCTTTCGTAAAATAAAAACTTTCGTTATATTGAATGTGTCGTTCTATTAGGTAGAGGTAAGCCATTCTATTAGAAGAAATACACTTCATCTTTGTAGCGAAATTTCTGATGTCTCACAGTTTACGATGGCAAACCCTCCAGAAAAAAGTATTTAAATTTTTAAGTATTTTTTCTGAAATGAATTTTCGAATTTTTCCCCAAAAGAGTTTTCGAATTTTTGAATTTTTTTGTAGTTTTCAAATTTTTGGGTTGTTTTCACAATTTTTTGAATTTTTTTTTTGAATTTTATGAAAAATTTTTTATTCGGAACTTGATTGAACTCGGAACTCAATGTTTTACATCTTTATTACAGCTCAGACACACCGCAAGTCAATTGTCAATTGTCTTAGATCGTTGAACTTAGAATACATATCAATGCCTCAAATTACCTAAAAAAGTATTTTCGAATCTTTTGAAAAAATTGATTTTTATGTATTTTTTCACCGCATGCTCAAAAATTCAAAAAGTCCAAAAAAATTCGAAAACGTTTTCGAATTTTCGAATCTTTTTTTGCCATCGTTACTCACAGTTGGGCCTTTCATTGTGACTCGCTTCGCTTCCCCCATTGACTTCCTGGTTCCATCTTTTAATTCCTCGCTACATTTCACCATAACAATGTTTTCTTCATTTTTCACTTTCCGCAGATCACAGGGGAACTTTTTACCCTGTATTAGGACCGTTTTGTGCAGCGTACTGCCACCTCTGCGAGAAAATATGAATTTGAAAATATTAATACCGTATTTCCTCGAATTACCCACGGGGTTTTTTTTCAGAGTGGAAATTTTGAGGGGGGTATTTCGAGGGGGAGGGTTTATTTTTTCGCCAGAAATTTTTCGAAATTCCAGTATTTAATTGTTGTTTGAAACGTACACAAATGTCGAAAACTGCAACTAAAACCGCCATTTCTAACACATGGACTTATATTTGTACGTAGACGGTATATAACCGGTTCTAACGTGCCTACACACACTAGTTTTCACCGTGACTTCGTGTGAAAACTGAAATTTTTTCAAATGAAATTTAATGAACATGGTTGAATGATTTGATTTTATTTAAATTAGAAATTAAATTAATGAAAGTTAAAAATTGAAAATTTGCAAACTAAAACACATATACCGTATTACCTCTAATATAAGGTATACCTTATATTGTTTTCATCAGATTTTTAGAGCCAAAAGTTATAACCTTATATTAGAGGGTACCTTATATTAGAGGGTACCTTCAATTTTTTGGCCAGATTTTGCATAAATTTAACATGCATAAATTCAATACAAAACGACTTGATCGGTATCGAGCAGGGTTGGTTTTATAAAAATCATTTGTATACAAATTGTATAAAAATTGTATAAAAATGTATTTTATTTTTATTTTATTCTTGTTTCATTTTATTTTATTTTATTCCAAAATAATAATAAAATAATAAAATGGACCATTTTACAAAAATTTTACAGATATTTTACAAAAAATCAGAATCTTGCATGCAAGGTCAGAAAAATGTGATAATTAGACCTAAACATGAAAAACTTGTGACAAATTTTTCCATTACTTTGCAAAAGTTGCATGCAGTAGGTATTGTAAGCTAGTTGCAAGTGTTAAGTTACAATTATCAAAAAGAATGGTTTGCATTTTCAGTAGAAGGATTACTGGAGTGTGCTGGGCGCATTTGTAAAACATCATGCAAAGTGTCAATTGTCATGACAAATGTAGTAGAGTGTCAATTGGCATCTCAAATGTCAAGCAAAGTATAATTGTCATGACAAATGTCATGCAGAGTGTAAATTGTGTATCTGAGTCTTATGTTTTGGTATCCAAACCTTATATTTTGGTATCCAAATCTTATGTTTTTGTATCCAAATGTTCAGATAAGATTTGGTTACAAAAACAACAAGATTTGGATGCAAAAGATAAGATTTGGATACAATTTGCTTTACAGTTTCCACTTTAACTTATATTTGTCATGGCAATTGACACTTTACTTAACATTTTCATGAAAATTGACACTTTCCATTCCATTTCATATGACATTTTGACACTTGACATGGCTTGGGACTGCCCCAGCTCCGCGAATGAACAGGTTGAACTATAAATGACAGAAATTTTTTTTACAAAAAATATGAATTTTTATACAATTTTTACAAAAATATGAATTTGTATACAATTTTACAAAAATTTTACAAAAATTCGAATTTTTATACAATTTTTATTTTTATTTTGAAATTTTCCATTTTATTTTATTTTATTTTATTCTTCAATTTTTCATTTTATTTTTATTCTTTTCTGAGATTTTGCCAACCCTGGTATCGAGTTATCGCCGAAGAAGTCGATGAAGAGTGATCGCAGTGCGTTTCGGCACCATTATCATCATTTTCCGCCATGTTTAGCAACCGTTTTTAAGATTTTGTGCGGTTTGGCACGCAGCCAGCTGTATTAAATTAGAGGTGTGCCTTATATAAGCGGGTACCTTATATTTATTTCGTCACGTTCAATATAGCCAAAAGTTATACCTTATATTAGAGGGTACCTTATATAAGAGGGATGCCTTATATTGGAGGTAATACGGTAGCATACAAAAAAGAGTAGGCTGAATGTCGCCATGTCGCCATTTCAGTTTTCACACGAGTCACGGTGAAAACTAGTGTGTGTAGGGTCATTATAACACAGTCATTGTTTTTAACATGTGTTCTGCGTTTCCCGGATCAAAAAACCGCATTACGTCGCAATACAGTAAATTTGGGGGGGGGGGGTTATACGAGGAAATACGGTAGGTGTGTTTAGACTTAGAGAGTGTGCATGTTAATAACATGCACTCACCTTCCTCAAATACCCCCTCCCCCTTGATTTAACCCACCCCCTCGAAATACCCCCAGGTCTTTACGAACTGAGGAAAAGATAAACCCCCTCGAAATACCCCCCGTCTGGAATAAGCTATATCACGTATACAATATACATGGTGTATTTATTGCTGCCAAAATGCACCGCTGCTTCACATATTTAGAATAGGTAGGTACATTGTTTGTGTAGCATAAACATTGATATGTCTCAATGTATCCTGTTTTATCACGTTTATTACCACTTTTGGGTATGTAAAAGTCTGTCTTAATTACGATCCTTCACGGACCCCCCCCCCCCTGGAATAAGCCCCCCTCGAAACAGCCCCCCACAAAACTCGCGCTAGAGAAACAAACCCCCTGGGGGTATTTCGAGGAAGTACAGTATACTGATATTACCGCATGCTTAACACACAAAGTTGCCATATTTTGTTAACAAAGTGGCATGACAGATTTCGCGCGAAACTCACCCATAATTAGAGCAATTAGTGTTTTGAAAGAAAAAAAACGTTCTTTCATTCAAATTGAATATGGTAGATTTCACTGAAAGTTTAAAGTTACCTACCTATATACAGGAAACTTAAAATAAAAAAATATTTATAGTTATTTAAGAGGGGGGGGTTATTCAAGGGGGGAGTTATTTTTTCCTCACCCCGCCAGCAGGGGGGACTTATTCAAGGGGGGGGGGTGTTATTTGAGGGGGGGTCTTATTCGAGGATTTGCGGTATATAAAATATCAAAATTACACAAACTTTCTGTATGCCAAGTCCATTAGATAGTGGTACAAATACCATTGACACAGAGCAAATGCTCGCAGTTGCTTGGGTACTTTTGACCAATCGTTTTTCAAAAGTCGCCCTTTGGTGCAGCTGCGTATTCAAATTTTGAGGGTGGATTGTCAATTTGGGATAAAAAATTCAACATGTAAGTTAAACACATTATATTTCGGTCTCATTGTATTTGATCACCACGAATTTCACCCTCAACATCAGAATTTTAAATTTCCCAGCTCAAGTAGCGTATTTCCTCGAAATACCCCCCCCCCCCCTCGAAACCCCCCCCCCCTCAAAATGGGCACTATGGATTTGTGGTCCGGGAAACGCAAAACAGACGTTCAAAACACTTACTGTGTTACGTTAGAACATCGTTTATACCATCTACATCCTTATATACTGCTGTAAAAACTTTAAAATGGTGGTTATTGTTGCATTTTTCACGTTTCTCTCTCAAAATTCTCACTCTGAAACAATAAACCCCCGGGGGGTATTTCGAGGAAATACGGTATATATAATAAAATTGTTAAGAATTTACGGGTATTTACGCAGTACTCAATGATGCGTATCTGTCGAGTAAACGTGAATGTGTTTTGACAAGTATGCCCGACATGAGCTGGTCAGTGACCTTAAAATTAGCCAGGAAAATATCCAAAAAACAATGATCAAATTCAATGTAAACGAAGTAAAACACGATTAACATAGTATCCACACTGGGGTATTTGGTCATTTTTATGTATTGCGTCAGTTGCCAATGTACGGTGAGTCCATGCGCGAACTCAGAAAACCAAATTTGGCACAGAATTGGAATCAAGCTGCGTTTTGGAGGGGTATTGCCAACGATGGGTAAGTTCTCCAAAAAAAAAACACTTTCTGTGTTTTGAGTTTTTCAAAAATGAATACCTGTGTTTTGAGTTTTTTCTTGAAAAAAACTTGAGTAACTCTGTTTTTATTTCTGTGTTTTTTGTAAAAACTCGAGTTTTTTGAGTTTTTTCTAAAAAAACTTGAGTTTTTTCCAAAAAATTCGAGTTTACCCCCAAAAAATTTTGATTTACAGCATTTCGATCTGGAAACAGTGGTTTTCTTATAGAATATTGGTTTTACCCACATGTTCTAACCCCACATAACATTTGTGTATCTATTCAAGTGTCAAAAAAGTCCTTAAAAATGTCCACAATGAGGACATCAACATCACAACACCAGCAACAAAATGCCCAGAAATGACAATTTACGCAGTACTCCAAAATTCTTCGATGGATGTGCACTGTATGGAAGACTATGGAATTGATTTGAACTACAACTACCATATTACCTCAAAATACCCCCATGGGCATTATTATTTTGTCAGAAAGTTTTGTAAGGATCATAGAAAATAGTAGGCATTTATGTACCCAAAACAGGTTATAAATGCGTACAAACAGGATATATTTGAAATAAACATGTAGTCAGCTACACAACCTAGTACAGTCTATGTGTAGCTGCGATGCAAATTAGCAGTAATAAATACATCATGTACATTGGATACATGATGTACATCATCCCGGAGGGGGGTATTTTGAGGGGGGCGGGGCTTATTTTTTCACCATTCCATTTTGAGGGGAGTTTATTCAAGGGGGGGGGGTATTCAAGGTTATAAGGTATACTTAAATGTCGAAACTTAAATTGTGAAATCCACCATGAGATGTGCATGCCATCTTTAATTTTTTTTTACCATTATAAAATATGAATACATTATGTACATATTTACATACTATAGATGCTTATCTTATCTTGTTTAGTTTAACTGAATTGATGTGCATTCAACCACTTTGCTGAAAAAAAACACAAAAACTCAAAAAACTTTTCTGTGTTTCCGTGTTTCTGTGTTTCTGTGTTCTCCAAAAAAAAACTCATTTGAGTTTTGAGTTTTTCAAAATTTATGAGTTTCCGTGTTTCTGTGTAAAACAAAAACACAGAAACTCAATGAGTTTCTGTGTTCAATTTCTGTGTTTTTTCCATCGTTGGGTATTGCCACTGAATTTTGAAATTGGAATTTTAAACTAAAAATTGGACTGTCACAAAAGTCATAAGTGAGTGAATGAAAAGGAATTTGCGTAGTATACTAGAGGCACCTGATACTCTGCACTCGTACTGATTGTTGGAAGTGTGCCAATTATCAATGCCGAAATTAAAGCATGTATTTCTTGTAAATGATTGTCGTGAGTAAAAACTCATTGTTGTGAATACATGTGGATATTTATAACGTTATAACAGCAATGAATTTTTTTACACTTTTTTAAAATCACGCGCATTAGGTAAATATCATTGGCACGCATCCAGCATGATGGTGTAAAGTCATTCGTATATAGACATCCTCAAGTATTTTAAATTTAGGTTTTTTCATTGCACTAAAAATTCTTACATAAAATTGTGTATTTTGCCGTCATGAATGTCAGAGTGTGATGAAACCACAAAAACATTTTTGAATAATTATCACTGGAATGATCGCTGACATTTCAATCCGGTTTCGAATAAATTTTTTTAGATTCTTAAAAATTTGACCATTTCCACGACACTTCACAGGGTGCAGGGCGCCACAAGATCCCCCATTTGCTGTACCGTACAAGCTCGAACTTTCACTCCTTTGAATAAGCCTAATCTTTACTATTGTCCTTTACGAAAATATCTGACGAAATAATAACCCCCCTTGAATAAGCCTCCCTCGAATTAACCCCCCTCAAATTTTTCTGGTGAAATAATAAACCCGCATAGGGGTATGTCGAGGTAATACGGTCTTTTGATTTTGTTTAAATTACCGTGTTTCCTCGAATTACCCCCCCCCCCCCGGTGGTTTATTTTTTCAGAGTGAAAATTTTGAGAGAAAAACGTGAAAAATGCAACAATAACCACCATTTAGAAGTTCTTACAGCCTTATATAAGGATGTAGATGGTATAAACGATGTTCTAACGTAACTAACGATGGCAAACAGTCAAAAAAAAAGTATTTAAATTTTTAAGTGTTTTTTCTGAAATGAATTTTCGAATTTTCGAATTTTTCTTCAAAATAATTTTCGAATTTCGAATGTAATTTTCGAATTTCGAATTTTCAAATCTTTTTTGGCAATTTTCGAATTTTTTTGGCTAGTTTTCGAATTTTTTCAAATAATTTTCGAATCTTTTTGGAAAAATATTGAATCTTAAGCTTTAAACACAGAATTTGGACTGTCTTCATGTTCTGCTCAGTTGTTATTACCTTATTTTAACCATAAATTAGCATTAAAAATGGTGGAAACCACAAACCAGTGAGTGATGCAAACCAGTGTCATGCTTCTTCATTTAATTCACGCATTGATACATTTAATTCACCAACAGAGCGAATGCAATAAAAACAACAATTTAAAAATTGGCGTCAAATAAAATATCAGCATAAAATACAAAATTGGCTTTAAATACCGTATTATTTTTTCAGAGTGGAAACTTGGGGGGGGGGTTAAACGAGGGTGGGTATTTTGAGGGGGGTGTATTATTCTGCCAGAAATTTCCCAATATCCCAGTACTAAATTGTTGTTTGTAGATAACACAGATGTCACAACAAAAACGGCCTTTTATAAGACTCTATATACTTATATAAGTACGTAGATGGTACAAACCCTGTTCTACACAACATCGTTATTGTGTTTAGATAACCTGTGTTCTGTGTTTACCAGATCACAAACTGCATTACGTTCACGATACACCAAATTGGGGGGGGGGTGGTATTTCGAGGGAGGTTTATAAATTAACAGTGTAAATTTTGAGGTGGGTATTTCGAGGGGGGGGGGGATATTTCGAGAAAATACAGTAAAAAAACGGATGTGTCGAACTTCGAAGTCCGCCCCTTCCGCCGTGGATGACATTTCAACGTTGTTGTTTTTTACGTTTCGCTTTTCCATACGCGCCGCGTATCAATTGTTGATTTATTTAGCACGTTGAACTTAATATGCTGTTTTGTTGCCTTGAATTCCCTAAAAAATTCGAAAACTATTTTTGAATTTTCGAATTTTCGAATTTTCGAATTTTTTGAAAAATAAATCGATTTTTAAGTGTTTTTTCTAGGGGCAAAATAAAAATTCGAAAATTCCAAAAAAATTCGAAAATTCGAAAGTGTTTTCGAATTTTCGAATCTTTTTTTGCCATCGTTAAACGTAAAACAGTAAGTGTTTTGAACGTCTGTTATGCATTTCCCGGACCACAAATTCATAGTGCAAATTTTGAGGGGGGGGGGGGGTATTTCGAGGAAATACGGTATACACTGAGTGATGTAAAATATTTGATAAACTCACAGTGCCACTATAATATTCATGTTTTCTGGAATATCAGTGCCAATCCTGTACTTTGTCAAATGGTCTGTCAAGTGAACAGGTTTCAAATGTTCAGTAAACTTGTATCTTCCGGATTTCTTCTTTTTTTTGAAGAGCGATGGAAGCGAATTTATTGCTGGACCATTTTGGTAAACTGTTTGCACAGAACAAAATAAAACACTGTACAGAGTCGTACAGTGTTTCGTATTGTTTTGTGAAACAGTTTACCAAAATGGTTGAAATGAAACAGTTTCATAATGGTAAACTAGTGTGTGTGGTACATTGGAAACTTTGAAAACACCTCTGTACTCTTATTTGACTAACGGTTATTCAAAAATTGTCAGAAATTTGTTGCATCACATAGCACTTGTCTTGAGACTTTTGAAGTTTTTTTTAAAAATTTTAATCAATTTTTTTGAATTTGTTTTCGTATTTTCGAATTTTTTTTCTGCTAAACTATAGCATTTTCGTATTTTTCTGCTGAATTTTGAATACATCTTTATCATGCTTTGCGGCCTTCCGCGGCTTTTTCACATTTATTTTCTACCGCTATATGAATATATTTGTGTAAAATCCATGTTACAAACCGACGTTTCGAATAGTTTTTACACATCTTATCTAAATATCGAAACAAAATCTATTCTAAGTGTGTTTCTAGTGATGAAATAAAAATTAGCAAACTTCCAAAAAATCCTAAAAAGTTGTCGAATTTTCAAATTTTTGTTCGCCATCGTTAGCTCACCTGCTCGTGTGTTTTACGCTTGCCGCGAACAGATAGAAATGGTTTATTTTTTTAAATAGTTCAAATCGCTGAATGTTTGAAAAAGCGTGACGATCTTCATTATATGGATGTAAACTTGGTCGGGTCAATAAAATTTGAATTAGAATTGAATTATTATTATGACCTAAGTATGTAAAATATGTTTTTTATCTACTGTCTGCACGTGCTATATAGCGAACAAACAGAAAAACTGACATAAATAATTTTACAAAAACATCGATCGACATAACGACGTGCTTCAAAGAAGTGTGCATGATTTCAGTTTTATGCACTTTGTGTATAAACATTGCATAAAAAAATCAATTGAAATACCTAGAAGCAATCCATATGTAAATTTGGTTTATATCTACCGTATTTCCCCCAAATACCACCATCAAAATGGACACTATGAATTTATGCACCCCTCTCGAAATACCCCCCATCTGGAATGACATGCTATGTACCGTAAATCCTCGAATAAGTTCCCCCCCCTCGAATAACTCCCCATGTTTGATGGATGGGAATGTCGCCCATGTATAAAAAACGTATGTATGTATATCTTCATTAGAAAAATGATTTACACTACCGTGCAGAATAGTTGAGACTTTTCACACATATAGAAACAGTAGGCTGGGGGTCCACCGCACTTTTTTGCTTCCCAATTTCTTGTCCCTTGCCCAATTTTGATGCTGTTTGAGTATGTTGGGGTTTGATGCTGGGGCTACTACACAAATTTTTTGTTTGCTCAAATAAACCCCCAGGCCCGAGATAAGGGGGGTCTATAAAAAGATGGTCAATAAATATACAGAAAATTGGGCAATCTGGATGAGTGTCTTTGAAGCTTAATAACTCAACCATTTTTGGGCTGATTTGAATCATTCAACACTTAAAATGATCGGGACAACCTGCAGATTCTATTTTTGAGGTCAGTTTCGTGATGTCTAAATTCCGTATGTCAATTTGACCCAGTTTTTGAACATGAAAAAATAATTTTTGTTGAACATGCTATCATATACTTTAGACAATGAGGATTCATTTAAAACAAAAATGAGTTCAATATCTCTTTCCAATCAAAAGTGATGGCACTTCAAAGTTTTTAATGGTGTCTTAATATTTTATGCTTATTTTACTGGGGTTTGCAGCATGAAAATTTTGTTCTTGAACAGTCTATAACATACTTTAGACAGAGAGAATTAATCTGACATAAACGATTTTTCAATATCTCGTTCCAATCAAAAGTTATAGCACTTACAAACTTCCATCTTCATTCTATCCAAAATAGTTGCACATTACTCATTCACAGTTGGGCCAACTTTTCTCACTAATAGAGCAAAGCCAAAACCTCAAATTTACACACCAAATAGCCCCACTCAGTAGTATGCCTACCCCCATTTCTGAGTTGCTGGCAATGGATGCGAAACTGCAGCAAAAATAAATAAATGCCACATTTCCATGTATGCATTGCCATATGCTGTTCATGCTTAGAATGTTTCTTGCTGCACACAGAGCTCATCGATGCAGGCAAGCAGTTGCCATGGTGAAAATTTTGTTAAAAAATGAACATAGGAATTGGATATAGACTTTAAAGTGAGATACTGGGTGGCTACTGCCCAAAACAAGAAAAGTCTCAACTATTCTGAAACATGAACAAACTGAGTTAATATGTTTGTACACTAGGAATATATGCAGATTTGAACTCGAGGGGTGGTCATCCCGGGCATGTGTAGTCAACCCCCCAGGGTACCCATGTATAGTATCCAAATGTTTTGCATATCGACCATTTCGAAATTTTGGCAACATTAATCACGCAGCACAAAAAGTCTCAACTATTCTGCACGGTAGTGTATTTCGCAGTTGATGCACTCTATTCTTGATTTCATTGCATGAATTGAAGGATTTCCATTCTGTCTTACACGTTTATGCAACTGATTTAACCCCATTAAGACACTATATTGATCATGCATCTTCCCGAATATTCCGACGAAATAATAACTCCCCCTTCGAATAAGTCCCCCTCAAAAAATTATGAGGAAAAAATAACTCCGCCGGGGACTTATTCAAGGATTTACAGTCTTTATCTTTTTATCGCTGCCAGTTTGCATCGCGATTGCAGCTACACATATTTAGACCAGTTTGTGCAGCGATGTATTTACATTGATAAATATCTCCAAATTTATCATAAATATTTGGACACATTTGTTTTTGGGTACATGTTCTTTTTACTATGAAATTCACGAAAATTTCTTACAAAATAAAAACCCCATCAGAATACCCCTCGTTTAACCCCGCTCAAAATTTTCACTATGAAACAATCACCCCAAGTGGCAGTCCCAAGCCCTGTAAAGTGTAAAGAAAAGTGTCAAATGTAAAGTCAAATGCAAAGTAAAGTGTCAAATGTAAAGTCAAATGCAAAGTAAAGTGTCAAATGTAAAGTCAAATGCAAAGTAAACTGTCAATTGCGGTGCAAAGTTCAGTAATAAAATCTTTTCTTTTTTGTTTTGATTGACACTTTATTGCATTTGACTTTACATTTGACATTTTACTTTACACTTTACAGGGCTTGGGACTGCCCCCAGGATGTATTTCTAACTTGTAAAATGATGATCCCACATCACTTGTAATCTGCTACTGCTGGGTTCTTCTTCCACAAAAGATCACGGCAAGAGACTTTTCTACTCTTAATATTTACCCAATTTTTAGTGGTCTTTTTGACTTCTTGCATATTTTCTGCAAAATTTGTCTAAAGTGTTAAAGTGAGACACGTTGAAAAATAGGTGACATCAAAATAAAATTCTAAAAAATGGGAATAACCCTAAATTAGATGCCATATCGGTGAAAATCGATGAAAATCTACTCATTTGTATGTTTAAAATGCAAAAGGGAGATTACTATATACCGTATTACCTCGAAATACCCCCAGGGGGTTTATTATTTCGCCAGCAAAATTTGAGGGGGGGATAATTCGAGGGGGGGGTCTATTATTTCGCCAGAAATTTTCGGAAATTTCCCATACGCAGACGTAGAAAAATCGAACAATTACATAGATGTATATGTGTTTATAGGCATATATAACTGTATACCTATACACAAAAACCCTTCCCTAACGTCACTTATACATCAGTTTTAACGTGTGTTCTGCATTGTACAGATCACAAACTGCGGTATTTGTCATGTACGTTCACGTTACACTCAATTTTAGGGGGGGTATTTCGAGGGGGGGGGGTTTATTATTTCCTCAGCCGAAATTTAGGGGGGGTATTTCGAGGGGGGGGGGTTAATTCAAGGGGGGGGGGTTAATTCGAGGTAATACGGTATTTAACAAAAGGTCCACCAAATATGCAAAAATTAACAAGTTCAATTTACCGATATTTGGCATGCATGAGTTTGAGTAAATACAAGCAGCTTCTTATTTGTCTAAAACATCTTCTGAAGTGATTTAAATGTTTGTCTACAAAGACACAATGATTCGTTATGAATTTTTCTGCCAGAAAAAGTGAAGCATTTTTCTGTGTAAGTTTACATATTTACAGGGTGCGGCAATTTAGAATTTAGATTTTGAATAACTTGACACTGGGTCGCCGGAGCCGGATGAAAGCAAATTTTAGGTGAACATTAACAACTAAATAGGAAAGCTTTCCACAAAATATGGTTGCGATCGCTTCACTGGTTCAAGAGTTATTCGAGCAAACACCTATAATTGAGGCGTTTAATTCTAAAAGTCGACAAGTCCACAAAATGCGATTTCGAGTAAATCGCATTTTAAGTTTCAGATCCAATTTGTGGTCTGTGCAGCGTGTCCAATGTGGCTCTCTCATGCTTTACATTAAGTTCCATATGTTGACAATAAAGTGTCATATTTTCAACCCCTGCTCTCAACGTTTATGTGAAAAATGGGGTGTCCATAAAATGCCATTTGGATATTTGCAAGAAATCAGCAGCAAAATCCAGTAAACAAAGGTGGACTTGTCGACTTCTTGCACTTGCAAACATTTGATTTAAAAGCACCTGGAAGTTGCGCCATTTTTATGGAGTCACGCTATCGACTCCAAAATAGCGCCATTTCCATGGTGTTGGCGCCATTTTTATGGAGTGGCGCTATCGACTACAAAATAGCGCCATTTCCATGGTGTTGGCGCCATTTTTATGGAGTGGTGCTATCAACTCCAAAAAAGCGCCATTTCCATGGCATTGGCGCCATTTTTATGGAGTGGCGCTATCGACTCCAAAATGCGTCATTTCCATGGTGTTGGCGCCATTTTTATGGAGTGGCACTATCAACTCCAAAATAGCACCATTTCCATGGCATTGGCGTCATTTTTATGGAGTGGTGCTGTCGATTTTTTTCAAATTTTTTTGTCAAATTTGATTTTCAAAAGTTTTTTTTTCAAATTTTTTTTCAAATTTTTCTTTATTTTTATAACTTTTTTTTCAAATTTTATCTTCTTTTAAAAAATTTTTCTGCAAATTTTTTAAAAAATTTTTTTACATTTTTTTTTTCAATTTTTTTTTTTTCAAATTTTTTCAAAAAATTTTTTTATTATTTTTTTTTTTTTTTTTCAAAAAAATTTTTCTTCTTTTTTTATAACTTAAAAAAAAATTTCATAATTTTTTTTCTTCCAAATGTTCAAAAAAAATTTTATAAATTTTTTTATCAATTTTTTTCTTCTTTTTTTCAAAATTTTTTAAATAATTTTTTTTTCTTATTTATTGTTTTTAAACTTTTTAAATAAAGTTTTAAGTTTTTAAGTTGGCCCTATTATGTGAATCTTTTTCAGATTTAATTTGAGTTAGCATGCTGCCATGATTTGTTACGGACATCATTGTTCAGGGCTGTATCAGAAACTAGACTAGTTGTACTTGGATGTACTTTCCATCCCTAGATGTTACTGAGATGACACTGTTGTTCATTGTTTAATTTTGTGTGATTCTGAAAAAATATTGTTTTGTTGAAATAATTGATATGCAAAATCAATAAAACTCAATAAATAAAATTATGTATAAGTTGGCAGACGTATCACCCTACAAACATTTGCGTCAATCTCTCCAGTGGAGAGTGCATGACGTCATTTTTGTGTCGCCATATTCAAAGGATTGGAACGGATTGGGTCATGTATCAGAACATGGCCCTCATCCCACTTATCAGTTGTGTATTATATGAATGAGAGTGAAAACTTAAAGTTAGCTAAAAATCGTCAAATTTGCTCTACTTTGCCAATTTCCACCTTCATTATTTCTATTTTCATTCATATACATGGTTATATATCTAGTGTTGGCCCTATTTTATCCATATTTCTAGCGGATTTTGAAATTTGGGCCGACTGCCAAGTTCTCATACAAGACTCTTCCATTGGAACGGAGCCAAGGAAATGGAAAAAAACACAAAATTTGAGAAAAAAATTTAACAAAAAAATTTTAAAGAAAATGTGAAGAAAATTTGAAGAAAAAAATTGGAAAAAAGAATTATAAAAATAATAAAAAAAAATTTAAAAAGAAAATAGAAAAAATGTGAAAAAATAAAAAAAAAATAAATAAAAAATTTAAAATTTTTTAAAAAAAAATTAAAAAATTAATAAAAAAAAATTGAAACAAAAAAAAAATGTGAAAAAAATGTGAAAAAAATTAAAAAAAAAATAATTAAAAAATTATATAAAAAAAAATTTGAAAAAAAATTGAAAAAAATTATTTAAAAAAATTTGAAAAAAGAAAAAAAAATTTAAGAAAAAAAATAAAAAAATTGAAGAAAAAAATTGAAACAAAAAAAAAGAAAAAAAATTTTAAAATTTTTTTAAAAAAATTAAAAAAATGAGAAAAAAAATTAAAAAAAAAATTTGAAAAAAATTTGAAAAAAAATTGGAAAAAAATTTGAAAAAAATGTTGAAAAAAAAAATATAAAAAAATATAAAATTTTTTTTTGAAAAAAAGTGTAGTGCCGCTCCAGAAAAATGGCGCCAACGCCATGGAAATGGCGCTATTTTGGAGTTGATAGCGCCACTCCATAAAAATGGCACTAACGCCATGGAAATGGCGCTACTTTGGAGTCAACAGCAACACTCCATAAAAATGGCGCCAACGCCATGGAAATGGCGCTATTTTGGAGTTGATAGCGCCACTCCATAAAAATGGCACTAACGCCATGGAAATGGCGCTACTTTGGAGTCAACAGCAACACTCCATAAAAATAGCGCCAATGCCATGGAAATGGCGCAACTTTGGAGTCAACAGCAACACTCCATAAAAATGGTGCCAACACCATGGAAATGGCGCTATTTTGTAGTTGATAGCGCCACTCCATAAAAATGGCGCTAACGCCATGGAAATGGCGCTACTTTGGAATCAACAGCAACACTCCATAAAAATGGCGCCAATGCCATGGAAATGGCGCTACTTTGGAGTCAATAGTGCCACTCCATAAAAATGGCGCCAACATCATGGAAATGGCACTACTTTGAAGTCAATAGTGCCACTCCATAAAAATGGCGCCAACGCCATGGAAATGGCACTACTTTGGAGTCAATAGTGCCACTCCATAAAAATGGCGCCAACGCCATGGAAATGGCTCTACTTTGGAGTCAATAGTGCCACTACATAAAAATGGCGCCAACATCATGGAAATGGCACTACTTTGAAGTCAATAGTGCCACTCCATAAAAATGGCGCCAACGCCATGGAAATGGCACTACTTTGGAGTCAATAATGCCACTCCATAAAAATGGCGCCAACACCATGGAAATGGCACTACTTTGGAGTCAATAGTGCCACTCCATAAAAATGGCGCCAACATCATGGAAATGGCACTACTTTGGAGTCAATAGTGCCACTCCATAAAAATGGCGCCAACGCCATGGAAATGGCGCTACTTTGGAGTCAATAGTGCCACTCCATAAAAATGGCGCCAACATCATGGAAATGGCACTACTTTGAAGTCAATAGTGCCACTCCATAAAAATGGCGCCAACGCCATGGAAATGGCACTACTTTGGAGTCAATAATGCCACTCCATAAAAATGGCGCCAACACCATGGAAATGGCACTACTTTGAAGTCAATAGTGCCACTCCATAAAAATGGCGCCAATGCCATGGAAATGGCACTACTTTGAAGTCAATAGTGCCACTCCATAAAAATGGCGCCAACGCCATGGAAATGGCACTACTTTGGAGTCAATAGTGCCACTCCAAAAAAATGGCGCCAACGCCATGGAAATGGCACTACTTTGGAGTCAATAGTGCCACTCCATAAAAATGGCGCCAACATCATGGAAATGGCGCTATTTTGGAGTTGATAGCGCCACTCCATAAAAATGGCGCTAACGTTATGGAAATGGCGCTACTTTGGAATCAACAGCAACACTCCATAAAAATGGCGCCAACATCATGGAAATGGCACTACTTTGAAGTCAATAGTGCCACTCCATAAAAATGGCGCCAACGCCATGGAAATGGCACTACTTTGGAGTCAATAGTGCCACTCCATAAAAATGGCGCCAACGCCATGGAAATGGCACTACTTTGGAGTCAATAGTGCCACTCCATAAAAATGGCGCCAACATCATGGAAATGGCACTACTTTGGAGTCAATAGTGCCACTCCATAAAAATGGCGCCAACGCCATGGAAATGGCACTACTTTTACAAACAATGATCAGTAAACAAAAGTGGACTTGTTGACTTCTTGCGTTAATGAAATGGACTTGTCTACTTTTAGCTCTCATCAGGCATGGACTTGTTGACTTCTTGCCCAAAAAAATTTTATGGGCAGGGGAGTGGACTTGTCGACTTCTTGCACTTGCAAACATTTTTGTTCCCAGCTTGAAAAAATTTTGCCTTATGGGCTATTTTTGTACTTGTCGACTTTTTGAAATCACTGCCCATAGCGGACTTAACACATTTCTTGCTTTTTTTGTCCCAACAAAAAAGGCTGCACAAGGTGGACTTGTCGACTTTTTGCCCAAAAACTAGGCGTACTTGTCGACTTCTTGCCCAAATTTTCTCCATTTTCCCCCAAAATGGTCAAATTTGGCATGGTTGTATAGGGGAATGTGAGGTAGGAAAATTTATGGAAAATTTTGAAAAATGAGAGGGACCATCCCCAGATCATTTTCATGGGGTTAACTCAAATTTTCCAAATTTGGACTTGTCGACTTTTAGAATTTGACGCCTCAATTGTCGCTTTACTACCACCTTGCTTTACAACCAATTACGCAAGCGGCTGCCGATTTCCTCATCGGTAATGCTGCGATTACTAGGGTGTCAAAAAATTTTTTTTACGGAAAACGGAAAACGGAAAGGTAAAAATTGTTCACTTTACGGAAAACGGAAAACGGAAAGGTAAAAAAAAAATTTCTGCCGGAAAACGGAAAACGGAAAGGTAAAAAAATTTCACTCAGCGGAAAACGGAAAACGGAAAGGTAAAAAAAAATTTTCGGCCGGAAAACGGAAAACAGACAAATGAAATGCCGGAAAACGGAAAACAGAAAGCAAAATTTTCACGGAAACGGAAAAAAATAAAGTGAAATTAGCACGGTAATAGACAAATTTGCAGAAGGAAAACCTGTGTGCAGGTTTGCATGTTTGGCTTTGATTGTGGTAGCTGTACATTCTGCAACTATGGATCATGCCTGTAACTTCACTTGTAGTTCAAGCTTAACTGAACCAACAAAAAATCATCAAAAAGTAGCCATAGTGGCCATAGGAAAGGAAACACTACGACAATTTCACAGTCTAGAAGCAGTGGGAATCACTGATGACCCCTATGCAATTGATGACAACATTGCAGAGGAGATGATATTAAATAGCATAAAATTCAACGACAACAACAAACAATACTATATTGACTGGCTGTATAAAGAGAGTATCAGTGACCTGCCCACAGGAAAAGCAGATCCCTTGGTGCGGTTTAAATCACTGATAAGAAGATTCAACAAAGATCCAAAATTATTCGAACAATACCGGAAAGTTTTGGACGACCAACTAGAAAAGGGAATAATTGAGATCTGTGATGACAAAACAGGCAACAAAGGGATTCATTACCTGCCACACCAGCCAGTAATCATGCCGGGCAAATTGACATCATGCAGAATTGTGTACGATGGGTCGGCAGGTAAGCCCAGTTTCAACGAGTGCCTTTTTAGAGGACCAATTACAACACCATTAGCACTGGGCCAACTCCTGAGGTTCAGGGCAGGCAATCTAGCATTAATTGCCGATATTGAAAAGGCATTTTTGCAAATAGGATTGCATGACCAAGCTAGAGACTACACATGATTTTTCTGGCTGAAAGAGCCTCAAAACCAGTAACTGAAAATAACTTAATAGTACTTCGTTTTAAACGCATACTGTTTGGACTTGTCTGCAGCCCAGCAATTTTGGGAGCAGTCATAAAATACCATTTAAATGTGACAATAAACAACATGAATGAATATGAAGAAAATGAAGGGGAACAATACCAGTTGGCAATGATAATAAACAACATTTGCGTCGATAACTTCATCATGAGTGTCACGAATGAAGTTGAAGCTTTAGAACTATATTACAAAATCAAAGCTTTATTTAACCAATGTTCTATGAACATGAGGGAATGGCTGTCAAACTCCAGATCAGTCATGAATGAAATAGCAGAAAACGACAGGAGTCCAAAGGTGAATAAAATTGTCGCAGTAATGGGCATGAAATAAAATCACCAAACGGTCATGCTGGCAATATCAACACCTAAATTGCAAATTGACAGCATCACAACACCAACCAGACGAAACTTGAATAAATTATTGGTGTCAGCATATGACCCAATTGGGTTCACAGCACCTGTTTCACTGACCCTGAAATCCCAGTTGTCAATGCTGCTCCAAGAGACAAAAACAACACAATGGGATGAGCCAATTGAAGATAAATACAGATTGGAAAAACAATGGAAAAATGCCAGAAATCTGAAAATCGAGCCAGAAAATGGAAAAATGGCCTGGTAAAACGGAAACGGAAAGATAAAAATTTTTAAGCCGGAAAATGGAAAAATGGGCCGGAAAAACGGAAACGGAAAGGTAAAAAATTTTCAGCTGCCGGAAAACGGAAAGGTAAAAATTTTTCAGCTGCCGGAAAATGGAAAACGGAAAGGTAAAAAATTTTCGGCTGCCGGAAAACGGAAAACGGAAAGGTAAAAAATTTTCCTGCGGAAAGGCGGAAACAGAAAACGGAAATTGAAATTTGACACCCTAGCGATTACATCGCGCGATAGGCAGACATCGACACATCCGTTTTTTATACCGTATTTCCTCGAAATACCCCCTCAAAATTTACACTATGAATTTAATAAACCCCTCTCGAAATACCCCCACCCCTCCCCAATTTGGTGTATAGAGAACGGAATGTGGTTTGTAACTTTGGAAACACAGAACACATGCCAAAAACACTGTGTTGTGTTACATCAGGTGTGTGTGTTAGTCTATAGAGTCTTATAAATGGCAGTTTTTGTTGACATTTGTGTTACTTACAAACAACAATTTAGTACTGGGATTTTGAAAAATTTCTGGCAAAATAATAACCCCCCTCGAAATACCCCCCCCCCCCAAGTTTCCACTCTGAAAAAATAAACCCGGGGGGGGGGGGCAGCCGGCACGGGAGTGAATTCAAGGAATTACGGTATTTGATACCACTTTTTTATGCCGATATTTTATTTGATGCCAATTTTTCAATTGTTATTTTTATAGCATTCGCTGTGTTGGTGAATGAAATGTGCCAATGTGTGATTTAAATGAAGAAGCAGCACACTGGTTTGCATAACTCCTTCCACCATTTTAAATGCTAAATTATGGTAAAAATGGCCCCACACACACTAGTTTACTGGCGTTTTCAGTTTACTGGCGGTAAACTCCATTTTTTAGTTTACCGGCTAAATTCACGCATAGTAAAAGTGGGCAGAGTTTAGGCCGCCATCTTTATTTTTTTCAAGTTTGCCAGTGATGTGAATTTACGCTGTAAACATTAATTTCTAATTTATTTAATTGTGGAAGAACGGAGCATAGTTTATGCAATTTTTTTGCGTCATCGTGTACAGTACGTTGTGTAGATGTTGTCAAAATTTTTAAAATATTTTTAAGGTGCAACATTGGATTTTTTATTGAATTTATCATTTTTTTGTGGAAATAAATTTTTATAAAATCACCTGTTACGTTTTTTCGTTTATTGAAACGTTCTAAATTATCAGTTTTCATTGCGCTATCGATTGGTGTACACAGCGGATATGAAATATAAACTTTCGATTTTTTATGATTTTATTTCAATTAAACGCAAATAAATCACTAGCACGTGAACGGAAAGCCCGAATCTGGAAAAAAAAATCACACATGAAAGAGGAACATTAGCTGCACACATCACACAATTTTTCGCGGTGTGAAACGAAAGACTTTGCGAATTATGATTTAATCACAATTAAAAAAGAAAAAATCAGCCAAAAATCGAATAGTGAATGAAAATTGTCCATTCAACGACAGTGTACTACATAACAACCATTATAACCGGTTGCAATCGAAAAATGAAGTGTAGCTGTAGCAGATAGCATGAAAATGAATTTTTTGTATTTGTTACATCAGTTTACCATTCCAGTGCCACTTTAATGCTAACTGCCACTGCAACGGAAATATTTCAGTTTGATTTTTATATTCAACGTAGTTGCAAATTCAGCAGTCAGCGGGATTCACCCACGGAACACGACCGGCGTCCGTTATCATCCACTCCTTGATTGCATCCCTGATGGGGCGCGCAACGTCCCTTCGGATTGGCACGTTATCGATCGTATCCATGTTGTCGTACACTGGTCGCCACTGCAGCTGTGTATGGGAATGAATTTATGTGATGTTGAATTGTAACAGTGAATATGCAAGGTAAACTTACATTTCGCTCAACAGTGTTGTTCGGGTCGTCTTGTGGTTTTTCATCGCCATTTTCATAAAATTGGTTGGCAGCACTTTCCCTACGGATATCACGCAGCCAATTGTGCAGGAGGCAACAGGCCATAACCAGTCTTTGTACGCATGGCGGTTCCATCGCGATACAGGTCATCAGTATGCGCCATCTGCCGGCCAAAATACCAAATACGCATTCGACAGTACGCCTAGCTCGGGATAAGCTGCAGTAGTTGCAGTCAAATTTAGATTTCAGTTTAACGGAACAACGCTTCTTTCAGAATATTCAAACACACCGATAGTTGAAGTGTCGCTGGCTGTCATCTGCATGCAGCGCATATGGCACCATACACCACTTGCGCAACGCGAACACTTGATCACCCACAAAATAACTCGGAATGGTATTTGCAGGTTCGTTGGCATCTGCACCGGGCAGCAAGCAGGGTGGCGCCATCAGCATTCTGCCATGTCTGTGTAAATGTATCACTTTTATCATGTGTAAATGTATAGCACCTCATTGGAACATGTCAAAAAGGATGTAAACTCACATCAAATCCTGCCCGAAATCAGACGTGATCAGCACAGCACCATCTGCTTGTGACCCCGGCATACCGATGTCGACGTACTGAATTTTCAAATCCGCGCTGGCGCTGATGAACAGTATAATCGACGAGAAGCCCTTGTAGCACCAGTACCTTGTTCCACCCTCTGCAAGGCATTTTTCATTTACTTTGTTAACTGTAAACATTTCCACCTCACTGCACAGTTTCCCATCACTGTGAATTTAGTCATTTTTCTACAGTCGCCAGACCGTCGCCAGACCGTCGCCAGACCGTCGCCAGACCGTCGCCAGACCGTCGCCAGACCGTCGCCATTTCGTCGCGCAATTTGGCCCTTTTTAAAAAAAAATCATAACTTTTTTTAGATAACTTTTATGAGAAGCCAGGTACGTCAGAAGAAGCGCCTGGTAAACTGGCGACTATTTCTGATTGAAGGCGACGCACGCGTCACAAGTGTCGCAAGCGTCGCAAATGCGACGCTTAGTTTACCGTGACGTTGCATACGACTCACCATGTTTATGTTTACTGGAAACAACACACATGAGGGCAAAAGTAGAATGCGTAAAATGATATGTACTTACCAGCGGGTTTGCGAATACGGATGTGTTTGCCATCCAGACTCCCCACACAGTTCGGCATCTGCCACAGTTTCCAGTATTGCTGCGCGAAATCTTTCATTTGCCCTAAATCACTCCCCATAGGTTTCAAGTGGTCCTTCAAAACTTTCACTATTCCGGTGGACACTTCGTCAATAATCGTTCTAATCGTAGCGCCGGAAATCTGTAAATTTTTTTCCAAAATACAATGAATTATAAAGCAATCTAAAAGCATGAAAAATGGTATCACCTGTGACTGGCCGGCACAATCTTCAACTTCCCGGCCGTTTGCGCATGTATACAGAAAGTAAAACAGTCGCATTTCTGTTGTCACTACAGCGATGTGTCTTCTTTCATCTCGTGTTCTCAGGTACTGTTCACCAGTTTCAGGGTCGACAGCTGTAAGCATTGCGTGCAGCTGTTCGAATTCAGTTGGCCACAGCTGTAATTAATTTGTAATCATTGTGAACGTTATCGGTAAACTGAGTTCATTCATACATATCAGTTTACTGTTCGATTGCAATGTTGTTGTAAACAATAACATGAAAATGTCACAACACAGTAAGTGATGTTATATACGTCTCTATATTTTACGTAAATAACAGAAATTGTGAAACAACAAACCCTGCACAGTTTGTAAAACCATGCTGGATCGGTGTTCTTGCAGGCAATAACAGCTCGCCAGTAATTGCCCCTGGAGCACGCCCTTTCTAGTAAATACGGTGTCATGTACTTTTTCCTGCCCTGATCACCCTGTTCTTGCGCGGCATTCTGCTGTTCCTGCTCTTGTTCTTCGTCGTTGTTGTCCACATCATACGAAAACAACGTGTTCCCGACTGCCAAAAAAGCGGCTAATATTTGTCTCTTCTGATTGTGCGTTAGTGGCACAGTTCCATCCAAATTCCGCTCTAGCGCTTCGTTCATTCTTTGCATTTGTCCCAAAACGGATTCATCGTGCGCCATTTTGAAACGTTTTTTTGGGGACAGTTTTTGTCAATCGATATTTCAGATTTCTGGCCATATGCCAGACATTTCTGGCATGTAGCCAGAAATGAAACATGTGATTAAAAAAAGTAACCATGAATAACATAAAATTGTATCACGACGTGTCACTTTTTTTTGTCACAAATCCATATCTTTCACAGATAAGAAATAAAAAGCGAAAATTTTGTGGAAAAGTGAAAAATAGACCGTTCGATTGATTTCGCGTCGAAAATGGTCCGAACTTTGAGCAGTATGGCGCGCGGCCGATCGCAAAACGTTTCCGCGACCGCGGAAACAACTTCGGATGGCGGCAAAGGCAAAAATGGAAACAAACGTGGACGGCCGCCAAAGCAGAAAACTGAGAGCCAGCCCCCAGAACAGGTTACTCATCCGATTTCTTTGGTTATCTTACCATTTATTTTCATGCGTTTTCTAGTTATCATTTTTGTTTGAGTACAAGTGTGTTTTGGACATCTGCCAATTTATCTACAATTTGCGAATGTTTACAAGCCAATGCGATATTTACAATCCAAGATAAGCCAACCAATGTTTACAAATCGTTTGCCCCACTTCAGACCGTTCCGACTGGACCGCCCGTGCGTGGCCAAGGCACAAACATGCGCACCAGAGGGCAGGCCGCGCAGAGTTCTCAGCGCGACATTTCGGAGCCGCAGCACTTGCTTGTCCCCGACGATCACCTCGCACAATCGTTTGGCAGGGTTTTGTCGCAGGTTTGCTACTTATATTTGTACGGGTTTCTGAACTTTTTCTACACACACAGTTTATTCTTTATTTGAAATTTGTCTAAATTCAGCTCTAATTTAGCAAACTTCTGTGCTTTTTCGTAAACTCACATTTCATTTGTTTCAACTATGCGGAATTCTCTTTCCACCGTGTCAAAAGTGTACACAATGTTCCTTTTCAGGATTTGTTCGCGAGTCAGGAGTCTCCGGCTGAGCCTGAAGTCCCCGCTGACAGTGACCGTTTGGAGGAGCAGGAAAAAGCTTGCTAGGAGGAAAGAGCGCGCCAGCAGAAATTGTCGATAGAGGAGCAAAGAAGGCTGAGAAAGTTGGAAAATGACAGAATCGGGGCGAAGCGGCGCAGAGACCAGAAGAGGCTGCAATTGAAAGAGAAAAAAATGGTTTGTCATTTTTTCTTTATTTGAATACATTCTCTTTCCGGCATTACCTCACTGTACACTTTCGTGAAAGTTTGCGCAACGTGAACTACTGTTGCTGTTTTCACCACTTATGTAAAAAGTAGATGTAAACTGATGTTGCCATGACAGTGTAACTTTGCACACTGTGACAGACATACTGTAGCACCTTTTACCCATTATATAAAATGTAGATGTAAACTGATAGTTTGATCACACACACACTGTCACTTTGCAGCAGGAGCTGCAACGGCAGGCACGTGAGGCAGCCACGAACGTGTACGGTGGTCCCCTTGTGCCGTCCGCAGTGGTTGCACCCGCTGCAAGCATTACGGCTTCCGTGTCCGCGCCCGCGCCCGCGCCCGCACCCGTGCCCACGCCCGCGCCCGCGCCTGCGCCCGTCGTACCGCCCGCCAAGGAATTGCCCGTGAAAACTGTCGTTGTTGGGGGTTCGCGGTCCCCGATGCCGACAGTTTGCCAAGACACTGCCACAGCCGAGAAAGCAAAGCCCCCGACGCCGACAGTTGGCCAAGACGCTGCCACAGCCGAGAAGCCCAAGCGAAAGTGGCCGCTCTTCATTTGTGACAAGCCGCGGTGTCACGGTATTTCACAGGGAATAGTACCTTACTGACAACTCGCTGCCAGCTAGGAGACAACTCGCTGACAAGCAGTTGTTTACACTTGGCAGCGAGTTGTCAGCGTGTGGCAGCGAGCTGGCAGCGAGTTGTCAGTGTGTGGCAGCGAGCTGGCACTAGCTGTTAAAGGCTGCAGTGTGGTTGGCAGCGAGCTGGCAGCGAGTTCAATGCTGTAGTACATTTAGACATGCTTTTTAGCTATGCACAATTCATTTTGACCCAAGGAATAGTTATGTATAACAGTGTATGTGTGTGTATAAATGTGTGTGTGTAAATGTTGATACAAAATATAAATGTGCATGTAACAATGCTCATATTTAACAAAATATCATCAGAATGTGTGCTCTAAAGGCAATGCAACATTATCAAAACTTGTGAAGGGCAATGAGTTAGTGGGTGTGTCACTGGTAAAATCCATACTGCAACACCATGAAGCATTTGCTATTTGTAAATACAGTTACATTCATAATTACAGAGTGCTATATTATAGTGGGTAGTGAATAGAAATTGTTTTTCCATCAGTGTGCAGTTCCAGCTCACTCAGCAGGATTTCCACTGTTGTCCCACTGAAACTGCACTGTGCCAGCTTTCGGAAAAACCGTAGCTCAGGCACAGGAAAAACTTTCTCCATGACACCACAGTAAAGAGAGCACACTGTAAAAAGTTTGTGCATTTTGGAGAATGTAGACCATACTGGGGGAAATCGTAAAATTCGCTGTCTAGAAAATACCAGAGTTGCGAAAGTGTATTTATGCTTACCCGAAATACCCGGGTAAATGGGTATTTATACTTATGCTTACGCTTACGCTTTTGTAAAAATACCCATACGCTTTTTTACGCCTTCCCAGCCGAATTACCCGGGTACGAAAAGCGTAAAAAACGTCTCACACGGTCCATTTTCATGCTTCAAAAATGTGTAAAACAACAAAAAATGAAATGAATGAAAACGCGTACAAAAAAACTGACTGCGTGTGTGCAGTATCACACTAAAAACAGCAGCAAATGTACACAATTCTGTTGAAATACAAATGTCTCATTAAACTTGTCTTGCTTAGCAATATCGTAGCTTCAGATAAGGAATTTTGGGGCTGAAAATGGATTGCTAAAACCAGGGACGTACGCAGGATTTTTGAGCGGGGGGCGGATTGTTTACGGAGCCCGGCGAACGGGGGGGGCGGCGCCCCCCCCCTAAAATTTGGCCCTGTAGTAAATGAATGGAGCCATGGCGCTGGCGCCATTTGTAGGCGCCAGCGCCATGGCAGTATTGGCGTTGGCGCTGGCGCCAACGTATACTCTATAGGTATCGATTTAGACCTATAGATAGGACTAAGACACATGTTGGACACTTTTATGATGCTTTTCGGGCTCCTGAAAATACACAATAACAATGGGGTGGGGTTTGCGCGCTTGCGCGCAAAAATTTTTGAAAATGCCTAAAAAATCGCTTTAGAAAAGTGCCATTCCTGGCAAATTTTTATGTCCGGCCAGGGAACGGGGGGGGGGGGCGGCCGCCCCCCCGCCCCCCCCCCCCCCCTGCGTACGTCCTTGGCTAAAACTGTCGCTTAGAGCTTTATTTTGAAACAGTTCACTGAACAAAAACAGACAGAATCTGGGATGCATTACCTTTGCTGCCACTGTATGTGAGTATATATTCACCTGGTATGCATATTTACTCGATTGTGAATGCATACAGAAACTTGATGTATAATAAGTATGCAACTGTGTACTAATTTAATGTGAAAATATGAATGACAATGGTGTATAAATTCATCTAATGGTGAAAGCAAGGGTTTTTCTGACGCAATAACACTTTCTCAAAGAAATTTACGCTTACGCTTTATTTTACGCTTTCCTAGGTATTTTAAAATTACCTTACGCTTACAGTATCCATACTCAAAAGTGGGAAAGTGTATTTACGCTTACGCTTTCCAAAAATACCGGTATTTTAACAACTCTGGAAAATACTGCAAGCTTTTCAAAAACTAAAAATGCACCGCGGAATGCTGTGCACTGTGAAAGGGCACTGTACGTGGAATTCAGGTGCATTTACATTTGAATACTGATGCAGGGCAACCCATTTTAAAGCTTAAAACAATCTTTTCACTCTTAGGGTATTCAATATGAATCAGTGTGAAAAAATAATCAGTCATTAAAATTTTTTTATGAATTTCTTTCAAATTTTGGTTGTATGGTTATTGTATTTACCTATTTCTTTCAAATTTCAGTTGAATACCGTATTACCTCGAATTATCCCCCCCCCCTTGAATTAACCCCCCCCCTCGAATTAACCCCCCCCCCTCAAATTCGGCTGGTGAAATAATAAACCCCCCCCCCTCGAAATACCCCCCCCCCCCTTCGGAATGATGTACGTCATGTACATAATAAATACGTCATGTATGCAATGTACATGATGTATATTACTGTTTATCTGTATTGCAGCTACACATGGACATGTTTGTGTAGCTAATCTACGTTTTTATGTCCAAATATATCTTGTTTGGACACATTTTTTACCTGTTTTGGGCATGCAAATGCCTACTATTTACTACGATCCTTACGAAAATTTCTGACCAAATAATAAGACCCCCCTCGAATAAACCCCCCCTCGAATTAACCCCCCCCCCCCTCAAATTTTGCTGGCGAAATAATAAACCCCCATGGGGGTATTTCGAGGTAATACGGTAGATTTCATTTCAATCAAATCATATCATTTTTCTAAAAAAATACTAAATAATCACTGAAAAACGACAACTTTTATGTCTTCCAGTGTAAAACTCACTCCCACTGTAATGACTGCATACTTGCGGTCATTGATTATTTATGGGGTTAGAAATCGAATTGTTAAGACTCGTTAAGACAAGTCCACTCATTTACCAGGTTACATTTATTGGGCGATTCAGGTCTATTAATTAGTAGAAAATAAGGCAAAACGATCTCAAAGTCCCATGTAAATATATGAAAATAGGTGAGACGAAACACGAAATTGTAGACTAATTTCGAATAGGAAAAGCGGCGTTGCACCACTACAGGAAATGTACATGTAAATGAATGGCGCCAATATCTTTATATTGTCTACTTAAAGATGGAATACATGTATATATTACCTAGGATACAATTAGGACACTTATAAATGGACACCTATTAGTAAACCGACGCTAACGCGTACAAAAGAATGCATCTGGGATGCTTTACTGGCGGGCAAATAAGAATTCAAACCTACAGTAAGAAAATGGATAAGAAATTACTGTAGATAAATGACAGGTAGAATGCAGTGGCATAACACCCCATGTAAAATGTATTGGGCTGTTGGGAAAGTTCGATCTGCCTCCCCTTTGGATCGTGAGGTTTGAGTTGGTGTATATAAGCTGCAATTACAGCTCACTGTAAATTCAAAAATAAAAATAAATTCAATAACTGCACCAGAGGGCAGGCCGCGCAGAGTTCTCAGCGCGACATTTCGGAGCCGCAGCACTTGCTTGTCCCCGACGATCACCTCGCACAATCGTTTGGCAGGGTTTTGTCGCAGGTTTGCTACTTATATTTGTACGGGTTTCTGAACTTTTTCTACACACACAGTTTATTCTTTATTTGAAATTTGTCTAAATTCAGCTCTAATTTAGCAAACTTCTGTGCTTTTTCGTAAACTCACATTTCATTTGTTTCAACTATGCGGAATTCTCTTTCCACCGTGTCAAAAGTGTACACAATGTTCCTTTTCAGGATTTGTTCGCGAGTCAGGAGTCTCCGGCTGAGCCTGAAGTCCCCGCTGACAGTGACCGTTTGGAGGAGCAGGAAAAAGCTTGCTAGGAGGAAAGAGCGCGCCAGCAGAAATTGTCGATAGAGGAGCAAAGAAGGCTGAGAAAGTTGGAAAATGACAGAATCGGGGCGAAGCGGCGCAGAGACCAGAAGAGGCTGCAATTGAAAGAGAAAAAAATGGTTTGTCATTTTTTCTTTATTTGAATACATTCTCTTTCCGGCATTACCTCACTGTACACTTTCGTGAAAGTTTGCGCAACGTGAACTACTGTTGCTGTTTTCACCACTTATGTAAAAAGTAGATGTAAACTGATGTTGCCATGACAGTGTAACTTTGCACACTGTGACAGACATACTGTAGCACCTTTTACCCATTATATAAAATGTAGATGTAAACTGATAGTTTGATCACACACACACTGTCACTTTGCAGCAGGAGCTGCAACGGCAGGCACGTGAGGCAGCCACGAACGTGTACGGTGGTCCCCTTGTGCCGTCCGCAGTGGTTGCACCCGCTGCAAGCATTACGGCTTCCGTGTCCGCGCCCGCGCCCGCGCCCGCACCCGTGCCCACGCCCGCGCCCGCGCCTGCGCCCGTCGTACCGCCCGCCAAGGAATTGCCCGTGAAAACTGTCGTTGTTGGGGGTTCGCGGTCCCCGATGCCGACAGTTTGCCAAGACACTGCCACAGCCGAGAAAGCAAAGCCCCCGACGCCGACAGTTGGCCAAGACGCTGCCACAGCCGAGAAGCCCAAGCGAAAGTGGCCGCTCTTCATTTGTGACAAGCCGCGGTGTCACGGTATTTCACAGGGAATAGTACCTTACTGACAACTCGCTGCCAGCTAGGAGACAACTCGCTGACAAGCAGTTGTTTACACTTGGCAGCGAGTTGTCAGCGTGTGGCAGCGAGCTGGCAGCGAGTTGTCAGTGTGTGGCAGCGAGCTGGCACTAGCTGTTAAAGGCTGCAGTGTGGTTGGCAGCGAGCTGGCAGCGAGTTCAATGCTGTAGTACATTTAGACATGCTTTTTAGCTATGCACAATTCATTTTGACCCAAGGAATAGTTATGTATAACAGTGTATGTGTGTGTATAAATGTGTGTGTGTAAATGTTGATACAAAATATAAATGTGCATGTAACAATGCTCATATTTAACAAAATATCATCAGAATGTGTGCTCTAAAGGCAATGCAACATTATCAAAACTTGTGAAGGGCAATGAGTTAGTGGGTGTGTCACTGGTAAAATCCATACTGCAACACCATGAAGCATTTGCTATTTGTAAATACAGTTACATTCATAATTACAGAGTGCTATATTATAGTGGGTAGTGAATAGAAATTGTTTTTCCATCAGTGTGCAGTTCCAGCTCACTCAGCAGGATTTCCACTGTTGTCCCACTGAAACTGCACTGTGCCAGCTTTCGGAAAAACCGTAGCTCAGGCACAGGAAAAACTTTCTCCATGACACCACAGTAAAGAGAGCACACTGTAAAAAGTTTGTGCATTTTGGAGAATGTAGACCATACTGGGGGAAATCGTAAAATTCGCTGTCTAGAAAATACCAGAGTTGCGAAAGTGTATTTATGCTTACCCGAAATACCCGGGTAAATGGGTATTTATACTTACGCTTACGCTTACGCTTTTGTAAAAATACCCATACGCTTTTTTACGCCTTCCCAGCCGAATTACCCGGGTACGAAAAGCGTAAAAAACGTCTCACACGGTCCATTTTCATGCTTCAAAAATGTGTAAAACAACAAAAAATGAAATGAATGAAAACGCGTACAAAAAAACTGACTGCATGTGTGCAGTATCACACTAAAAACAGCAGCAAATGTACACAATTCTGTTGAAATACAAATGTCTCATTAAACTTGTCTTGCTTAGCAATATCGTAGCTTCAGATAAGGAATTTTGGGGCTGAAAATGGATTGCTAAAACCAGGGACGTACGCAGGATTTTTGAGCGGGGGGCGGATTGTTTACGGAGCCCGGCGAACGGGGGGGGCGGCGCCCCCCCCCTAAAATTTGGCCCTGTAGTAAATGAATGGAGCCATGGCGCTGGCGCCATTTGTAGGCGCCAGCGCCATGGCAGTATTGGCGTTGGCGCTGGCGCCAACGTATACTCTATAGGTATCGATTTAGACCTATACATAGGACTAAGACACATGTTGGACACTTTTATGATGCTTTTCGGGCTCCTGAAAATACACAATAACAATGGGGTGGGGTTTGCGCGCTTGCGCGCAAAAATTTTTGAAAATGCCTAAAAAATCGCTTTAGAAAAGTGCCATTCCTGGCAAATTTTTATGTCCGGCCAGGGAACGGGGGGGGGGGGGGGCGGCCGCCCCCCCGCCCCCCCCCCCCCCCCCTGCGTACGTCCTTGGCTAAAACTGTCGCTTAGAGCTTTATTTTGAAACAGTTCACTGAACAAAAACAGACAGAATCTGGGATGCATTACCTTTGCTGCCACTGTATGTGAGTATATATTCACCTGGTATGCATATTTACTCGATTGTGAATGCATACAGAAACTTGATGTATAATAAGTATGCAACTGTGTACTAATTTAATGTGAAAATATGAATGACAATGGTGTATAAATTCATCTAATGGTGAAAGCAAGGGTTTTTCTGACGCAATAACACTTTCTCAAAGAAATTTACGCTTACGCTTTATTTTACGCTTTCCTAGGTATTTTAAAATTACCTTACGCTTACAGTATCCATACTCAAAAGTGGGAAAGTGTATTTACGCTTACGCTTTCCAAAAATACCGGTATTTTAACAACTCTGGAAAATACTGCAAGCTTTTCAAAAACTAAAAATGCACCGCGGAATGCTGTGCACTGTGAAAGGGCACTGTACGTGGAATTCAGGTGCATTTACATTTGAATACTGATGCAGGGCAACCCATTTTAAAGCTTAAAACAATCTTTTCACTCTTAGGGTATTCAATATGAATCAGTGTGAAAAAATAATCAGTCATTAAAATTTTTTTATGAATTTCTTTCAAATTTTGGTTGTATGGTTATTGTATTTACCTATTTCTTTCAAATTTCAGTTGAATACCGTATTACCTCGAATTATCCCCCCCCCCCCCTTGAATTAACCCCCCCCCTCGAATTAACCCCCCCCCCTCAAATTCGGCTGGTGAAATAATAAACCCCCCCCCTCGAAATACCCCCCCCCCCTTCGGAATGATGTACGTCATGTACATAATAAATACGTCATGTATGCAATGTACATGATGTATATTACTGTTTATCTGTATTGCAGCTACACATGGACATGTTTGTGTAGCTAATCTACGTTTTTATGTCCAAATATATCTTGTTTGGACACATTTTTTACCTGTTTTGGGCATGCAAATGCCTACTATTTACTACGATCCTTACGAAAATTTCTGACCAAATAATAAGACCCCCCTCGAATAAACCCCCCCTCGAATTAACCCCCCCCCCCTCAAATTTTGCTGGCGAAATAATAAACCCCCATGGGGGTATTTCGAGGTAATACGGTAGATTTCATTTCAATCAAATCATATCATTTTTCTAAAAAAATACTAAATAATCACTGAAAAACGACAACTTTTATGTCTTCCAGTGTAAAACTCACTCCCACTGTAATGACTGCATACTTGCGGTCATTGATTATTTATGGGGTTAGAAATCGAATTGTTAAGACTCGTTAAGACAAGTCCACTCATTTACCAGGTTACATTTATTGGGCGATTCAGGTCTATTAATTAGTAGAAAATAAGGCAAAACGATCTCAAAGTCCCATGTAAATATATGAAAATAGGTGAGACGAAACACGAAATTGTAGACTAATTTCGAATAGGAAAAGCGGCGTTGCACCACTACAGGAAATGTACATGTAAATGAATGGCGCCAATATCTTTATATTGTCTACTTAAAGATGGAATACATGTATATATTACCTAGGATACAATTAGGACACTTATAAATGGACACCTATTAGTAAACCGACGCTAACGCGTACAAAAGAATGCATCTGGGATGCTTTACTGGCGGGCAAATAAGAATTCAAACCTACAGTAAGAAAATGGATAAGAAATTACTGTAGATAAATGACAGGTAGAATGCAGTGGCATAACACCCCATGTAAAATGTATTGGGCTGTTGGGAAAGTTCGATCTGCCTCCCCTTTGGATCGTGAGGTTTGAGTTGGTGTATATAAGCTGCAATTACAGCTCACTGTAAATTCAAAAATAAAAGTTTACCACGAAATTGATTACATAAAAGTGGATGATCATACATATCTCCAACTTTATGTTTCCAACTGATTTTACATTGAAATTTCATCGAAAAATCGAAAACTCTGAAAACAGCAGATCGTTAATGTCAAGTTTTGAAAATTCTTGAGAGATAAATTAGCACGGCATCAACCTTTATGTAATCAATTTTGCGGTACAGTTTTATGCTTGAATAAATTCTACCTTATATACTCAGCTGAATCTTCACTGATCGTCCAGGACAATCCACTGTGAGACGATCCTGAAATGGAATGAACTTTCCCTGACACACCAATAGTAGCTTTTACATTTTTCCAGGGGAAAAATACTCGCTTTTACATTTTTCTGGAAAAAAAGCATTTTACACACATTTACACATGAGTACAAGTAAAAAAAAGTGTTAGAGTTCATTTGTGCTGACCGTGGCAAAATGGATGGATAAAGAAATACAGAGAATTGATAATTAGGCTCATATTCGCACATTTACTTATTTGCACTATTTTACTTTTTATGCACTATATTTGTTTACCACGCAAAATATCAAAATATATTTCCTGCACTATATTATTTATCCATGGAGAATATTTAATTGGGAAAGTGTATTGTAAGTTATTGGTATGTTTATGTGGAATATTTAGGTTAAAAGGTCAAATAAGTTATTATTAGGTGTATTAACATGAAATTAGGCTCATTCAACTCGCCGTAATTTTCTGATCATGATTATATATACATTTGCATAGTTTACTTGCAATTTACAAAGGTCAAAACTTGTAAATATTTACGTGCTGCGTAATTATCTAGGCTAGCGTCCTAATAGAGAAATGGTGCCCTGTGTGTAACTAGCATTTACTGTACAAAGCCCTTCGCATAGGCATAATTGTCATAACCTCGCTCATAACTATTTATATCTACTTAATAATTATAATACCCCGCTCAATCAAATATATTAAAGACTCTGCTCAATTACAATACCCATTTACCTCGAATAAGTCCCAATTTTACTAGATTATTCAACATACGTTTCCAGGAAGTGATTATTATTATCATGTTGAATATACCTTATTCTATTTACGTCATTAGGAACATTTGCACTACTATTTACAGTTTCAAACCCTAATTTATTAGTTCCAATGTGCGTCAATGTTTTCTGACAAATTGAAGCAAATTAGTAAATCGGCCGAGTTTGCCGACTTCGCGCCTCAAGATTAATAGTTTTTCCATTAGCCCAATTTGTACCTGGTATTTCTTTACCATAATTATTTGAATGTATGCACGCGCAGTATAAGGCAACTGTTTCGGCTAGATGTGTTTATTTGTTGCATTTATGTCTTATTTGTGCATTTGTATTAGGAAATTACTGTAGCTGTTTTTTCTATACGTGATTTCCGTGTCTTAGCTACTTTGAGAGTTTTTACTTCAGTCTGCGGACCCCAAGCTACTGAACGAAAATAAGCTAGCGATAGAAACTTCGAATAGGAAGCTCGCTAGGCTTTGCGCTTTTGTAACACGCTGTATCTGATCGAAATAAAGTACCTGAAACAATTCGAACCCCCTTTTTCAACACACAACTACGAAATAAACTCAACTTGGCTGTCGACAAGTGGACGTTCGGCTACAACGGGAAATCAACCACCCTAAAGGCCGTTTCTCACTACGGTCTTGGAGTTGCCGGATTCGGTGGTAGAAGACGCTGACTTCGGTGGCTTCATCACATGGCGCAGCGAGCAGGGTGATTGCATGACATTGTGCTATCACCAAGCCGGAACGGACATTGTGCGGCAGTTGGCAGAACTTCAAAAGTCCTGCTGAACATCAATTGGCCTTGGCTGAGTGTTGGCTGTTGATTTGCAGACAGCATTGTGCCAAAGTCACGGCACTCCTGTCTACATCCTGGGAGCGGTTCTACGCTCACGCGCGGAGGACACTGGAGTTCTGACAAGCCTGTCAGGATTTCAGGCAGCTTTCACCAGTGTTCTGGCAAGGTGCTAGACGCTGGGCGGCACCGGCATTTGACAAGGAGTCATTGTCGGACGGTGGTCAAACTTTCGCTGGACGCTCCTGGTCATCCGGACGCCAGTGACCGCTCGCACGTCCTTCCTATGCCAAGGGAGGGTGACCTGACGGAGACAGGATCGCCACAGAGCCACGCTAGTCAAAGGGCTGTTTTTTGGGCATTCGCGGAGGTCCCTCGCTCCACTGGGTAAGAGTGGACTCATACCTCGGAAGTGCAAAAGTAGGGGTATCAGTGTACAAAGGGCTGTAGCTGACAGAGGGCTGTAGCTGACAGAGAGTGGATTTGAAAACCAAGTATTAGGATACTTGGTAGCGTGTAGGGGCTTTGCGGAGCTCCCATCAAATATACACGCTGTGCCTGCTCGGTACCATCAGATCAGACAGCACAAAAGTGCCAGAATTCTGCATTGCACAGGCGCAATTGCAGAGCAGTGTACAGAAACACTGCCCAGAATCAGAAAGTGCACCAGAGTGCACAGAAACGTGTCACAGGTGACACGGCAAGCGCAGCACTGCGCACAGCGGCACAGGAGCCGCTCAGGAAAGCAAGTGGCCGGCGTGGTCACAAGGCACACAAGCGTGCCAGAAAGAGCGCCAGAGCGCTCAGAAAGAGTGTGTACGGACCCTCTTTGGGTGCACACTGCTGGGCAAATAAATTGTTTATTGTCCAGGTGGATTTGACCGGTGTGTTGAAGTCAACGCGTGTAAACAATCACGTCAGGGGCTTTAGGAACACACCTGGTGCCAGTGCAGTGAAGGTCAACGCGTGAGAACACGTCAGGGGCCTGTAGGACTGCATTGGTATTGTGCGTGGCACAACAAATCCGTGGTGCACAGAGCACTACACAGAAAGACGCAGAGAAGCGTCACAAGCGTCACAGGAGACGCACTATAAAGAGAAACAGTGAAGGAAAATTCATCAGCAAGAATGGTTTCACCAACGGGTCACATCAGAAAGACCCTGGGGCCGGCAAAGCACAGGGTGGACAACAGATTGGCAAGAGAATATGCCAAATACGACCCAGAACTATTTGCGGGAGCAACGAAGGAAGAGAAGAGAACAGAAATGAGAAGAGTGATTGCATCTGTCAAACAGGAGGGTGCAAAATTGGAAAGTGCAATGACTGCAGTGAGAACTCAATTTGACGCATGGAGGGATGTCGTCAAGGACATTGACGAACCCGACCAGATGGAACAAGAACAGAAGATGTACCAAGACTCATATGAGGAATATGCAAACATGTCAGACTTGGTGACACAGAAAATTGCAGCCATGAATGTATACATCAAAGAGTTGCAAGACATGATCCAGCAACTGAATGGAAGTACCATGTATGAAGTCAATACAGCATTCATACAGCAGATGGCTGCCCAGATGGCTCTGACAGCTCAGGGAGCTGCTCCGGGGGCCAGTTCAACTAATGCGACCACAGCAAAGAGCGTCAAATTGCAGAAACTGGAAGTGGAACAGTTTACTGGGGAAATTGTCAAATTTCGATCATGGTGGCAAATGTTCGAATCCCACATTCACAATCGGACAGATTTGGAGGACATTTCCAAGTTCTCATACTTGAGGAGCTTGCTGAAAGGCTCAGCATTTGGCATGATCAGTGGATTGAGTGTGACAGCAGAGAATTATGCACCCGCAATTGCAATGCTCAAAAAGAGATATGACCAGCCAGTTGTGGTCAGAAACACGCTGATGAGTAATATCATGAAGCTGCGACAGGCCAGGAATACCTGTCAGGATATGAGAATTTTGTTTGATGCAATTGAAAGGCTGCTCCAGCAGTTGGAGTCACTGGGTGAATCAGTAGAACATCCAATGCTGTTGAGCCAGCTGCAACAGAAAGTGCCACCCGAGGTTCTCAGAGAAATCCAGAAGGAACAAGGAACTGAGGAAGCCTTGACGGTGGAGATATTCAGAAAGCTGTTTGGCAAGCAGCTAGCGCTCAGTGAGGCTGTACAGCATGCACAGCAAACTGAGGCACCAGTTCAGCAATCGCGCCAGGGATTCGGGAATAATCCACGCGCACAACAATTCAATAATCGATTCCAAGGCAATGGGAATCGATTCAGAGGGCCAGAGAACCCAAGGACCAGCACAGGGAGCATGTCTGTGATCCAGAATGGTCAGAGTGCACCACAGGCTGGATTCATGAATCCTGGGAGGCCGTGTGTGTTCTGCAATGACACACAGCAATTACACTTTAATGATAAGTGTCCAAAGTTTAAAACTGCCAGAGAAAGGAGAGTGATTTTGTCAAAGGCAGAGCGATGCCTGAGATGCCTGCAGAAAGGGCATTACATGAATCAATGTCAATTTACAAGAAGTTGCTTCTATTGCAAGTCCAATAGGCACCACACTGCGGTGTGCCCAGAGAAATTTGGTGACAATAGCAATGCAAACGCTGGACGGCAAATTCCAGCATTCAAAGCAAATGGTCAACAGAGTGGCCAGCAATCAGCAAACAATGGCAGAAAGTCTGTGCCGATGGCAGGTCGACCAGCACAGAGCCAACAGAGAAAGGCCACAGTGAATTGTGTTACTGTGGAAGAAGCTGGACCAGAAATGGTAGAGACAGAAACCATATCCAGCACAGTGGTTACAGAACCAAATACAAAGCAACAGAATACGTCAGTGAACCTGTCAGTAAACAGGAATATGTCAATGTTGATGACAGCCAGAACCGTGATTGAGGCTTCAGAAATGGATACAGAGATGGAGCCTGAACAGCCACCACTACAGATCCAAGCGTTCCTGGACACAAGATCCCAGGGAACGTACATGTCAGAGAAAGTGGCCAAGAAACTCAATTTGAAGAGTACAGGTGAACACCACATCCAGGTGTACACATTTGGAAATGAAAAGCCACACTATAAAGTAGTACAGCAAGTGGAATTCAGAATGCGGCTCAGAAATGGCCAGAAAGTTGATATGGTGGCTGATGTGGTCCCGACGTTGACCACAGAACAAGTCAAAGTGCCTGTGTCAGAACAGGACGAAAAGTACCTGCAAAAGTACTTCCCGGATGAGAGTTACTTTGCAGACAGAATTCCCAAGGAAAAAGGGACAGAGTGCAAGTTCAAGCCAGACATTATAGTGGGCTTGAATTATTTCTGGGACTTGATGTCCAGAAACACCAGCACCACCAGACTTCCGTCAGGATTGTATGTCATTCCATCAGAATTGGGATTGCTGATGGGAGGTGGGCAGCTGACGAGCAACAGAAATCAATGGACCACGGATGGCGCATATCCGGTGGTGGTCAACACAATTGTGCATCAAATTCAGAGAGAAAAGTGGTACGAGGAAGCACCGTTGTCAATTGCTCCTGTACCAAATGTCAAAGACATGGATAGACTGGATACCATTGGCATAATGGACCAGCCAGACCTCGTCGAGGATGATGAGGCCATAAAGCAATTCAATGAGAGTGTACAGAGAAACCCAGATGGACGGTACTCTGTTAAGTTCATGTACAAGCCAAATTTGCATGAACTCCCAGATAACAAAGCAATGGCGTTCAAGAGGTTCAGATACCTCACCAACAGGCTCAAGAGAGACCCAGAATTACTGGAGAAAATTCAGGCAATCATGAAAGCACAGGAGGAGCAAGGAGTGATTGAGAAAGTCCAAGAGGATATTATGGATGGCAGAAAGTTCCATATATTGCCTCATCAACCAGTGATAACGCCAGAGAAAACTACCACAAAGGTCAGAGAGGTATATGATGCCTCAGTGAAACCGCCAGGCATGCCAAGCTTGAATGAGTGCATGTACCGCGGTCCAGTGATACTACCACAGCTGGTAGGGATGCTGATGCGATTTCGGTTGCATGAAATCGCCCTGGTCGCAGACATAGAGAAAGCGTTTCTGCAGATTAGTCTGCAGGACAGTGACAGAGATGTGACAAGATTTCTGTGGTACAAGGATCCCACGAAACCATCTATGGAGGACAACATTCAGATTTACAGATTTGCCAGAGTACCATTTGGTATAATCTGCAGCCCAGCGCTGCTAGCACTGACGGTCAGATACCACCTGAATCAAGCTGACACAGAAAATGCAACATTGATCGATGAAAATCTATATGTAGATAATTTGATCCTCAGTGTGGACACAGAGCAGAAAGCAATCGAATTGTACCAGGAATCCAAAGTGCTGTTCACAGAGGCACAGATGAATCTGAGAGAGTGGAACAGCAACAATAAGAGCTTTACTTGGCAATTGGCAGAGTCAGATGTAGCCAAGGAAATTGTCACAACAGTCCTGGGAATGAAATGGGACACAGAAAGCGACCAGATGTGGCTGAAAACGCCAAAGACAGTTCAACAATCACAATTATCAGAAACTGACCAGAAAATCAAACTTCCCACGAAAAGGACAGTTGCAAAAGTAACTGCGGGATGTTTTGATCCAATGGGACTCGTCAGTCCTGTCCTACTGCCAGCAAAGAGATTTTTGCAGACGTTATGGCATTCAGGACCAAGTGCCAAAGAGTGGGATACTCCCCTGTCTGAGGAACAGACAGCAATTTGGCAGCAATTGGAGACAGAGTTGCTCAAAGTTGGACAGATCAAGTTCAACAGAAATCTGAATTATCAGAGTGGTGCAGATGCACAACTGCACATCTTCGTCGATGCCTCAGCAATGGCATACAGCGCAGCGGCATACATATGCCAGGAAACAGAAAATGACAGCGGCACGTCAAGCCTGCTGTACTCCAGATTGAGACTAGCTCCAAAGAAACCAGAAGTGACAATTCCACGGCTGGAATTGTTAGCAATGTTGATCGGCAGCAGAATGTCGAAATTCATTCACAAGGAGCTCAAGGACGTCAAATTCAGTCAGACAGTTGTATGGTCAGATTCAACCTGTTGTCTGAAGTGGCTGACAACCGCGAAGCCACTGGCATGTTTTGTCAAGAACAGATTGGATGAAATCAAGAAAATTCAGAGCGAGACAGAGAACATGCACATCAGACACATCACAGGACTGGAGAACCCAGCTGACATGGCCACAAGAGGCATGAATATGTCAGAGTTGGAAGGCAGTAACCTGTGGTGAAAGGGGCCAGAATGGCTAATGACTGGAGAGTGGCCAGAGCCGAAAGTGGAGCCAGTTACGCCAGAAGTAATGGCAGAAATCAAGAAAGAAGAGCTCAAGTTCCCAAAAGCCAGTCCAATTTACCTGGGCGCCACACAGCAAGTGGTCAGTGACCCAGATGCCAGCAATGTGCAAGCTGATGAAAGCAAGCAAAGCAACCCATTGGGAATTGAGATTCAGAGATTCTCATCACTGACAAAGTTACTGGATGCAACAGTATACGTGATGAGATTTGTGCGACAGATGCACAAAAAGCGCGGCAAAAATGACAGTCAGAATGGATTGTCAGAAATCATGAAAAGTATCTGTGGTACAATAAAACCACAGGGAATTATCAGTATTGAAGAGAGAGAGATTGCGTTGAAATATTGGATCAAAGTGACGCAACAGAATCATTACAAAGGAGTGGCAGAGATTCTGGCAACAGGCCACAGTAGAGGCAGCCAGAATAGCAAGAAAACAGCTGCAGACCAGCAGTTGATCAAATGGCTCAATGTGCAGATGCATCAGGATGGAATCCTGAAGTGCCACGGCAGAATGGAGCATACAGACCCACAGGAGGTCACAGTGCCACTCATACTGTTGCCAGCAACGGCTACAGTGACTCAGCTGATTGTCAGAGACCAGCATGAGAAATTGATGCACGCAGGAGTGCAACACATATTGGCAGCGATCAGACAAAAGTACTGGATTACACAGGGCAGACGAGTGATCTACAATGTGACAAGAACCTGCCCGACCTGTAAGAAATTGGGAGCAAAGCCGTACCAGCTTCCACCAATGCCAGATTTACCAGAAACTAGAGTTCAGAGAGCCAGACCGTTCCAGTATACGGGCTTGGATTATTTGGGACCAGTTTGGTACAAAGTGGACAAAGATCACAGGAAAATGTGGATCTGTTTGTTCACATGCATGGTGACACGTGCAGTTCACCTAGAAAGTGTGCTAGACATGACAGCACAAGAATTCCTGAACGCAGTCAGGAGATTCATCGCCAGGCGTGGAAAGCCTGAGGCAGTGATTTCAGACAATGCGACACAATTCAAATTGACAGAGAAAGTGCTCAGCACAAGCACTGACAAGGCCATCAATACTGGAAAGGAATGGTTAGAAATGGTCAAAAGTGGAGCAGTACAGACTTACTGCTCACAGCAGCAAATCCAGTGGAACATGACTACTCCTATGGCACCATGGCAGGGAGGAGTCTATGAGAGAATGGTGGGCATCACCAAGAAACATTTCAAGGCAGCTGTGGGGCACAGAATGTTAACCCTGCAAGAATTGTTGACACTTCTGCCAGAAGTCGAGGCAGTAATCAACAGCAGGCCAATCTCTTACATCTATGGTGATGTGAAGAGCCTCAGAGTGTTGACGCCAAAAGACTTCCTGACAGGGGAAGGTCAGATTGGAGCACCACAGTTTGATGCAGACAAAGATGGAGAATTTGTACCCAGAATGGATAACGCAGCGAAACTGCAGAAATATTGGGAGACAACCCAGCAAACTTTGAATAAGTTCTGGGACTTGTGGCATCAAGAGTATATCCCGAGCTTGAGGGAAAGGACTCAGGTGACACACAAACATGGCAGATTGACAGCGACTCAAGAACCCAAAGTGAATGAAGTTGTGCTGATTTATGAAGAAAACATGCCCAGAGGTGCATGGAGGATGGGTCGCATCAAGCAGTTAGAGCCCAGCAAAGATGGACAGATTCGCTCAGCAAAAGTCAGAACTGCCAACAGAAATGTGGTCAGCAGGCCACTCAATCAATTGTATCCGCTGGAAATCAATTCAAAGACAATGGATATCCCAGAGACAGCAGTGACAGTCAAGGTGGATTTACTGGACCCAGTAATTGTCCAGAAACATGTCAGAAATCAGAGCTCGAACAGAGACTCTGTACCAAACCCTGCTCAGAGGAACTTAGCATCAGATAGAGTCCTGAGGAGTGCAACAGGGAAAGCCACAGCAACCACCAGCAGTCTGGTGATTGGAATGCTGTGCATGGTGTTGATGCTGACAGGCATGTCAGAGTCAGCAACGCTGAGAGAAGCCGGCAAAGCTTACAGCGAAGTATTTTCCAGAACATACGTTCTAGAAACCTCGACAGTAAGGCCACCATCATTGGCAGCGCATCATGGATTGCCGCCTTTGCCTTCAGAATGGCCACCAAAATCTGTCAGAGAAATGCAGACTTATGAGAGATTCAAGGATGCAATTAAGGATCATCCTGTGGAACAGGTGATCAATTCACAAAGCCAGAAGTATCAGATTTGCACCAGTGGAAGGCATGGACATGCACTTACAGTTCCTGAAGAAGTGCAATGCCATATCCCACCAAGGAATTTTGTCAAGGCAATGAAAGTTACACTTTACGCACAGAGACAGATTCCACAGAAAGAGAAAGCATACAGATGCTACATCAGAATCAAAGAGATCATCACACACACCAGTTTCTGGGGAGCGAAAGGCATTACAGGCAATTTTGAGAAATACCAGCAAGTTGGCGTGGTAGCCTGTAACTATGCAAGAATTCACAAGATGTTCAAAGGAACACCTTTGGTGGAAATGGAGCCCAGAGTGTGGACAACCAATCAAACCTTGAATGTGGAATATTCATGGTGTTGCCATGACAAAGAGAATGTCGTCAGTAACTTCTACATGGAAGAAGGAACTGTGGCTTCACTCGATGGAAAGACTGTAATCAGCGACTTGCAAGATTTCAGCCAGTGCAGAGCCATGATGGGACATTGCAGAGACCACAATTATGGCATTACAGTGTGGGATACAGAGAACTTCAAGCATCAATGTGCATATGAGAGAATTGGCAGATTCAAATCAGAGATATCTGGCCAGACAATTATTGTGTCAAAATTGCAAGCAGCATACTCCCACAGCAACAAAACAAAGAGGCCAATTGGTTCAGAATGTGTTCCGGGAGGCACATACTACACCGATCAAGGAGGTGTATTCATCCAGTTTGACAGAAGAGAAGATGTGCCTGTAGAATGGGCAATGCCAGGAAAGATAGTGGAGGCAAGAGAGTCGACAATCAGTGGAACATTGTATGCCAGATTGGACGACAGAAATTCTAAGTTTCAGTTCCTGCAACATGTGGTCAGAGAGATGACTCAAGCACAATTTGCGATTGTATGGCATCAGCTATGTCAACTTCGCAAGAACCAGCTGGACATGTTGACTCAGCTTTTCCGCATCGATCCAACACTGGGGATTCGAGCCATGCTGGGAAGACAGGATGTTCATGCAGAATGGGCTGGAGAAGCAATTATGTTTTGGGAATGCAAGGAAGTGCAGCCATACATAATTTATCAAACAGGAAAAGTGGGAGAGACATGCTACAAATACACACCAATGAGATTGGACAAAGACGGGCCCTTGTGGTTCAAGAGCCCAGGCAGCAGAGACTTGGTGGAGAAATCACCAGAAGAGGACTGCAGCCACACCACACCGCACCTGTACAGAAATGAACATGGACAATGGAAATCCGCACATGGAATGGTGCATGTCACAGAGACGCCAATTGAAATGACATGGAAAGGACAGTGGCAGGCCTTCACGTTTGACGCGCCTCATCTGTTCACCAACATTGTCAACAGAGCGACCAATTTCATGGATGTCAGAGGCCAGATTCAGAGACTACAGAATTTAGAGCATGTGCAGAACCAGTTGATCGATTACACAGCAGATATGTCATTGGATCCCAGAGTGATCAGAAATTCAATAGAAGGCATTGGAGCTGGAATTGGACAGACGGCAGCAGGAATCGGCAAGGCATATGGTCACTATATATCTGGAGTGTCAAAAGGGTACACCAACTTTATGGGAGGAATGCTGAAAGGACCCTTTCAAGTAATCATCAACACAATCGCAATGCTGCTGGGAATCACAATCTTGATAGCTGGAATTGTAGCTGCAGGATACCTGTGGTACAATTGGAGAATTGCCACAGGGAAGCCAGTGATTCCACCATGCGCATACACATGCATATGGAAATGCATAGTGTGTCCGTTCAAATGCATATGGCTATGCTTCAGAGCCATCAGATATACTATCAAGAAATCAACTCAGAAAGAGACCAATTATCCACAAAGGAAAGTGCGCAAGACAGAGTTGAGACCAGCAATCAAGAGGAGAGCCAGATCCAACTCAACACAGTCCGTCAGATTTGCCAGGAGAGCAGAAACAGAGGACAGAATGGCAAAGTCACTATCAGCATACGTTCAGCCAGATGAAAGTTCAGCTGATGAAGGACAAGTCAGAGCCAGGAACAGAGACAGTGTTCACATGCCTGATATCCGCAAATTCACCTCACGCGAACGCGCAGGAAGCGACACGGGCAACTACTTGCTTCATCATCAGGCTAGGTCGGCGTTGGCATCACCAGCAACCGGACCTGTAACCTCACGCACGCCCACTACTTCGCGCACGACCACGTTCACCACCGAGGCGACTGTGGAGACGCCACTCATCACTTTGGCGCCCACCACCACCAGCATGTGACGTTGCTGCAACAACAGGGTGCAGCAACTCTTCCGCCCGGAGTGTGCTGACCGTGGCAAAATGGATGGATAAAGAAATACAGAGAATTGATAATTAGGCTCATATTCGCACATTTACTTATTTGCACTATTTTACTTTTTATGCACTATATTTGTTTACCACGCAAAATATCAAAATATATTTCCTGCACTATATTATTTATCCATGGAGAATATTTAATTGGGAAAGTGTATTGTAAGTTATTGGTATGTTTATGTGGAATATTTAGGTTAAAAGGTCAAATAAGTTATTATTAGGTGTATTAACATGAAATTAGGCTCATTCAACTCGCCGTAATTTTCTGATCATGATTATATATACATTTGCATAGTTTACTTGCAATTTACAAAGGTCAAAACTTGTAAATATTTACGTGCTGCGTAATTATCTAGGCTAGCGTCCTAATAGAGAAATGGTGCCCTGTGTGTAACTAGCATTTACTGTACAAAGCCCTTCGCATAGGCATAATTGTCATAACCTCGCTCATAACTATTTATATCTACTTAATAATTATAATACCCCGCTCAATCAAATATATTAAAGACTCTGCTCAATTACAATACCCATTTACCTCGAATAAGTCCCAATTTTACTAGATTATTCAACATACGTTTCCAGGAAGTGATTATTATTATCATGTTGAATATACCTTATTCTATTTACGTCATTAGGAACATTTGCACTACTATTTACAGTTTCAAACCCTAATTTATTAGTTCCAATGTGCGTCAATGTTTTCTGACAAATTGAAGCAAATTAGTAAATCGGCCGAGTTTGCCGACTTCGCGCCTCAAGATTAATAGTTTTTCCATTAGCCCAATTTGTACCTGGTATTTCTTTACCATAATTATTTGAATGTATGCACGCGCAGTATAAGGCAACTGTTTCGGCTAGATGTGTTTATTTGTTGCATTTATGTCTTATTTGTGCATTTGTATTAGGAAATTACTGTAGCTGTTTTTTCTATACGTGATTTCCGTGTCTTAGCTACTTTGAGAGTTTTTACTTCAGTCTGCGGACCCCAAGCTACTGAACGAAAATAAGCTAGCGATAGAAACTTCGAATAGGAAGCTCGCTAGGCTTTGCGCTTTTGTAACACGCTGTATCTGATCGAAATAAAGTACCTGAAACAATTCGAACCCCCTTTTTCAACACACAACTACGAAATAAACTCAACTTGGCTGTCGACAAGTGGACGTTCGGCTACAACGGGAAATCAACCACCCTAAAGGCCGTTTCTCACTACGGTCTTGGAGTTGCCGGATTCGGTGGTAGAAGACGCTGACTTCGGTGGCTTCATCACATTATTAGAGGTTTAGAGTATTAGGTTTTTGAGTATTAGGTTTAGTTAAACACATTTTACTGTTTGTGCACTGTATTTACTATTTTATTTTTGAAGTTTATTCAGTTCAGTATTTTTGTTTTCTTTTGGTTTGTTTTCTTTAACACTAAACATTTTACACATGGTTTGGGTCAAATGAAACTGCACATTAAACGTTATACCAGTAAAATTGTCAGCGAGCTGGCAGCCAGCTAAGTCATGTGGGAAGTAATTTGTCAGCGAGCTGGCAGCTAGGTGCGCAAAAGTTGTCAGCGTGCTGCACCCAATTTTTGCTGTTTGGCAAGCAAGCTGGCAGCGAGTTGTCAGTAAGGTACTATTCCCTGTGTTTACGTTAGTTTACTTTCAGTAATAATTATTTCAGTGTTCTTGAGACATGTTTTAGACGTTTCTGAATGTGTTGCAGGATGGGGAAGCGCGCGCGGCAATGGAGGCCGGCCTACCAATTCCGCCGGACAGCCCCGGGAAGATTGCGGAAAAGAAGCGCTTGAGGGAGGAGCACAACAGGACGTGCGAGTACAGAACTGCCCCTCTGAATGAAGTAAGTTTACTTCTTTACTTTCATCCTTTTTGCACTTTGTTTTCGTTAAATGTAAATTTTAAGTATGCGGAAGTTTCAATATAAGAATGTTCAGTTTGGTAAATTCTTCAATAGATGTACTCTTACATATTTCAGTATGGCGATCTGATCGTGCCAGAAGAGCGCACTGACCGGCAACCGAAAAGCAGTGGCGTGCAGAAGGTGAAGGGCACAATCACCGCCGAAGTTAGTTCAGTACGATTGTTTTTTGGTGAAATATGGAGACATATACTAATCAAAAAAGTAGGGAAATGGGCTCATATTTATATTTTTGTTATACCAAAAATCGGTCATGTAAAATGACTTTTTCCCATAATTCCATTTCTAAGTTTTGGCAAACTCTGCGTATATGTGTGAAATCAAAAAGTGTCTGACAGGGTTCCATATATAGTTTTGTTCAACCAAAATGTTTCATGTGAGATCCATTTTTCACATGTTGCTCTTTTGAAAATTTTTCACCTTCTGCATATTCCGTTGGAATCAAAAGTGTCTAAGTGGCTTCCATATTTATATTTGTGTATAACCAAAATCTTTCATGTGAAATAAAATTTCACCATGTTTCTGTTTTGAAAATTTTGCACATTCTGCAGGTATGTTTGGAATCAAAAAATGTCTAAGTGGGTTCCATATTTAAATTTTTGTTGTACCAAAATCTTTCTGTAAAATCACTTTTTCCCATGTTTCTGTTTTCAAAATTGTTCACCTCATGCATCAGAAGTTGGAATCAAAAATGTCTCAGTGTGTGCCATATATATATTTTTCAGCCATCAAAATTCTCACTGTTTCACTGGCTGACAATTTTAATTGGTTCTTAGAAAGGTGTAGATTGATGGAATCAAAAATGTCTCTGTCTGTTCCATATATATATATTTCAGCCATCAAATTTCTCACTGTTTCACTGGCTGACAATTTTAATTGGTTCTTAGAAAGGTGTATATTCTTGGAATCAAAAATGTCTCAGTGTGTGCCATATATATATTTTTCAGCCATCAAAATGCCCACTTTTTCACTGTCTTCAAATTTTAATTGTTTCTTACAAAGTGAGAATTACATTGGCTGAATCGAAACTGGCTTCAACTGCTCTGATTTTATAATTTTGTATTTACAAAATTATACATGGCTAAGTTCCTTTTGCAAAACATTTTCTCAAAATGTTTCTCCTATTTCGCAGACCCTGCAAGAAATTCGGGACAAGTTGTTCATGCCCACGTGCACTACCCCGTTGCCGGCCATGTACAAAGACGGTACTCTTTTCTAACTGTCAGTTTAACATGGAAACGAAACATTCATTGTAACGTGCTCTTTTCTGCAGATGTTTTGGACAAGGGCCAGGGCTGGGTTCACTCGGGTCCTGGTGACAACGGTTGGATTCGGCACACGAGGAGGACACCGGGCCCGTTTGCACCCTTTCCAATTTACCACCGCACAAATTCGCTTCCGCGTCGCCTGATGGATATCGTTAGCTTGACACTGTTTACCATTTTACTGTTAACTTTTTTCGAATAACTTTCTGAATGGCAGGTAGGCCGTTCGACAGTGTAAGTTTAACTGTAAGTGGCACTTACCATTTAAAGTTTTTTGTAGCTTCTAGGACTATTAACTGTGCACTTTCCCGGTGTTGGTGAAAGGAAGGTGGATTCTGATTTCAACTAATTATTAAGCATGTACATCGCTTAAGTACATGCACCATCTATACCTTTTTTCCCTCATTTTCGGTGTCATTCTTTGGTGTTAGTTAGCTTCCCTGTAATCCAGCTTCTGTTGTACTAATGGTCATGCACACACTACTTTACCGCAACATTTTTGTAAACTGATACCTCAACTTATAACGCATTTGCGTTTCATACAGTGATGTCTCTGGCAACTGCAGTCAATGAATAAACAATTTCAGTGAACTGAAATGCGTTCAAAGCTGCTTTATCAGTTTACCTACATGTGGCAGTAAACAAGCGTGTGCATGCGCTACTTTACAGCTTTTTCTAATGCAAAATTCTTTCAACATTTCTCATTTTTTCAGGCTGCAGACTTTCGTGTTCCGTGGTGGGCGGATAACCAGAACCCACCCGATAATGCCCAGCCCGACACGCCCACCTTGCCAGACCATCACGCCACGCCCGCCCAGCTAGCCAAGCCCGCCGAGCCTGTCCGGACCGCACCGCCGGGCAAACCCGCTGACAGAGCCACGCCCACAGCGTCCGATGTGAAGCGAAATTTGAATTTTGACAATAGTAAAGTGAGTTTGCAGTTCTGTTGCGCTTTCCCAGACATTTATTACAAGAACGGTTCACTTTTAAGCAGTACTTTCTGAACATCACAGTTCTCTGTATAAAAGGGGGGAATCAGTTGGTTCAGTGTTTCACATGTAGCGATTGACAGGATGGGTACGCTGCAGGTCACGCGGAACGAGCTCTGTCACCATGCGCTCATAAGCCTTCTCTTTCTTTTCGAGCAACTTTGTGTGTTCCAACAGAACCTCCGTAGCTTTACTGGCCATATGCATCTTGCCCGTAAACTGGTTCACTGTGTTCACCAGTTTCTGCACTTGCGTGTTCACGTGTATGATGTTGTTCTCGGTGGTTTTCGTGAAGTTGATGAGCTCATCCATCTGCATTTTGAAAGAAATGGAAAAAACCGTATTTCTTGAAGAATAACACGTGATCAACTTTGACAAATTTTTGTCAACATGGTTAGTTTTTACCGCACTGTAAACTAACAGCTTGAAATGGTGTCATTCTGGGGCCTGCATCCTCCTCACTCCTGTCAATACTCATGCCTTCCGCTGTGGACACTGAAGTTCCGCTTTGCATTTGTGTTGTTTGATTGGGTGTAGACGCACCGGGTACCGGAAAACGAAAACTGTGCTTGTGTACACACTGTTACATTTTCTCATAACACAAACCTTATCACATAAGAACTGTTTGCTGCACCTGCAATCACAAAAAGCATTTAGCAGTGTGAAAAGTGAAACCCGCTAATGTCATGTTTCAGGGAAAATGATCATGGCATGCATTTTTAGTGTTTGGTGGCAGTCTCAAGCAGAATGTTGTTGCGTAAATCCTTGTCCAAAACGATCATACGTCACTATTTGGAGCACATTCTTTATTAGAATGTGCTGTTTAAATTTTAATTGGTTCTTGATAGGCATGTAGCTTTAGAGAAACGATACTGAAATGTGTACACAAGCACCTGTTTGGGGGCGGTGGTGGAAAGGGGTAGGCTGAAGTGTTCGTTGTGGCGGGAAACTGGAACATGCCATGTGAGAAAGTGCGACTGAAATCGGACTGCGACTGTTGCGCAGCGTAAGGCCCGCTGGATTGCTGCCCTTGCTGTGACATGACGCTCTTGTTCCCAACTGCCAGTGAATTAAGTTGTTCAGTTAGGCTAGGCATACTGCTTTTATTCTGTTGTATGACACGTTAGACGTGTGCGCACTTTCGACTTAAATTTTTTTCAGACTGCCCGCCCGCCATCGGAGTATGATCTGACGCTGACTGAGAAGGTGACGTTTGACTTTTGGACATTTAAATTTTGGACATTTTAATTTTGGACATTTTTTGCTTGAACCCACATCATTCATGTTTCAAGCACGCACTGTACACATGAATGTCATGCCAAAAATACCTGTGTGCAGTTGACAGGTTGAGTTACCTTCATTATTTGAAACACGCGGTTTTTAACAACCGTGTGTCATTCTCACGTTGAAATGTTTTGGACATTTTTGGCTTGAACCCAAATCTTTCATGTTTCAAGCACACACTGTAGACACCTTGCACGATTTCTTCCATACAGCAAAACACTATAAATCTCGAAATTTTCGTGTATTTACATGAAAATATTACAGCGAAAATTTATTTGCAACGCACTGTAGTTAAACAGTGTGTCATTGTCAGTAGGATTCAAAGGGGATTGAGTTTTCGGGATCGGGATCGGGATCGGGATTGGGATCGGGATGGGCATGGGAATCGGCATACGGATGGGGATCGGGATCGGGATGGGAATCACGTTCCTCACAGTAAATGTGATTTGCTTGAACCCGCTTCTTTCATGTTTCAAGCACACATTTATATACACACATTCCACTATTTCTACAGTACAAATGGAGATTCTTGCGATTCGTGTGTAGGCCCACACGTGCAAGCTTTCCAAATATTTTGAACACACTGTGTTAAAAACAGTGTGTTATTTTCAATACGGTTCAAAGGGAATTTACTTATCGGGATGGGGATCGGGATGGGGATTGGGATAGGGACTTGAACCCAAATCTTTCATGTTTCAAGCACACACTGTAGACACCTTGCACGATTTCTTCCATACAGCAAAACAAATTGTGCAAATATTCGTGTATTTACATGAAAATATTACAGCGAAAATTTATTTGAAACGCACTGTACTTAAACAGTGTGTCATTGTCAGTAGGATTCAAAGGGGATTGAGTTTTTGGGATCGGGATCGGGATTGGGATCGGGATGGGGATTGGGATCGGGATTAGGGTGTCAACTTACCGTTTTCCGTTTTCCGTTTCCGCTTTCCGCAGGCAAATTTTTTTCCGTTTCCGTTTCCGTTTTCCGGCTGCCAAATTTTTTTTCCGTTTCCGTTTCCGTTTTTCCGGATCATTTTCCGTTTTCCGGCTAAAATTTCAGTTTTTCCGGCTTTTTCGATTTTCCGGTTCAATTGTCTGTTTTTCCAACTTTTTTCCACTTTCTAGCTCAATTTTATGTTTTCTGTTGTAGCCAAACTGGTAAACATGCATGCAGGTTCTCAATTATGTGATCTTTTTCTATTTGTAGTGAGATTTCTGCACATTTTTTTATTTCCGGATAAATTTAAGCAAATTTTTTTCCATTTCCAGCAAAATTTCAGCAAATTTTTTCCGTTTCCGGCATAATTTCAGCAAATTTTTCCATTTCCGTTTCCGTTTTCCGGCCTTTTATTTTTCCGTTTTCTGTTTTCCGGCAAGTGCCAAAAATTTTCCGTTTCCATTTCCGTTTTCCGCCAAAAAGTTTTTGTTGACACCCTAATCGGGATGGGAATCATGTTCCTCACAGTAAACGTGATTTGCTTGAACCCGCTTCTATCATGTTTCAAGCAGTAACTATATACACACGTTGCACTATTTCTATATTCAAAACTCTCTAGCGAACCAAGCGTTGCTATGGGTTGCCAGAACATCAATGCATCCTCTATTTGGAACACACTGTGTTTAAAAACAGTGTGTTATTTTCAGTACGGTTAAAACGGAATTTACTTAGAAGGGATCGGGATGGGGATCGGGAATGCCAAACCCCAGACTTTCACGGGATATGGGTTCTCACAGTAAACATGATTTGCTTGAACCCACACATTTCATCTTTCAAGCAGTAACTATATAGACACATTCCACGATTTGTACCGTTCTAAAATCCACCAGCGAGTCTTGCTGTATACATGAATTTGAAACACACTGTGTTTTAAAACACTGTGTAATTGTCACTGCAAAACACTACTTTGAAATATCTCTCAGGCAAAGCTCGAGTACGAGTGACACGTGGCGCTGAAGAGCAAGGCGTCCAAAAGCAAAAGGAGCCTGCACTGTGATGAAGCCACCGAAGTCAGCGTCTTCTACCACCGAATCCGGCAACTCCAAGACCGTAGTGAGAAACGGCCTTTAGGGTGGTTGATTTCCCGTTGTAGCCGAACGTCCACTTGTCGACAGCCAAGTTGAGTTTATTTTGTAGTTGTGTGTTGAAAAAGGGGGTTCGAATTGTTTCAGGTACTTTATTTTGATCAGATACAGCGTGTTACAAAAGCGCAAAGCCTAGCGAGCTTCCTATTCGAAGTTTCTATCGCTAGCTTATTTTCGTTCAGTAGCTTGGGGTCCGCAGACTGAAGTAAAAACTCTCAAAGTAGCTAAGACACGGAAATCACGTATAGAAAAAACAGCTACAGTAATTTCCTAATACAAATGCACAAATAAGACATAAATGCAACAAATAAACACATCTAGCCGAAACAGTTGCCTTATACTGCGTGTGCATACATTCAAATAATTATGGTAAAGAAATACCAGGTACAAATTGGGCTAATGGAAAAACTATTAATCTTGAGGCGCGAAGTCGGCAAACTCGGCCAATTTACTAATTTGCTTCAATTTGTCAGAAAACATTGACGCACATTGGAACTAATAAATTAGGGTTTGAAACTGTAAATAGTAGTGCAAATGTTCCTAATGACGTAAATAGAATAAGGTATATTCAACATGATAATAATAATCACTTCCTGGAAACGTATGTTGAATAATCTAGTAAAATTGGGACTTATTCGAGGTAAATGGGTATTGTAATTGAGCAGAGTCTTTAATATATTTGATTGAGCGGGGTATTATAATTATTAAGTAGATATAAATAGTTATGAGCGAGGTTATGACAATTATGCCTATGCGAAGGGCTTTGTACAGTAAATGCTAGTTACACACAGGGCACCATTTCTCTATTAGGACGCTAGCCTAGATAATTACGCAGCACGTAAATATTTACAAGTTTTGACCTTTGTAAATTGCAAGTAAACTATGCAAATGTATATATAATCATGATCAGAAAATTACGGCGAGTTGAATGAGCCTAATTTCATGTTAATACACCTAATAATAACTTATTTGACCTTTTAACCTAAATATTCCACATAAACATACCAATAACTTACAATACACTTTCCCAATTAAATATTCTCCATGGATAAATAATATAGTGCAGGAAATATATTTTGATATTTTGCGTGGTAAACAAATATAGTGCATAAAAAGTAAAATAGTGCAAATAAGTAAATGTGCGAATATGAGCCTAATTATCAATTCTCTGTATTTCTTTATCCATCCATTTTGCCACGGTCAGCACACTCCGGGCGGAAGAGTTGCTGCACCCTGTTGTTGCAGCAACGTCACATGCTGGTGGTGGTGGGCGCCAAAGTGATGAGTGGCGTCTCCACAGTCGCCTCGGTGGTGAACGTGGTCGTGCGCGAAGTCGTGGGCGTGCGTGAGGTTACAGGTCCGGTTGCTGGTGATGCCAACGCCGACCTAGCCTGATGATGAAGCAAGTAGTTGCCCGTGTCGCTTCCTGCGCGTTCGCGTGAGGTGAATTTGCGGATATCAGGCATGTGAACACTGTCTCTGTTCCTGGCTCTGACTTGTCCTTCATCAGCTGAACTTTCATCTGGCTGAACGTATGCTGATAGTGACTTTGCCATTCTGTCCTCTGTTTCTGCTCTCCTGGCAAATCTGACGGACTGTGTTGAGTTGGATCTGGCTCTCCTCTTGATTGCTGGTCTCAACTCTGTCTTGCGCACTTTCCTTTGTGGATAATTGGTCTCTTTCTGAGTTGATTTCTTGATAGTATATCTGATGGCTCTGAAGCATAGCCATATGCATTTGAACGGACACACTATGCATTTCCATATGCATGTGTATGCGCATGGTGGAATCACTGGCTTCCCTGTGGCAATTCTCCAATTGTACCACAGGTATCCTGCAGCTACAATTCCAGCTATCAAGATTGTGATTCCCAGCAGCATTGCGATTGTGTTGATGATTACTTGAAAGGGTCCTTTCAGCATTCCTCCCATAAAGTTGGTGTACCCTTTTGACACTCCAGATATATAGTGACCATATGCCTTGCCGATTCCTGCTGCCGTCTGTCCAATTCCAGCTCCAATGCCTTCTATTGAATTTCTGATCACTCTGGGATCCAATGACATATCTGCTGTGTAATCGATCAACTGGTTCTGCACATGCTCTAAATTCTGTAGTCTCTGAATCTGGCCTCTGACATCCATGAAATTGGTCGCTCTGTTGACAATGTTGGTGAACAGATGAGGCGCGTCAAACATGAAGGCCTGCCACTGTCCTTTCCATGTCATTTCAATTGGCGTCTCTGTGACATGCACCATTCCATGTGCGGATTTCCATTGTCCATGTTCATTTCTGTACAGGTGCGGTGTGGTGTGGCTGCAGTCCTCTTCTGGTGATTTCTCCACCAAGTCTCTGCTGCCTGGGCTCTTGAACCACAAGGGCCGTCTTTGTCCAATCTCATTGGTGTGTATTTGTAGCATGTCTCTCCCACTTTTCCTGTTTGATAAATTATGTATGGCTGCACTTCCTTGCATTCCCAAAACATAATTGCTTCTCCAGCCCATTCTGCATGAACATCCTGTCTTCCCAGCATGGCTCGAATCCCCAGTGTTGGATCGATGCGGAAAAGCTGAGTCAACATGTCCAGCTGGTTCTTGCGAAGTTGACATAGCTGATGCCATACAATCGCAAATTGTGCTTGAGTCATCTCTCTGACCACATGTTGCAGGAACTGAAACTTAGAATTTCTGTCGTCCAATCTGGCATACAATGTTCCACTGATTGTCGACTCTCTTGCCTCCACTATCTTTCCTGGCATTGCCCATTCTACAGGCACATCTTCTCTTCTGTCAAACTGGATGAATACACCTCCTTGATCGGTGTAGTATGTGCCTCCCGGAACACATTCTGAACCAATTGGCCTCTTTGTTTTGTTGCTGTGGGAGTATGCTGCTTGCAATTTTGACACAATAATTGTCTGGCCAGATATCTCTGATTTGAATCTGCCAATTCTCTCATATGCACATTGATGCTTGAAGTTCTCTGTATCCCACACTGTAATGCCATAATTGTGGTCTCTGCAATGTCCCATCATGGCTCTGCACTGGCTGAAATCTTGCAAGTCGCTGATTACAGTCTTTCCATCGAGTGAAGCTACAGTTCCTTCTTCCATGTAGAAGTTACTGACAACATTCTCTTTGTCATGGCAACACCATGAATATTCCACATTCAAGGTTTGATTGGTTGTCCACACTCTGGGCTCCATTTCCACCAAAGGTGTTCCTTTGAACATCTTGTGAATTCTTGCATAGTTACAGGCTACCACGCCAACTTGCTGGTATTTCTCAAAATTGCCTGTAATGCCTTTCGCTCCCCAGAAACTGGTGTGTGTGATGATCTCTTTGATTCTGATGTAGCATCTGTATGCTTTCTCTTTCTGTGGAATCTGTCTCTGTGCGTAAAGTGTAACTTTCATTGCCTTGACAAAATTCCTTGGTGGGATATGGCATTGCACTTCTTCAGGAACTGTAAGTGCATGTCCATGCCTTCCACTGGTGCAAATCTGATACTTCTGGCTTTGTGAATTGATCACCTGTTCCACAGGATGATCCTTAATTGCATCCTTGAATCTCTCATAAGTCTGCATTTCTCTGACAGATTTTGGTGGCCATTCTGAAGGCAAAGGCGGCAATCCATGATGCGCTGCCAATGATGGTGGCCTTACTGTCGAGGTTTCTAGAACGTATGTTCTGGAAAATACTTCGCTGTAAGCTTTGCCGGCTTCTCTCAGCGTTGCTGACTCTGACATGCCTGTCAGCATCAACACCATGCACAGCATTCCAATCACCAGACTGCTGGTGGTTGCTGTGGCTTTCCCTGTTGCACTCCTCAGGACTCTATCTGATGCTAAGTTCCTCTGAGCAGGGTTTGGTACAGAGTCTCTGTTCGAGCTCTGATTTCTGACATGTTTCTGGACAATTACTGGGTCCAGTAAATCCACCTTGACTGTCACTGCTGTCTCTGGGATATCCATTGTCTTTGAATTGATTTCCAGCGGATACAATTGATTGAGTGGCCTGCTGACCACATTTCTGTTGGCAGTTCTGACTTTTGCTGAGCGAATCTGTCCATCTTTGCTGGGCTCTAACTGCTCGATGCGACCCATCCTCCATGCACCTCTGGGCATGTTTTCTTCATAAATCAGCACAACTTCATTCACTTTGGGTTCTTGAGTCGCTGTCAATCTGCCATGTTTGTGTGTCACCTGAGTCCTTTCCCTCAAGCTCGGGATATACTCTTGATGCCACAAGTCCCAGAACTTATTCAAAGTTTGCTGGGTTGTCTCCCAATATTTCTGCAGTTTCGCTGCGTTATCCATTCTGGGTACAAATTCTCCATCTTTGTCTGCATCAAACTGTGGTGCTCCAATCTGACCTTCCCCTGTCAGGAAGTCTTTTGGCGTCAACACTCTGAGGCTCTTCACATCACCATAGATGTAAGAGATTGGCCTGCTGTTGATTACTGCCTCGACTTCTGGCAGAAGTGTCAACAATTCTTGCAGGGTTAACATTCTGTGCCCCACAACTGCCTTGAAATGTTTCTTGGTGATGCCCACCATTCTCTCATAGACTCCTCCCTGCCATGGTGCCATAGGAGTAGTCATGTTCCACTGGATTTGCTGCTGTGAGCAGTAAGTCTGTACTGCTCCACTTTTGACCATTTCTAACCATTCCTTTCCAGTATTGATGGCCTTGTCAGTGCTTGTGCTGAGCACTTTCTCTGTCAATTTGAATTGTGTCGCATTGTCTGAAATCACTGCCTCAGGCTTTCCACGCCTGGCGATGAATCTCCTGACTGCGTTCAGGAATTCTTGTGCTGTCATGTCTAGCACACTTTCTAGGTGAACTGCATGTGTCACCATGCATGTGAACAAACAGATCCACATTTTCCTGTGATCTTTGTCCACTTTGTACCAAACTGGTCCCAAATAATCCAAGCCCGTATACTGGAACGGTCTGGCTCTCTGAACTCTAGTTTCTGGTAAATCTGGCATTGGTGGAAGCTGGTACGGCTTCGCTCCCAATTTCTTACAGGTTGGGCAGGTTCTCGTCACATTGTAGATCACTCGTCTGCCCTGTGTAATCCAGTACTTTTGTCTGATCGCTGCCAATATGTGTTGCACTCCTGCGTGCATCAATTTCTCATGCTGGTCTCTGACAATCAGCTGAGTCACTGTAGCCGTTGCTGGCAACAGTATGAGTGGCACTGTGACCTCCTGTGGGTCTGTATGCTCCATTCTGCCGTGGCACTTCAGGATTCCATCCTGATGCATCTGCACATTGAGCCATTTGATCAACTGCTGGTCTGCAGCTGTTTTCTTGCTATTCTGGCTGCCTCTACTGTGGCCTGTTGCCAGAATCTCTGCCACTCCTTTGTAATGATTCTGTTGCGTCACTTTGATCCAATATTTCAACGCAATCTCTCTCTCTTCAATACTGATAATTCCCTGTGGTTTTATTGTACCACAGATACTTTTCATGATTTCTGACAATCCATTCTGACTGTCATTTTTGCCGCGCTTTTTGTGCATCTGTCGCACAAATCTCATCACGTATACTGTTGCATCCAGTAACTTTGTCAGTGATGAGAATCTCTGAATCTCAATTCCCAATGGGTTGCTTTGCTTGCTTTCATCAGCTTGCGCATTGCTGGCATCTGGGTCACTGACCACTTGCTGTGTGGTGCCCAGGTAAATTGGACTGGCTTTTGGGAACTTGAGCTCTTCTTTCTTGATTTCTGCCATTACTTCTGGCGTAACTGGCTCCACTTTCGGCTCTGGCCACTCTCCAGTCATTAGCCATTCTGGCCCCTTCCACCACAGGTTACTGCCTTCCAACTCTGACATATTCATGCCTCTTGTGGCCATGTCAGCTGGGTTCTCCAGTCCTGCGATGTGTCTGATGTGCATGTTCTCTGTCTCGCTCTGAATTTTCTTGATTTCATCCAATCTGTTCTTGACAAAACATGCCAGTGGCTTCGCGGTTGTCAGCCACTTCAGACAACAGGTTGAATCTGACCATACAACTGTCTGACTGAATTTGACGTCCTTGAGCTCCTTGTGAATGAATTTCGACATTCTGCTGCCGATCAACATTGCTAACAATTCCAGCCGTGGAATTGTCACTTCTGGTTTCTTTGGAGCTAGTCTCAATCTGGAGTACAGCAGGCTTGACGTGCCGCTGTCATTTTCTGTTTCCTGGCATATGTATGCCGCTGCGCTGTATGCCATTGCTGAGGCATCGACGAAGATGTGCAGTTGTGCATCTGCACCACTCTGATAATTCAGATTTCTGTTGAACTTGATCTGTCCAACTTTGAGCAACTCTGTCTCCAATTGCTGCCAAATTGCTGTCTGTTCCTCAGACAGGGGAGTATCCCACTCTTTGGCACTTGGTCCTGAATGCCATAACGTCTGCAAAAATCTCTTTGCTGGCAGTAGGACAGGACTGACGAGTCCCATTGGATCAAAACATCCCGCAGTTACTTTTGCAACTGTCCTTTTCGTGGGAAGTTTGATTTTCTGGTCAGTTTCTGATAATTGTGATTGTTGAACTGTCTTTGGCGTTTTCAGCCACATCTGGTCGCTTTCTGTGTCCCATTTCATTCCCAGGACTGTTGTGACAATTTCCTTGGCTACATCTGACTCTGCCAATTGCCAAGTAAAGCTCTTATTGTTGCTGTTCCACTCTCGCAGATTCATCTGTGCCTCTGTGAACAGCACTTTGGATTCCTGGTACAATTCGATTGCTTTCTGCTCTGTGTCCACACTGAGGATCAAATTATCTACATATAGATTTTCATCGATCAATGTTGCATTTTCTGTGTCAGCTTGATTCAGGTGGTATCTGACCGTCAGTGCTAGCAGCGCTGGGCTGCAGATTATACCAAATGGTACTCTGGCAAATCTGTAAATCTGAATGTTGTCCTCCATAGATGGTTTCGTGGGATCCTTGTACCACAGAAATCTTGTCACATCTCTGTCACTGTCCTGCAGACTAATCTGCAGAAACGCTTTCTCTATGTCTGCGACCAGGGCGATTTCATGCAAAAGAAATCGCATCAGCATCCCTACCAGCTGTGGTAGTATCACTGGACCGCGGTACATGCACTCATTCAAGCTTGGCATGCCTGGCGGTTTCGCTGAGGCATCATATACCTCTCTGACCTTTGTGGTAGTTTTCTCTGGCGTTATCACTGGTTGATGAGGCAATATATGGAACTTTCTGCCATCCATAATATCCTCTTGGACTTTCTCAATCACTCCTTGCTCCTCCTGTGCTTTCATGATTGCCTGAATTTTCTCCAGTAATTCTGGGTCTCTCTTGAGCCTGTTGGTGAGGTATCTGAACCTCTTGAACGCCATTGCTTTGTTATCTGGGAGTTCATGCAAATTTGGCTTGTACATGAACTTAACAGAGTACCGTCCATCTGGGTTTCTCTGTACACTCTCATTGAATTGCTTTATGGCCTCATCATCCTCGACGAGGTCTGGCTGGTCCATTATGCCAATGGTATCCAGTCTATCCATGTCTTTGACATTTGGTACAGGAGCAATTGACAACGGTGCTTCCTCGTACCACTTTTCTCTCTGAATTTGATGCACAATTGTGTTGACCACCACCGGATATGCGCCATCCGTGGTCCATTGATTTCTGTTGCTCGTCAGCTGCCCACCTCCCATCAGCAATCCCAATTCTGATGGAATGACATACAATCCTGACGGAAGTCTGGTGGTGCTGGTGTTTCTGGACATCAAGTCCCAGAAATAATTCAAGCCCACTATAATGTCTGGCTTGAACTTGCACTCTGTCCCTTTTTCCTTGGGAATTCTGTCTGCAAAGTAACTCTCATCCGGGAAGTACTTTTGCAGGTACTTTTCGTCCTGTTCTGACACAGGCACTTTGACTTGTTCTGTGGTCAACGTCGGGACCACATCAGCCACCATATCAACTTTCTGGCCATTTCTGAGCCGCATTCTGAATTCCACTTGCTGTACTACTTTATAGTGTGGCTTTTCATTTCCAAATGTGTACACCTGGATGTGGTGTTCACCTGTACTCTTCAAATTGAGTTTCTTGGCCACTTTCTCTGACATGTACGTTCCCTGGGATCCTGTGTCCAGGAACGCTTGGATCTGTAGTGGTGGCTGTTCAGGCTCCATCTCTGTATCCATTTCTGAAGCCTCAATCACGGTTCTGGCTGTCATAAACATTGACATATTCCTGTTTACTGACAGGTTCACTGACGTATTCTGTTGCTTTGTATTTGGTTCTGTAACCACTGTGCTGGATATGGTTTCTGTCTCTACCATTTCTGGTCCAGCTTCTTCCACAGTAACACAATTCACTGTGGCCTTTCTCTGTTGGCTCTGTGCTGGTCGACCTGCCATCGGCACAGACTTTCTGCCATTGTTTGCTGATTGCTGGCCACTCTGTTGACCATTTGCTTTGAATGCTGGAATTTGCCGTCCAGCGTTTGCATTGCTATTGTCACCAAATTTCTCTGGGCACACCGCAGTGTGGTGCCTATTGGACTTGCAATAGAAGCAACTTCTTGTAAATTGACATTGATTCATGTAATGCCCTTTCTGCAGGCATCTCAGGCATCGCTCTGCCTTTGACAAAATCACTCTCCTTTCTCTGGCAGTTTTAAACTTTGGACACTTATCATTAAAGTGTAATTGCTGTGTGTCATTGCAGAACACACACGGCCTCCCAGGATTCATGAATCCAGCCTGTGGTGCACTCTGACCATTCTGGATCACAGACATGCTCCCTGTGCTGGTCCTTGGGTTCTCTGGCCCTCTGAATCGATTCCCATTGCCTTGGAATCGATTATTGAATTGTTGTGCGCGTGGATTATTCCCGAATCCCTGGCGCGATTGCTGAACTGGTGCCTCAGTTTGCTGTGCATGCTGTACAGCCTCACTGAGCGCTAGCTGCTTGCCAAACAGCTTTCTGAATATCTCCACCGTCAAGGCTTCCTCAGTTCCTTGTTCCTTCTGGATTTCTCTGAGAACCTCGGGTGGCACTTTCTGTTGCAGCTGGCTCAACAGCATTGGATGTTCTACTGATTCACCCAGTGACTCCAACTGCTGGAGCAGCCTTTCAATTGCATCAAACAAAATTCTCATATCCTGACAGGTATTCCTGGCCTGTCGCAGCTTCATGATATTACTCATCAGTGTGTTTCTGACCACAACTGGCTGGTCATATCTCTTTTTGAGCATTGCAATTGCGGGTGCATAATTCTCTGCTGTCACACTCAATCCACTGATCATGCCAAATGCTGAGCCTTTCAGCAAGCTCCTCAAGTATGAGAACTTGGAAATGTCCTCCAAATCTGTCCGATTGTGAATGTGGGATTCGAACATTTGCCACCATGATCGAAATTTGACAATTTCCCCAGTAAACTGTTCCACTTCCAGTTTCTGCAATTTGACACTCTTTGCTGTGGTCGCATTAGTTGAACTGGCCCCCAGAGCAGCTCCCTGAGCTGTCAGAGCCATCTGGGCAGCCATCTGCTGTATGAATGCTGTATTGACTTCATACATGGTACTTCCATTCAGTTGCTGGATCATGTCTTGCAACTCTTCGATGTATACATTCATGGCTGCAATTTTCTGTGTCACCAAGTCTGACATGTTTGCATATTCCTCATATGAGTCTTGGTACATCTTCTGTTCTTGTTCCATCTGGTCGGGTTCGTCAATGTCCTTGACGACATCCCTCCATGCGTCAAATTGAGTTCTCACTGCAGTCATTGCACTTTCCAATTTTGCACCCTCCTGTTTGACAGATGCAATCACTCTTCTCATTTCTGTTCTCTTCTCTTCCTTCGTTGCTCCCGCAAATAGTTCTGGGTCGTATTTGGCATATTCTCTTGCCAATCTGTTGTCCACCCTGTGCTTTGCCGGCCCCAGGGTCTTTCTGATGTGACCCGTTGGTGAAACCATTCTTGCTGATGAATTTTCCTTCACTGTTTCTCTTTATAGTGCGTCTCCTGTGACGCTTGTGACGCTTCTCTGCGTCTTTCTGTGTAGTGCTCTGTGCACCACGGATTTGTTGTGCCACGCACAATACCAATGCAGTCCTACAGGCCCCTGACGTGTTCTCACGCGTTGACCTTCACTGCACTGGCACCAGGTGTGTTCCTAAAGCCCCTGACGTGATTGTTTACACGCGTTGACTTCAACACACCGGTCAAATCCACCTGGACAATAAACAATTTATTTGCCCAGCAGTGTGCACCCAAAGAGGGTCCGTACACACTCTTTCTGAGCGCTCTGGCGCTCTTTCTGGCACGCTTGTGTGCCTTGTGACCACGCCGGCCACTTGCTTTCCTGAGCGGCTCCTGTGCCGCTGTGCGCAGTGCTGCGCTTGCCGTGTCACCTGTGACACGTTTCTGTGCACTCTGGTGCACTTTCCGATTCTGGGCAGTGTTTCTGTACACTGCTCTGCAATTGCGCCTGTGCAATGCAGAATTCTGGCACTTTTGTGCTGTCTGATCTGATGGTACCGAGCAGGCACAGCGTGTATATTTGATGGGAGCTCCGCAAAGCCCCTACACGCTACCAAGTATCCTAATACTTGGTTTTCAAATCCACTCTCTGTCAGCTACAGCCCTCTGTCAGCTACAGCCCTTTGTACACTGATACCCCTACTTTTGCACTTCCGAGGTATGAGTCCACTCTTACCCAGTGGAGCGAGGGACCTCCGCGAATGCCCAAAAAACAGCCCTTTGACTAGCGTGGCTCTGTGGCGATCCTGTCTCCGTCAGGTCACCCTCCCTTGGCATAGGAAGGACGTGCGAGCGGTCACTGGCGTCCGGATGACCAGGAGCGTCCAGCAAAAGTTTGACCACCGTCCGACAATGACTCCTTGTCAAATGCCGGTGCCGCCCAGCGTCTAGCACCTTGCCAGAACACTGGTGAAAGCTGCCTGAAATCCTGACAGGCTTGTCAGAACTCCAGTGTCCTCCGCGCGTGAGCGTAGAACCGCTCCCAGGATGTAGACAGGAGTGCCGTGACTTTGGCACAATGCTGTCTGCAAATCAACAGCCAACGCTCAGCCAAGGCCAATTGATGTTCAGCAGGACTTTTGAAGTTCTGCCAACTGCCGCACAATGTCCGTTCCGGCTTGGTGATAGCACAATGTCATGCAATCACCCTGCTCGCTGCGCCATGTGATGAAGCCACCGAAGTCAGCGTCTTCTACCACCGAATCCGGCAACTCCAAGACCGTAGTGAGAAACGGCCTTTAGGGTGGTTGATTTCCCGTTGTAGCCGAACGTCCACTTGTCGACAGCCAAGTTGAGTTTATTTCGTAGTTGTGTGTTGAAAAAGGGGGTTCGAATTGTTTCAGGTACTTTATTTCGATCAGATACAGCGTGTTACAAAAGCGCAAAGCCTAGCGAGCTTCCTATTCGAAGTTTCTATCGCTAGCTTATTTTCGTTCAGTAGCTTGGGGTCCGCAGACTGAAGTAAAAACTCTCAAAGTAGCTAAGACACGGAAATCACGTATAGAAAAAACAGCTACAGTAATTTCCTAATACAAATGCACAAATAAGACATAAATGCAACAAATAAACACATCTAGCAGAAACAGTTGCCTTATACTGCGCGTGCATACATTCAAATAATTATGGTAAAGAAATACCAGGTACAAATTGGGCTAATGGAAAAACTATTAATCTTGAGGCGCGAAGTCGGCAAACTCGGCCGATTTACTAATTTGCTTCAATTTGTCAGAAAACATTGACGCACATTGGAACTAATAAATTAGGGTTTGAAACTGTAAATAGTAGTGCAAATGTTCCTAATGACGTAAATAGAATAAGGTATATTCAACATGATAATAATAATCACTTCCTGGAAACGTATGTTGAATAATCTAGTAAAATTGGGACTTATTTGAGGTAAATGGGTATTGTAATTGAGCAGAGTCTTTAATATATTTGATTGAGCGGGGTATTATAATTATTAAGTAGATATAAATAGTTATGAGCGAGGTTATGACAATTATGCCTATGCGAAGGGCTTTGTACAGTAAATGCTAGTTACACACAGGGCACCATTTCTCTATTAGGACGCTAGCCTAGATAATTACGCAGCACGTAAATATTTACAAGTTTTGACCTTTGTAAATTGCAAGTAAACTATGCAAATGTATATATAATCATGATCAGAAAATTACGGCGAGTTGAATGAGCCTAATTTCATGTTAATACACCTAATAATAACTTATTTGACCTTTTAACCTAAATATTCCACATAAACATACCAATAACTTACAATACACTTTCCCAATTAAATATTCTCCATGGATAAATAATATAGTGCAGGAAATATATTTTGATATTTTGCGTGGTAAACAAATATAGTGCATAAAAAGTAAAATAGTGCAAATAAGTAAATGTGCGAATATGAGCCTAATTATCAATTCTCTGTATTTCTTTATCCATCCATTTTGCCACGGTCAGCACATGCACAAAGAACGCGTGAAAAAAGAAAATGTGCGCGCCAAGGTGAAGTGGGACGACTGGGAGGTTAATTTAACTTGGGTACACACGCTGAACTGCAAACTGTGTGCTGGAAACATCATAAATCGGCTTTGAATGCATGTCAGTTCACCAAAATAATGTATATGTCAAACGCAATTACTGGGGCATAACTCATTCAAGTAAACTGCAATCCATTCCAAACACATTTATGAATGCCTACAAGCACAAAGTTTGCAGTTTACCATCTGCATGCGCAGATGTAGTAAACTTCTTCTGTTCTCTTTACATGAAACAGTAAACTTAGCGTTGTAAACTGCAGAACGATGATGACGACTTCATCACGCTGCGGTACAGTCAGACCGCCAAGTCGCCACCGAGCGCAGTGGACGTGGAAATGGAAAGGCGGAGGAAGGAAAATGCCAAGAGACTGGAGGAGCAAACGAGGGCGCTGGCTGCACAGGTCGCTAAAGTGGTACGTTTAAATGACCGTTTTTGGCATTTTCAAAAGAAGAGTTTGCATTTACAGTAGCATTTTCTTGTATACAGCAAGTGCCAGTCATCCGCCGCAACAACAGCAGCGTGCGCCGCTCTCGCGTGAATGCCACGAAGCAACTGAAACAGCTTCAGGATGGCCAAGTGGACGAGGACGATCCACAGAAGGACAAGGACTGGGTGGAGGACTTCACCCAGGAGGATGATGACCAAGAGGTAGCTTACGATTCGGACCCCTTCGGTTTGGATAGTTCCGGATCGTGCATAATTGTGACTTTCCCATACATTTTCAGTTACGTGACAATCTCACATACCTCCCGTAACTCAGGAAATGAATCCGTTGGGGCCGCGCGGCCGCGGGCCCAACAACGGGTCGCAAACGCCATCCGATGACGATGAGCGGTCGCTGGCGGTGGCCCAGTCAAAGACTGAAAAGCACCCGAGCAAGCTGAAAGTGGCCGGGAAAAAACCGAAAAAACCGGTGACAGTCACACACCGTCTGCAAGTAAATGTAAACTGTTGCTTGCCTTGCAATTCGTACAATATCATGATAAAACGGTTAGCCGGAAGGCTACCTGTATTTAACAGGATATTTACAAACGTGCATGGCTGGAAACAGTATACTGGACAGTTAAGACGGTGTGTGAGTGACCTCAGATTACCGGCGATGTGAGCCGCGTCGGTGTCGGAGGCCGGCCGAGCGTGCTGATTCCGGCCGAGAAATCGGAAGAATTCTGGGAGAAGTTCCACGAGCTGTTCCAGAAATACCCACTGTTTGTTTCTGTTTGTATTTTTTTATCACACAAGTAAATGGACGTTGTGAACACGTACATTACTCACAGGTGCTGGAGCATGAAGGAGTGCACCAAGTACGACCTGCATCACCCGGAAAGGCAAACAAACGTTAGTTGCAGTTTACTGCTTACTTTCATTTGAGAGTTAAAGATTCCTTTCTGTAACCATTCTTTCATTTCTTTTTTCAGCGGTCCGATCACCCGGCGGTGAACAGGTCGTGGAACAACTTCACGACAGAGAGCTACTTCGAGCCCCCATACGACAACTACCCCGACAACAAGATGTGGTTGACCCGCGAGGTGGCGAACGAGTCCGCCAAAACAAACCAGGACGCTCTGGTGGCCCGCCGCGGCATGTTGCAGTCGATGTGGGACACGAAAAAGCGGCAGTTCAAGGTTAACCATGTTTTAGACTTCTCAGTTTACAGTTGACGAGTACTGCTTTGTAAAATTTCTGTATGCCGTTTTACGGCAAGTGCGGGAAATGTATCTGTTTCCCTTTTCTGGCAAGTGCAAAACATTTTGCAGTATTTGTTTTTGTGCAAGTGCATATAGCTTTCAGTTTCCGTTTTACAGCAAGTGAAAACAATCTTTTACTTTCAGTTTTAAGTAAGCAACTTTGTTTTACACCGTACACGTAACACTGTTTCACTGTCCTTTCAGAGAGTGTTGACCCAAGCGCGCATACTTTACGGCGGCTGTCTGAGCGGCGTGTCAAACGAGGACCTCGGGGCGCACTACTACAAGAAGATCATGGCACTCAATTTCGCCACTCTGAACCACATGGACTACTATGCAGACGAGTCCGGTGAGTTTACCCTTTCCGGGCCATGTAGATGTAAACTTCGCATTTGCATTACGCAAAAATGGTACAACTACTCAGTGTTTCCCGACATTGTGGAATGCCTGCGCAGTCAGGGCCGCACCGCAGAAGAAAAAGCCGCCATTCCGAAAGTTCAGCCAGGAGAACTGCCCGAGGTTGATTCAGATAAGCCTTGCGTCAGTGAATTATCACAGTTTGGGGAACAGTACTAACCTTTTCAACACGTTTATTCAGATCAGCCAGCGCGAGCTGGGGCACTACGCGTGGAAAATCGAGTTGGACAAGGTGCGAACCGACTTGAAGGCGGACATCGTTTTTACCCTGGTGCACCAAATGCGGCAATCGGAGGCCCAGGCTATGCAACTGGCGGAAGAAATGATCCAGTTCTCCACCATGCCCATGATTGTGTTCAAAGACGGAAAGGCCAGTAGATGTTGGTTTACTGAAATGTATCATTTAATGTTGTTTTTATGTTTGTACGTTTGTAGCAGTGGTTGTGCACTTTACAGCGACCGATTGGCGCCGGGCAATGCAAGTTTACTGGCACAACGTGTGCCAGGGAAACTTCTACATGATGCTCGGCAAATTGGTGAAAACCACGTTCACTCCGGAGAAATTTGAGCCGCAAAGTATGGCGGTGCAACTCGTGGATTACCGAGTGAAACAGGCTGCGAGTGCCGTTCCCCCCGCGCCAGGGACGGTGCAAACGGTCAATAGCCCATGGCCGGAGGACTTTCACGAGGCGCCCGACATGGCACAGGACAACGCGCCCATCATGGCGCAGGACAACGCGCCCATCATGGCGCAGGGCAACAACCAGGTGCGAGTTGCATGAATGTAACAGGAAAATTGTAAGGAGTGAAGAAAAATGTACTTTGTGTTAATGTTAAAGTGTAATAGTAAATTGTTGTTGTTAAGTGTTACGTTTTGACCATTTTAGTTTTATTTCCCGTTTTTAATATACACTTTTTTACATTGCTGTAACCACCGCCAGACATGCCGCGTGCACGAGCCGCTGACGAACCCCCAGTTTCACAGCGTGCTGCAACAGTGCGCGCCCATTATCGACAAGATGGACGTTGCAGCAATCCTTGCAATGTGCCAAAAAATGGAAAGTATGCTGTCGCAGTGCACCCAATCGGTAAACTATTCTTTATTGTCATGTATTCAGTCAATTCTACCATATCTTTCAAATGTTCTAATTTGCAGAGCACAAGCGTGAATGCGGACAGCGTGAAGCGCAGCAAACTGCCCTGCATTTGCTCCTTCATCAACAACATACGGTTCATTGGCGTGGTGCAGCAGGAAATCGGCGTCATCAACACGCTGCTGAAGGCCGATCTGAACAAGTTCTGTGACATGATCGAGGACTTCATCATGAACCAGGTTATTTGATTGATAAACATTTTGTGGATGGAGTGTGTGTGTTTTCGGGACTGTTGCCTTGAACGTATCTCAACGTCACCACTTAAAAGTAGGAAAAAGTAATTTACTTGAAACGTTTCGTAAATGATGTTAACTTTTTGTAGGAATCCGCCCATACTGGAACGACCAGTTTGCCGATCGTTGCGGCTCCGCCTGCCAATCCGTCTGGCAGTGCGCTGCTCGAACGCCGCCACTGCAGGACCAACAGGCTCATTGTGTCGCCCCTCGCCACGCCGCAAAAGAACGCGGAAATGGACTACAACGTCACGCCGGTGCAGGTCAGTATAACGGTGGTGTTTCATGATGTACGTAAACAGCATGTAACTAACAACTAACTACTAATGTTACTTACATCAGAAAACAAAGCCGGGCAACTTTGCGTTTCCGCAGCAGGAGGCAAAAGTTGCCAAACCGGACCAAGATGACAGTCTGGTACAATACCTGGCTGAAATTGTGAGGATTGCACTCTTTCTTTTGTGTCAACAAACTACTTAAGATGCATCTTTTGGTAAATTGAAAATGTGTAATTTAAAAGATTTACTTCTTGTTACTTTTGATGAAATCCAATTTACACATTCTTATACATATTTCGGTAAATCAGTGTGCACAGTGGTACTTATTTGTAGTAGTGCATTTCTTTATGATTATGATAAAGTGACATATCTTACTTACAGCCGACGCAACAACTGGACCAACTTGCTGGGTCTATGAAAAAAGCCAAGAAATCCGTGCCAACGGAAAAGGGCAAATTGCCCACCGTGCAGAAATTGCCCACTCCGCAACAGAACGTGCAAGCACCGAGTTTGCCGTACACGTCACCGGTGAATGTGAACACAGCGATGACCATCGCCGCACACTTGATGCAAAGGCAGGCTTCCGAGGTTGCCCTGGCTGCCAAGCTTCAGGCGACCCGGTTTGAGGTGAAGCACTTGCAGCAAGCCCTGCAAAACGTTAATGTTAGTAAGACATTTCATTACTTCTTCATGTGCAATACCATATGCAAATTGAAATTTCTCATGTATATTTGCAGTCGTGCCACCAGGTGGATGCCACTGAAGACGGCATCACATACTCGTTTGTGGCATCGCAGGCGCCGCAGCGGCAGCATCAACAGCTGCAGTATCCCGAGGTGACTGACAGTTTCTGTTTTTTTTTCCTACTTATAATTCAGTGTTAAGAAGCAAGTAAATTCTATCCGCTTTTTTACAGCCCGCTGAAATGGACTGCGAGAACAACAATGGCGTCGTGCTGCCGCAAAGTGCCCAGAAACGCACTGGCCAGCCTGTACCGGACACAGAATGTGCTGCGAAGCGGTACCGCCTGACAGTAAGTTTCTGTCTGCAGTGCTTCTGTTGTACAACTTTGTTGCCATTATAAAATGATAATATAAACTCAGAAGCAGACTGCTGCCAGTTCCCCGGCCAGCGCGCGCAAAAGTGCAAAGAAGAACGAGCAAGCGGCTGCCAGGACCGAAACGGTTAGGATAGAAAATTGCTTCGATATTTTGCTTCGTACTGTAATCTATGTTTACAGTATGAAAATGTGCAGACAAGCGAACCGCTGCCGACCAGTGAACAGCGCCGTACCGTGCCACAGCCGATCCGCCAATCGCGCGCCGGTACGACGCCGCGCAATTGCCCTTTGGATGAGGAGGGCTACGCAAAACGACTGGCGGTACGTCTTCGGTTCAATTGTGGTTTTCGGTGTTGTACATGTTTCTATGTGCAGTGTCTACTAGACTTTAGTATTTCTACAGTAATTGATATGTACAGTTCCCCCAGTGTGCATATATATATATATATATATATCTGGGAAACAGTTGGAAACTTTTCTATAAGTTTACCATTACAGATGTTCATAGATGTAAACTGTTTACTTCTTTTTAACAAATAGAACAGTATACTGAAATTGCACACATTCTCAGGCGATCAATGAAGACTATTATGAGGAACTGGAGGATTTTGATGATTGAAATGTTGTTTTTTTTGGTAATGTGAAAGGGGCGTGTGCCTCTGTGCATGTTTACCCCATGTGCATGTCAGGGGTATTCTACATGTTGACTTTCCACGAGGCTCCAGGGGATTGGGTAGACTCCTCTGGAGCGATTGATAGTTCTTAAAAATAAAACACATGGACTAGTGGTTTCAAAGGTGAAAATAAATAAAAGTTATGGAAATTGTCGAATTTGAGTTAAAATTATGGTCAACATGCACACTGGGTTTACATGCACAGAAGGCTTCAGTCATGTGAAAGTGCTGAAAGTAGTGAATACGTTTTAATGCAGTTTCTTATCATTTTACGTTTTCATACAGTTCCTTTTTTGTAACATTTCAATCATTCGCAAATTATCACATTTCAAAGTGAAAACGTTATGTACTTTTTTAGTTTCTTCCGTATACAATTGTCAAATTTCACATTCTGAGATAGGTAAACAAGTTTTAAATTTTGCTCAAAAGTGTAACTCTTGTCAACAGCAATATAGTCTTGTTTTTGTTTTTTCTTAGTTTTTGTTACAGCGAGAAGGAGAATGATTTCTTTTTACAGTTTTAGATTTAAATTGAAAATTGGCGAGTACAAAGTTTGGATTTTTTTTTGTCGCACTTACTTGCATTTCTTTTTGTCGAAGCAAGAAGGAGAATGATTTCTTTTTTTACACTTTTAGATATACATTGAAAATTCGCGAGTACAAAGTTTGCATTTTTTTTTGTCGCACTTCCTTGCATTTCTTTTTATCAAACTTCCATACAAATCACGTGTCCATGTAATCTTTAATTTTTCTATCCGTAACAACATGATGAAATCACGCAATAAATCTGTTGAGTAGATTTCAATTTGTAAATTGAAGTAAAAAGTAACAAAAACAAATTATCAACAGTCACCATAAAAAACGAAATATCAACAGTCACGATAAAGAACAAATGTTAGCAGACACACACAAACGTAATTGTCACATCTAAATTGTCTACGTTTTGCAACAAAGATACGTTAGGGAATTTGAAAAGTCAAAAAAAATTAGTTTACTGCTCACCTGATAAGTCTCGGGGAATAAATCCTTCCTTATTTTTGGCTGTACGACGCGTCGCGAGTCGCATACAACACGTCGCGCGATGAAAGCGACGCGTCGCATAATCGTCACTTCCAGCGTCGCACTTTTGTGACTTGCCGAAACCACTAACCCCAGAAAGTGAAACACCAACGTAAACTAAAGTACACACGTCGATCAAAAATGTAAACCGACGCGCGACGCGTCGCGTTTCAGTTTACATTTTTGATCGACGTGCCGTGTTGGTAAACTAGCGTGTGCAGCCACAATAAGGTTATAAAAACTGAGCAGAACATGAAGACAGTCCAAATTCTGTGTTTTAAGCTGAAGATTCAATAGTTTGCCAAAAAGATTTGAAAATTATTTTAAAAAATTTGAAAACTAACCAAAAAAATTCGAAAATTGCCAAAAAAGATTCGAAAATTCGAAATTCGAAAATTAAATTCGAAATTCGAAAATTAAATTCGAAATTCGAAAATTATTTTGAAGAAAAATTCGAAAATTCATTTCAGAAAAAACACTTAAAAATTTAAATACTTTTTTTTGACTGTTTGCCATCGTTACAGCTCGGACGTAAAAATCCAGCATAAAATTCCATTGCAAAATTGATTACATGATTTAGGGTGTGAAATTTCCGTTTCCATTTTCCGTTTCCGCCTTTCCGCAGGAAAATTTTTTACCTTTCCGTTTTCCATTTTACGGCAGCTGAAAAATTTTTACCTTTCCATTTCTGTTTTTCTGGGCCATTTTTCCGTTTTCCGGCTGAAAATTTTTTACCTTTCCGTTTCCGTTTTACCAGGCCATTTTTCCATTTTCTGGCTCGATTTTCAGTTTTCTGGCATTTTTCCATTGTTTTTCCAATCTGTATTTATCTTCAATTGGCTCATCCCATTGTGTTGTTTTTGTCTCTTGGAGCAGCATTGACAACTGGGATTTCAGGGTCAGTGAAACAGGTGCTGTGAACCCAATTGGGTCATATGCTGACACCAATAATTTATTCAAGTTTCATCTGGTTGGTGTTGTGATGCTGTCAATTTGCAATTTTGGTGTTGATATTGCCAGCATGTCCGTTCGGTGATTTTATTTCATGCCCATTACTGCGACAATTTTATTCACCTTTGGACTCCTGTTGTTTTCTGCTATTTCATTCATGACTGATCTGGAGTTTGACAGACATTCCCTCATGTTCATAGAACATTGGTTAAATAAAGCTTTGACTTTGTAATATAGTTCTAAAGCTTCAACTTCATTTGTGACACTCATGATGAAGTTATCGACGTAAATGTTGTTTATTATCATCGCCAACTGGTTTCGTTCCCCTTCATTTTCTTCATATTCATTCATGTTGTTTATTGTCACATTTAAATGGTATTTTATGACTGCTCCCAAAATTGCTGGGCTGCAGACAAGTCCAAACAGTACGTGTTTATAACAAAGTACTATTAAGTTATTTTCAGTTACTGGTTTTGAGGCATCTTTCAGCCAAAAAATTGTGTGTAGTCTCTAGCTTGGTCATGCAATCCTATTTGCAAAAATGCCTTTTCAATATCGGCAATTAATGCTAGATTGCCTGCCCTGAACCTCAGGAGTATGCCCAGTGCTAATGGTGTTGTAATTGGTCCTCTAAAAAGGCACTCGTTGAAACTGGGCTTACCTGCCGACGCATCGTACACAATTCTGCATTATGTCAATTTGCCCGGCATTATTACTGGCTAGTGTGGCAGGCAATGAATCCCCTTGTTGTCTGTTTTGTTGTCACAGATCTCAATTATTCCCTTTTCTAGTTGGTCGTCCAAAACTTTCCGGTATTGTTCGAATAAGTTTGGATCTTTGTTGAATCTTCTTATCAGTGATTTAAACCGCACCAAGGCTTCTGCTTTTCCCGTGGGCAGGTCACTGATACTCTCTTTATACGGCCAGTCAATATAGTATCATTTGTTGTTGTTGTTGAATTTTATGCTATTTATTATCATCTCCTCTGCAATGTTGTCATCAATTGCATAGGGGTCATCAGTGATTCCCATTGCTTCTAGACTGTGAAATTGTCTGTGTTTCCTTTCCTATGGCCACTATGGCTACTTTTTGATGATTTTTTGTTGGTTCAGTTAAGCTTGAACTACAAGTGAAGTTACAGGCATGATCCATAGTTGCAGAATGTACAGCTACCACAATCAAAGCCAAACAGGCAAACCTGCATGCAGGTTTTTCTTCTGCAAATTTGTCTATTACCGTGCTAATTTCACTTTATTTTTTTCCGTTTCCATGAAAATTTTGTTTTCCGTTTTCCGTTTTCCGGCATTTCATTTTTCCGTTTTCCGTTTTCCGGCCGACAATTTTTTTTTACCTTTCCGTTTTCTGTTTTGAGCAGAGTGAAATTTTTTACCTTTCCGTTTTCCGTTTTCCGGCAGAAATTCTTTTTTTACCTTTCCGTTTTCTGTTTTCTGTAAAAAAATTTTTTACACCCTAATTGTGACCAAGGGTCATCGTCCACGGTCACTTCTATTTGATTCTGAAAATTCAAAAATTTAGATTTTACATTGAAATTTTACACCAGCTGAAGAAAAGTCAATTCTACGCCAGGTGATTGCAAGCAATGACAAAGCGTAGAATAGATTTTTGTCAGCTGGCATAAAATTTGAACATAAAATAGAAATTTTTGAATTTCCACAATCAAATGGCATGTGGGTGATAACCCTTAGACACAATGAAGGTAATTATTGATAAATATATTCTCCATGAAAAATTGCAGACCTGTAACATCATCCACTTTCATATAATCAATTCTGCGATGGAATTTTACGCTGGAATTTTACATCCGAGCTGTAATCGCTCCATAATGCTGCGATTACAGCTCGGGCGTAAAATTGACCGGGCGTAAAATTGATTTTTGGGTGTAAAATTAATTACAGATGAATGGATAAAGATACGGCGTTGTAATTTCAGTCAAAGAAAGCGCACATGCAGATGTTGCTTGTGTCCAAAGCTCATCAGTTTATTTTAATTGTACTAGAAGTTATGAATTTTGGCACAAATTTTTTTAATTTTACGCCCGCATTTTACGCCAGTTACAGCGCATAATTGGAAAAATTGTGCTAAAATTCATAACTCCCAGTACGATTAAAATAAACTCAGGAGCTTTGGACACAAGAAACGTCTGCATCTAAGCTTTCTTTGACTGAAATAACAATGTTGTATCTATATCCATTCATCTGTAATTAATTTTACGCCCAAAATCAATTTTACGCCCGGTCACTTTTACGCCCGAGCTGTAATCGCAGCATAAGGCGGATTAGTGGTGCACGCGCACGCATTTAACCACGCCGCTGCAAAAATAAATATTTAAAAAACTGAAGAAAACAATCCAGATCCCGGTCCCGAAAGTTTGATCCCACTTGAACCCCATCACTAGGTGGTGATAAAGTGATAATTATGCATTTGCACGAAAACATTGTGACAAAGTGAACCTATCACAGCCATATTTTGTGGGAAACTTTCCTTTTTAGTTGTTGATGTTCACCTAAAATTTGACTTTCATCCGCTGATCCAGTGTCAAGTTATTCAAAATAAAAAGCGTTGGTCTAAATTGCAGCACCCTGTATGTTCGCATTTTGAACCTTTACTTAATCCACGATAAATATCGAATTTCATAACTTTGCAATTGAAATCCGATCGGTGACGCAAAAAATTCATAACTGCTGATACAAGTGCAGCGTAATTTTCGGTTTCAAGTGCTTCCAAACAATTTATTTTACTAGGAACAGAGGCGATTTAAAAAAGCCAAATTATGAAAACAGTTGCCATTCTTCTTGCAGTGAGTTGCTTGATTGATAAATTTTTATAAGTTGACTGATAAAATTGAATATGGAATGGTAGCATCTCACTATAGTTTTGCATATGCATATCCATTTACAGGTCCAAAGAAAAATGGTCGAAATGTTCATAAACCCTTTGATTTTATGCTCTTGTAATTACTATTTTATTTGAGTGCTTGTATGCATTTGCACCAAGACTAGCGATGACGGGTGGAAATTCTGTGTCAATCGCATTTAATAACCAACATATTTTATCCATCGTAAAAGTGGAGTTTACCTAAATACATCCATAAGAATGCATTGCACCGCAGTTGACGGCATGTGTCTACTCTGAGATTGAGCCCGCGTCGCAGACCACAGAAAAACCAGGTTTTTGTTTGAGCTACATTTCAAATTAAGTACATTGGTCCTGGAGCCAGGTCAGTCCCAGACCCTGTAAAATGTCCTGTAAAATCACTTTCTGAAGTTTTGGAGGGGGAGTTATTCGAGGAGAGGTTGGGGGGGGGGGGGTTCGTCTCTCACCTGGCCGTCAGGGGGGAGTTTTTCAAGGGGCATTCTAATTCAAGGATATATTTGTGGTATTCATTTTTTGGATACTTCTTCTAGCAAAAACGGTATTTACAGAAAGCAGGCGTGTAAACGTTTTACGCAATTTAAAAAGGCTTCAAAACGTAACTGTAAGCTCCCTCGATATTACCTACATGTATTTACCTACATATTTTTGCAAATGTCGTCCACTGTCAAATATCAATATGGGTAAATATTAGCACAAGATTAGTGTTACGATCGGATATACCGTATTTCCTCGAAATACCCCCAGGGGGTTTATTTTTTCAGAGTGGAAATTTTGAGGGGGGTATTTCGAGGGGGGGGCTTATTCGAGGGGGGGGGGGTATTATTTCGCCAGAAATTTTCGTGAAATTCATAGTAAGGAGTACACTTTTACATACCCAAAACCAGTAGTTAACGTGAACAAATAGGGTGATCAGGACATATAAACGTACATACCTATACAACATGGCGTACATCTGCGATGCAAACTTGCTTACCGTATTACCTCGAATTACCCCCCACCCCTTGAATTAACCCCCCCCCCCCCTCGAAATACCCACCCTAAATTTCGGCTGAGGAAATAATTAACCCCCCCTCGAAATACCCCCCCTAAAATTGAGTGTATCGTGAACGTACATGACAAATACCGCAGTTTGTGATCTGTACTATGCAGAACACACGTTAAAACTGATGATTGAGTGATGTGTGAGAAGGGTTTATGTGTATATACAGTTATATATGCCTAAAAACACATATACATCTATGTAATTGCTTGATTTTTCTACGTCTGAGTATGCGGAATTTCTGAAAATTTCTGGCGAAATAATAGACCCCCCCTCGAATAAACCCCCCCCCCCTCGAATTATCCCCCCTCAAATTTTGCTGGCGAAAAAATAAACCCCCTGGTGGGATTTTTCGAGGTAATACGGTAGATAAATACATCATGTAAATACATTGAATACATGATGTACATCATTCCAGACGGGGGTATTTCGAGGGCGGCTTATTTTTCCCCAGCTCGAAAACACCTGGTGGTATTTCGAGGGGGGAGGCGGTTGATTCAAGGGTGGGGGGTATTTCGAGGAAATGAGGTACCTGCAAATATTCTTTTAGCTTTAAAAATGCACTCACAGCAAAAAAATGGGTTCGTGAAGTGTGTGGAAGTGCGCTCTGTGAAGGCACTTCCACTCACTTCCACACACTTCACGAAGTTTTCGGTGAAGTGTCTTCCACTCACTTCACCTAGCTTCACGAAGACCAAAATTTGTGAAGTGCACTTCACAAACTTTTGCAGTGTCAGATATTTTATGTTTTTACTAATTTTACTAGTTTCCATTTTTTACCACAAAATACGCCACTCGTCGGACTGCAGCGGCGGAGAATTGGTGTTTCTGGTCCCTTTGCGCTAAATGTGTGCGTAATTAAATAAATTGTTTGTTTTTATGGTACGGGGATTTTACACGCAAATCAGGAACAGCACCAGTACCCCTTGGGGTCCTGGCAAGTTCCCGAGGACGGACACGGCAGCTTACCAATCCCTTTCGTAATTGCTGCCGGCGTTTTACTTCAATTAGTCGTTAATAAAATCGAAATTAATAAAACCAAATTAAAATTCAAAGCAGTTAGTATGCTTCAGGGGGACCAAGTTGATCTTCACGGGAACTTTATTTAGCAATTTCGTCAGAGTCAATTTCACAATAGCACAAGTGAGTCGTAAAACCTCCAGTGGGTGTAAAAAATGCAAAATCAGCGCGTTTTATAATCACCAAAAATCTACCATATCATCACTGAACACTAATTTCGAGACACAACAGTTAACCGTAATTAATGGATTATAAGGCGAAAGCAATGATCACTTGAAAACGAACAATATAACATACAAGGCACCGGAAAAATAAGTAAATGCGGGAAAAATGACAAAATGCAAGAACAAAATGAACTAATTAATAAAAGTAACTGTAATTAAATATAATTAAAATATCTCAGTGGTGAGTGTCATAAACGGGGCTTTTATTCAACAGTTACGGTACAATTTGGAACAGGTGGTGTGACACTATGTTATCACCCCGCGCCACTTTAGGTGAAATATTTTATAGCGCGCCCGACCAAGGCCACTGAAAGAACGCTCATTGCGGGGGTTTATTCAAGGTTATTTCATTGCCGGGTAAGGGGTGGGAACTTTGGGCATGAGCACACACACAAAAGACACTAGCACCTTTGATTTCACCAATCACCCTAGGTGATGGGAATAATTAATTGGCACAGCTGTGCTCTTCACTTCATGATGTGCTCTGCATGTGTCTTGTTGGTGCATGTTGACTGTAATTGAGTTTTGCCGCCTTCCCACCCATTACCTAATCCTAAGTAAAATGCACCTGGTCGGGGAAATTTCCGAATGTTATCTATCGGGGCACTACAGAGTGTTTAACAAAGTGCACACCTTTAACTTAGCGAGAAATTTTAAAGCCTTTCTAGCCCATTTTCAGACACTACACCCTTTTGAACAAACTATGTAAACTAATCAAAAAATGGAAATCGGAAAAATCTGTCTAAAAGTACATTCAAACAAAAACGGAAGTAATCACTTAAATTAAATGCGGGTAAAAACCAATTTAATTAGGCAAAAAAAAGAAAAATTTGAAACAATTAAAAATTACATGGGGATGATAATGTAATTAACGGAAAAAGATACTTAATTAATTTCATGGCCGCAGTAGTTTCCATGTGGGCGTACCGTCCTGGGGCTGCAGCCTCGTTGGCAAATTTGCAGTGCACAGCGAACCTCGCGTTCACTGTGACTTCCCTGTGCACCGCGGGCCGTCATTCGGTCGCGCATGGTCCTTTTCGAGTCGTCGGAGTGTCTGCACAAAATTGTTGTTACGTTTTTACGCATGATTGACTAGCCATATTTCCACCTACAGCAGCATACTTTGCATGGTTCGTGAAGTGCCGTGAAGCATCTGGGATGTAGTGAAGTGTCTTCACGCCGACATTGCGCGTCTGCGTGAAGACACTTCAGGACACTTCACCGCGCATCACAATTCACACACCCATTTTTTGCTGTGACTAAATATCAGCGTGCACGGGCAAGCGCTAACTCAATATTAAGCAAAACACCTTCAAATACGCACCCACGCCCTCAGAGAACTGCCTTGAAGCGCTAGAACGTTCCAACGCCGAATTCGAACAGCTGCGGAAAAAACACACGGTGGATGCGTGGCACACGCCAGCGTGCGAGGAGAACGGTTGGCGCCAGCGCCATTTTTTGGCGTTGACAAATTCTACATTATTTACCTGTTTAAAACATACCGTATTTACATGAAATATACCGCTCGAAATGCACCCACACCACACACGAAATGCCACCTCAAGATCAATACTCTCAAAAAATACCCCCCCCCCCGAAATATCAATACCCAAAATGAGTGTAAATGTAATTGCAAAAAACGCCTGTAAATACGTGTCAGTTATTGTCGCATTTATGTTACAAACCACGAAAAAATACTGAAAGTTCGAAAGAGATCTGGCGAAATAATACCCCCCTCGAAATACCCCTCCTTCGATTTACCCCTCCTCAAAATCTGCTCCCTGAAAAAATAAACCCCATGGGGGATATTTTCAGGAAATACGATACTCTAACATTAAACTGCAGGGAAATGGAAAAAGCAACAGCGCATGACGGGCATGTTGTCGAACGCCTGGTGCCAGTCCCAGACCCTGTAGAATGCCCTGTATGATATCAAATGTCATGCAAAGTGTCAAAAGTCATGTAAAATGCCCTGGAAAATGGCATTTTACATGACTTTTGACACTTTGCATGACATTTGACATTTTACAGGGCATTTTACAGGGTCTGGGACTGGCACCTGGTGCGTAGATCCAGATACAGGACTTTGGTCGAAACTACCCCCGTGTGAATAATGCACATTCATAGATTGGACTCTCGGTTCTTGATTGAGATTATTGAAACACATTTACGGTGATTGATCTTACATTTTGATGGACGATTTTGCTGTAAAATATTTAATGAATAATACAAATATTTATTACCTGTGTGCAAATAGCAGAGTTGTTAAAATACCAGTATTTTTGGAAAGCGTAAGCGTAAGCGTAAATACACTTTCCAAATTTTGAGTATGGATACTAAAAGCGTAAGGTATTTTTAAAATACCTAGGAAAGCGCAAAATAAAGTGTAAGCGTAAATTTTTTCTTAGAAAGTGATCTTGCTGTTGAGGATCAGAAAACACCCTTGCATTCACTTTTAGATAAGTTCATACGTTGTTTCCATTCATTTTCACATTTTTTATCAACACAATCAACAATCACGATCAACGTAACAAATAAACATTGTTCAAAACCGGGGTCTAGTAGGACACCCACTTGGTAGTCTGCTCTAGGATGTTATGGCATTTCATAGGCAGCGGCACTCTTGTCTGCGTTGTATTCTAACTGAGACTTAGTGCCATCAATAGTGACAACATCGTCGTCGGAATCAACTATGGCAACAAATTTCCGAATTCAGTAGCCACAAAATTTCTAGACACTCGAATACCTATTTAGCCAGTAGGTACATTGTGTTCATATTTTCACAGGATTTGTACATGTGACGCTTTTTTCACAGGATTTGTACATGTGACGCTATTTTAGAGCGTTTCTACACACACTCAGTCACTTTTTATTGCTACACGTTCTACTTAACTTTCTGTTTTGTAGTTTTATGCTTTTTCTAAAGTATTAAAATTGGCTATGTGAAATATTTTTTACGCTTTCGGTACCCGGGTATTTCGGCCGGGAAAGCGTAATAAAGCGTACGGGTATTTAATGAAAGCGTAAGCGTAAGCGTAAGTTTAAATACCCATTTACCCGGGTATTTCGGGTAAGCGTAAATACGCTTTCGCAACTCTGGCAAATAGTCAATTTAATCGGTTTCTGCTCAACGCTCCCTTGAACAACATCCCCTTGAAAAACTCCCCCTCAAAAAGTTCTGACGAAATAATAACTCCCCTCGGACCTTATTCCATAGTTGTTAAAACGTATTTACTTTTACTCGATAAATACGTATACTCGAGTACAGAGTAAATACGTTTACGTTTCTTCTGAAAAAAGTTCTGGTACTCGCTTTTACATATACTTTTTGAAAGTACTCAAGTACAGAAAACGTATTTTATCATCTTTTATATAGGTTTTTAAAGACATAGAAGGGAGAAAGGGAGAAAACGTGCTACAAGAATGGAAAACTACCTAATTGAAAATGGGTATAAAACCCAATATATAGTCAAAAAATGGCAAAAATAGGCAAAAAGTTAAGAAAATAAGTGATTTTGTGCAACATTTTTCGAAAATTTTGCCGACATTTCTCAAAAGTAGTCACGGTTACGTTTTATGTGCGGAAAAGTACGTTTACTCACGTTTACTCGTGAGTAAAAGTAAAAAAAATTTACTTTACGTTTTCTGTACTCAAGGAGTGAGTAAAAAATAAATACTTTATGTTTATGTATACTTTGAAAAAAGTTCAGTACTTTTAACAACTCTGCCTTATTCAAGGATTGGAGGTAGGTACTCAAAATTCATGCTTATGCCTACCAGAGTTGTTAGAATTACTGAACTTTTTTAAAAGTATATGTAAACGTAAAGTATTTATTTTTTACTCACCACAAAGTAACGAAAACGTAAAATACTTATTTTTTACTCGTACGCACGCGTAAATGTGAGTACAAAATTTTTTCCCATTAAAATGCAAAAGCGAGCACTTTTCTTCATAGAATATGTAGAACTGGGTACGTTTTTGAAATACAACCCTCAAAATGGCCCTACGAATTAAAAAATTGACCCCCTGTCGAAAGCCCCCCCCCCCAAAAAAAAAAAAAATTGAACGTAAATGGAACGTAAATATTAAAACCTTTAGTTTGTGTTCTGTGAAATGCAGAACACTGTTCTAACGTGACTTCGGTCATTGTTTGAACATTAGTATATACCATCTATATTTACATACATATATATGTAAGTCAATAAAAATACTCTTATACATGGAGCTTGTTGTTGCATTTTTCTACCTCAGCGTATGTTACAAAGAACAAATTAGTGCTGAGAGTTCTGAAAAATTCTGGCGAAATAAAAAAAACCCTCGAAATACCCGCCCTTGTTTAACTCCCCTCTAAATTTTCACTATTAAACAATCACTCCCAGGGGTATTTCGAGGAAATATAGTAAATTGCAGCGTAGTCACCTTATAAATATGTCCCAAATTGAATTCACAGAAATACATTTTCTTTACGCGTATGCCTCAAAAATGTACGCGTACATGTGAGTACGTTACTTTTTTCAAAAGTATATGTAAATGTATTTACCGCGTACTCGCGTACGCGTATTTTTCGAGTAAACGTACGTACCTTTTAACAACTCTGATGCCTACACTTTGCAAAAAATACCAGTATTTTGAGAACCCTGGGGCCAGTTCCGCAAAATGAGAAGTGAGAAGTGAAATGGCAAAGGCGAAGTAATAGCGCAAAGGCAAGTGAAATGGCAAGTGAATTGGCAAAAGTGACGTAAAAAAATAAAAATAAAAAGTAATTTCTTTATCGCTTTTGCCATTTCACTTGCCAATTCACTTGCCATTTCACTTCGTTTTTGCGTTTTTACTTCGTCTTTGCCATTTCTCTTCTCACTTCTCATTTTGCTGAACTGGCACCTGGTACTGTATTTCTTCTAATAGAACGACGCCGTTCTATTTTTTTCGTCAACTTTGTTGTGTACAAATATTGTGTTTTCTCAAAATGACCACTATGAATTTAACCCCCCCCCCAAAAAAAAAAAATTTAGTGTAGAGAGAACGTAAATGACAAAAGCTGCGGTTTGTGATCCGGGCAATGCAGAACACACGTTAAAAACAATGGCTGTGTTATGCACTTAAGAACACGGTTTATATTTACAATGTATATAGTCGGCAGACATGATATTACACAGGTTTGGTGCACTTATGTTTCGCTTCGCTGAGCGTCAATGAAATTCAACATCTTACTGAACAGCCAAGTGCGATACATCTTAAATACGGTAGAAAAACGGTGCACAGTGGGTCGTAAATATGTCAATATGTATAGTCGACGGACATCTCATTCTACAAAATTGGAAAGTTATATTTTGTTCTTGTAGAGCGAACGAAAAAGGAATTTAGTAAAAAAGAAAATATAAAGATAGTAAGAAGGAAAATAAAAATGTGCTGTTCTTTACGCACTCGTTTACTCTAATTTTTGTGCCGATAGGTGCTGCAAATTTTTGATTATACGTTTACCTACGTTTAATCTAATTCATATTTAGAAAAGTTACACGCTATCGATTCATTTTGACGAAAACTTGTTACGTTCAAAATTTTGAATTCAGAAAATGTTCCCGCTTTGTATTTATTCAGATCCAGACGACGCTTGGATGGCATCATGCCAAAAAACTCGACTACACTTTGACGGGGGTTTGAATTGTGCGGGCACAATTGAATAGTTTCATTCCGTAAAAGCGTAAGCACGAGTCACCAAAACAGAGTTCTACGGGTTGGATACAGCGTGCATGATATGACATCATGCGACTCATTGTATAGTATCATGTCTGCCGAGTATACATACTTACCGTATTTCCTCGAAATACCCCCCCCTCGTTTAACCCCCCCTCAAAATTCTCACTCTGAAAAAATAACCCCCCCGGGGGGAATTTCGAGGAAATACGGTATATAAGTCTATACACTCTTCGACATAAATAGCAGTTATTGTTGTATTTTTCTACGTCTGTATGTACGTTACAAACAACAAATAAGTACTGGGAGTTCAAGATTCCAGGTAACTCGAGATAGTGCAGAAGTCCAGTTTGACCACACTTATCACCAGTTTTATAGTGCCGTGAAGTGTGTGTTCGTTTTTGTGTCCTTTTGTGTCTCATTGCAATGTTATTTATGCGTTGTGGTGAGTCAGTCCGCTCTTTTAAAAAATTTAAAAAAATAAAAAGCCTTGTCAATGCACTGCACTGCTTGACATAAGTACGAATGCTTCTCCAATAAGTTTTGAGTAAGTAAAAGCCTATTCTTTAATACAATCCTTCACAAAACACTTTCTGATGAAATAATAAATGCACCTTTAGATAAAATACCTCCTTCCAAATTTAGCCATCATCAGAATTTGCGAGCAAAATAATAAACTCCCAGGGGTATATCGATGAAAAGCGGTAGTAAAATGCATATTCAATCGTTAAAGGTGATTTACAGCATAACGACAAATAGGAGCTGAAGCGACAAATTCAGTGGCAACAAATTACAACTACCCAAGGACGTTTAGAGATATCCATCCCCAAATGACATTTTGAAAGCACTAACCGATATATACATCGTGCCCAAAAAATCTCAATTATCCAAAAAGCTCTAATGGTTCTCGAAATATCAATTTAAAACCAAAATTTCACTACTTGTCGGCAATTCCAATGAGAAATGTTGCTTTCAAATAGCGAAATTTTTAATTTAGTTTAATATCTGAAGAACCACTGGAGGTTTTTGGATAATTTTTAGACAAGATGTAGATATCGGTTAGTGCTTTCAACATGTCAATTTGGGTAACATATATCACTAAGCATTTTTGAGTATTGGTAATTTGTCGTTACCACATTTCTCGTATCGCCTATTATTTACCATTGTGCTGTAAAGCTGGAATTACAGCTCAGCGGCGTTTGACGTGAAATGATGACGTCGTAAAATTGATTACATCAAAATAGACAAAGGTACAGCATTGAAATTTCAGAATTAGATTGTTCTAGTAATTGTGTGTAATGTCCCAAAAATTTTTATCAAATAATCATTATTTAAGTAGTTATTAATTAAACTTCAAAAATTTTTGGTGACATAAAATGTTTGACATGAAATGTTGACTTAGAATGTGTAAATTTTAACGTAAAATTAATAACTTATTAAATAATAATTATTTTCTTAATTTTTTAGGACATTACACACAATTACTAGAACTATCAAATTCTGAAATTTCAACGCTGTACCTATGTCTATTTTGATGTGATCAATTTTACGACGTCATCATTTCCCTTCAAACGCCGCTGAGCTGTAATTCTGGCTTAAAACTGACTTTTTTTAGACTGTTTATATCACGTGACCCGAAATCAACTGAATAGTGGCTGAAATATTCACTCTCAATCAGCGGATGGGGAAACACTGAAGATCACCTGCAGGTATTTGTCCACATTGATCTGCCGGCCCATTGCACAGTCCACCATAGTAGGTCTGAAAATATTTGCACTGTACATTGGGTTCTGAAAAACAGCTTGTGATTTAAATCAGACTACCGTATTTCCTCGAAATACCCCCCCCCACCCCCCTCGAAATACCCCCCTCGTTTGACCCCCCCTCTCGAGACCACTATGAAACAATCACCCCCCACTCGAAATACCCCCCTCCCAGATTGAGTGTAAAGAGAACGTACATGACAAATACTGCAGTTTGTGTTCAGCGTAGTGCAGAACATAAACTGCCGTATTTGTCATGTACGTTCTCTTTACACTCAATTTGGGGGGGGGTATTTCGAGGGGGGGGGTGATTGTTTCATAGTGGTCTCGATGGGGGGGGGGGGGGTCAAACGAGGGGGGGGGGGTATTTCAAGGGGGGGGGGGGGGTATTTCGAGGAAATACGGTATTCATAAATGTGTGTATTTACATAGTTGGACTGTTGGAGACTACACTGGAATTATTGAGTATACACTCGTTGTCTTTGTCCTCCTGATCGGGAACAAATAAATCAAAGTCTCCCCTGCTAACATTTGACCTGTGTGGATACATACAGGTTACATAACATATCCCCCCATGGATACATACATCGGATGAATTCTTGTAGATTAATGTGCCTTTATGCCACACATCGATTTTTAGCTTTCTGTGTGCATTGCTGCTAACGATGGCAAACCACCCGGAAAAAAAAGTATTTTAATTTTTATGATTTTTTTTCCAAAATGACTTTAGAATTTTCGAATTTTTCCCCAAAATACTTTTGTGATTTCGAATTTAGTTTTTGAATATTCAAATTTTTTTGATAGTTTTCTAATTTTTTCAATAGTTTTCTATTAAAAAAAATTGGATTTAAAGCTTTAAATTCAGTATTTGGGTGGTCATCATGTTCATATAACTTTTTATCCTTATATAACCTTTATCACTTGACATTTCTGACTTGACATTACCCACTTGACAATGACTTGACATGAACCACCTGCCATTTTTTCACCTGATAGTTTTCACTTGACAGAAACTACTTGCCATTTTTTAACCTGATAGTCTTCACTCGACATTTATGACTTATTTTTATGCTGTTTTTATTGAGTGGCACCATGGAGTCCAATATGGCACCATTTTTATGGAGTGGTGCCATATACTCCAAATTGGCACCATTTTATGTATATTTTTATTTTTTATTTCAAAATAATTTTTCAAAATTGTTTAATTTAATTTTTCAATTTTTTTCAAATTGTTTTAAACTTTTTTTATAAATGATTTATACAAAAAATTTTAATTATCTTTTAAATTTAAAAAAAATGTAAAAAAAATAAATAAAAACAATTTAAAAAACTTTTGAAAATCGTTTTGTTTTGATAATTAATTTTTTTTTGGAAAAATAAAAAAATATATAAAAAACATCTATAAAAATTTAAAAAAAAAATTTGAAAAAATAGATGCTAGAACTAGATGCCTCAATTCGGAACTAGGTGCCTCAATTGCCTCAAAAATTTTTAGACTTTTTTTAAAAATTATTTATTCAAATTTTTAAATATTTTTAAATTTTAAATATCAACTCTTTGACTGAAAGTAATCAGTGACTCCAAGGTCACATGCTCAATATCTCATCAAGCAGTACTTCAGGCACATGTGCGCATTTTAAGTTGAATAACTTTTGTAAATCTCAACCAAAATTGCCAAAAAGTAGCACATTTGAAAGCTCTAGTCATGGCGCACATCAACATTTTTTAATTGTTGCATTTGTATTTAAATTTTAAATTTATTGAGGTTTGAAAATTTCAAACAGCTACGGTCCCAAAGTGGGCGGAGCCTGTGAAATTTTTTTCCAAAAATAATAAATGGATCATCTGCTCTTTCATATGAGCCATCACTCGTGAAGATTGGTTGTGTTACTGGAAAGTTATTGCAGTTTAAAGATTGTTGGGAGAACAAGAAGAAGAAGAACAACAACAACACTGCCTAGAAAAGATAATGTGTAATAACTTCCTCCCAACTCGAGCATTTGATCTGAAAAGTTGCATGGGGGTACTTTTCGGCACGGGCTATTCAATGGTATCATCGGTTTTGCCGTAGCTCGTCGCGTTCCGAAGTTATTGCGATTTTAAGTTTGCGATTTCTGCATTTAGGTGTGTCTGACCATATTATGGGTGGGTCGCTTGCGCCCTCCCTCGGCAGCGAGGGATCAAGCTGGCGCGCCCACCCGATTGATTGAGAACGTTGAACTGAGAATACATGAATGCCTTGACTTCCCAAAGAAATTCAAAAAGTCTTTCAAAGCATTTTCAAAAAATTCTAATATTTTTTTGCCATCATTAATTGCTGCTCATTTGACAGCAATCCAAAATCAAATTTCCAGTAGAAAAATGTCTTTGTCTCTTTCGTGAAAATGTAAAAACAAAGGGAAACAACTGTGAAAACAATGAACAAGACCTGTACCACTAAAATTTTCATCACTTATTTACAAATTTGAATTCTAAATTGTTGGATACGAGCTGCATGATGGTTTTATTTTGATAATTATATTTAGTTTGTGTAACTCCAGTACTCAAGACGGCACTACCAATAAAGCAAAATATCACAGACGCAGATATCTTTCAAAATGGTTCAAAACAGCCGACAACCACTGCGATCTCACACTCACTGTGATTTTGACAATTGTCTGCCGTCAGTCAGCAGCAGACAAATATCGACCCAGCATGGTGTGTATTTTTGATTTAATGAACAATACGAAATGTTGGCACCATGCCAGCTCATGGCTGTGCACATTTAGCGAAATGTAAAAAAAGGCAAAACACATCGTGGAACTGTGTTCACAGTAGTTAACAAAACATTGGCTACCATATATACTCGAATAATCCTCCTGGGGAATTATCTTTTAGTCAGACTTTTTTGTGGGGGAACTATTCGAGAGTGGAATTTTTCAAGGGGAATTATTCAAGGGGAATTATTCAAGGGGAATTACTATTTTATCAAAAATTTGAAGCATGTTTCTATAAAGTGATTTCATGAAATACGCTTTATTTACTTAATCAAATTCCCGGGATGACTGCCACTTATGTTGCTATGGGCATATTGTCTTTGTGTAGTAACATGATTCACTCAGTTTGTTTGTGTTTCAGAATAGTTGTAAATTTTCTTGTTTTGGGCAGTATCTGCACACACGCACTATCTTATTTTAAAGTCTTTGTATCCAATGTAAAGTAAAGTGTCAAATGTTTTTGTATCCAAATATTATGTCAAAAATGAGATTTGTATGCAAAAACACAAGATTTGGATACAAAAAATAAGATTTGGATACACAATTGACACTTTACTTTGACTTTGCAATTGACTTTACATTTGACAGTTTACTTTACACTTTACAGGGCTTGGGACTGCCCCCAGGAATAAACATGCAATTCCTGAGTAACACAATAAAAGCGATATAAAAACACACTTGAACAGGAGCATTGATCAACTGGCCACTTATGCAGTAGCTGTCCGGCGCGTCGAATCTCGTCTGTTCGAGCACATAACACCATGACTTATCCGTATATCTACGCTCCTGGATGACAAATACATGGGGAATTGGGTAATGGAACATTTCAACGCAAAAGTTATTAGGTATTTATACTCGGCGGACCGCAAAGTATGCACCCAAAATTATTTATGTTTTGGTCGATGATGCGCAAGCAGAGTACTTACGTATTCACTTTCACAAAAAAAAAGAAAAACATTTCAAAAAGAAAAAGGCGGAGTCATGTACAAGTGTCGAATGTTTTTTCCCGATTTTTTTTCTTCCTTTTTTTGCTGGATCAATTTTTATTTTATTAACGATGACGTCATGATGTAGTGTAGGGTTGGGAATTTCAAAATTTTCGGGTTTGGGTATCGGGTATTGGGTCCAAAAAATTTCAGGTTGGGTATTGGGTTCCGGTTCGAGAATTGAGGTTGGGTATCGGGTCCTTTTTGGTTTTCTGGTCCACATGTTGGGTATCGGGTAAAAGAATAGTCAGGTATTGGGTAATAAAATCATCTGGTATTGGATAAAACTGCAAAAATACAGCATAGTGTTGTGTATCTATCACAAAGGGTATAACTAAGTGCAAATACACATGTGGAAATGCAGCAGTTGTGATGAAGCCACCGAAGTCAGCGTCTTCTACCACCGAATCCGGCAACTCCAAGACCGTAGTGAGAAACGGCCTTTAGAGTGGTTGATTTCCCATTGTAGCTGAATGTCCACTTGTCGACAGCCAGGTTGAGTTTATTTTGTGGTTGCGTGTTGTAAGGGGGTTTCAAGATTGTTTCAGGTACTTTATTTTGATCAAATACAGCTTGATACAAAAGCGCAAAGCCTAGCGAGCTTCCTAGTCGAAGTTTCTATCGCTAGCTTATTTTGAAGACTTGGGGTGGGTCCGCAGACTGAAGTAAAAACTTCCAAAGTAGCTAAGACACGGAAATTATGTATAAAACATAGCTACAGTAATTTCCTAAATTCAAATGCACAAATAAGACTTAAATGCAATAATAAGACACATTTAGCCGAGACAGTTGGCTTATTTTACGTGTGCATACATTGAACCATTATGGTAAAGAAATACCAGGTACAAATTGGACTAATGGAAAAACTATTAATCTTGAGAGGCGCAAAGTCGGCAAACTCGGCCGATTTACTAATTTGCCTCAATTTGTCAGAAAACATTGACGCACATTGGAACTAATAAAATAGGGTTTGGAAAGCATAAATAGTAGTGTAAATGTTCCTAATGACGTAAATAGAACAGGGTATATTCAACACAATAATAGTAATTACTTCCTGGAAACGTATACTTTATAATTGACAAATTGGGACTTATTTGAGGTAAATGGGTATATTAATTGAGCAGGGTTTATGACATATTTAATTTGAGCAGGGTATTTACTATAAATGTCAAAGTAAATAATAAACAGTGAGCTGGGTTTAATAATTATGCCTACGCGAAGGGCTTCGTACCGTAAATGCTAGTTGTACACAGGGCACTATTTCTTTATTAGGACGCTGGCCTAAGTAAGTACGTTGCACATAAATATTTTACAAGATTTGACTTTCCCAAATTGCAAGTAAATCATGTAAATGTATATATAATAATGATCAGAAAATTACGGCGAGTTGAATGAGCCTAATTTTATGTTCATAAACCTAATAATAACTTATTTGACCTTTTAACCTAAATATTCCTCATAAACATATCAAATAATCATAATACACTTTCCTAATTGAATATTCTCCATGGATAAATAATATAGTGCAGGAAATATAATTTGCGTGGTAAATTAATATAGTGCATAAAATGTAAAATAGTGCAAATAAGTAAATGTGCAAATATGAGCCTAATTATCAAATCTCTGTATTTCTTTATCCATCCATTTTGCCACGGTCAGCACAGCAGTTTTCCAAAAAAAATCATGTTGCTCAAGAAAACAACATGACCATTGGGTTGTGACATAAAACATAGTATTTGGAGAGAACTAGGAGGGGGTCCATCAACCCCAGGTCCAAGATTATATTCTGGGACTTTATTTGACTGAACTGAGCTTACTTTATAAATGAGGCATAGTCACCCATCATTGAAACAACACCTTCACTGGTTTGCACAACCGAACTCACCTAAATACCGTACCTACTCAACTATAGCTAAAGTCGGCGGACATTTCACCCTACAAAATCGGAGAGTTAGAATTCGCTCGTGAATAGAGCGAACAACAAAACTTGTGTCCCACGCGGACGCTAGAAATTGAAAAAAGAAAATCGTATTAAAAGAAAAATGGACGTTTCGCTGAGTCTGTGCGTGCCACGCCCTAGTTATCTACATTTTCAACGTTGCTCGTAAAGAATTTGACCGTTTAAACTACCGTTTTACCGTTCAAACTACCGTTTTTGTTTTTATTTTATTTTTCATTCATTGGCTCTGTTCCAACAGAAGAGAACTTGGCAGCCAGCCAAAATTTCGAAATCCGCTATTTCGAATATTAATATATGAATAAAATAGGCTCACAATAGCTGTAGTACCATGTATATAAACAAAAATAGTGATTATGAAGGTGGAAATTGGCAAAGCGAAGCAAAGTTTGACGATTTTTAGCTAACTTTCAGTTTTCACTCTCATTTGTATAATACGCAACTGGTAACTGAAATAAGAGCCAAGTTTTCATACGTGACCCGATCTATTCCAATGGTTAAAATATTGCGTCACAATACCTAATGCCGTCATGCACCCTCCACTGGAGAGATTGACGCAAATGTTTGTAGGGCGATACGTCTGCCGACTTTACATTTGTTGGTGGATACCCTCACACCATGGTTACTTAGGCCCCCAAAAATAGTGAAAATTTTTGGGGAATTCAGATTAGTCCACAGTGTCTACCTCTGCATGGTTTCATAATAACTGCCCAAGCCATTGTACTGTAAACCTTGCAACCAGTGCAACTGAACACCACTTCAGGGAAAAATGGAATGAAATGCACCTACATATCAAGCATTCCTTTTGACTAAGGAAAAGGCAACTATCTGCACCATGTTCAATTTGACCAAATCAATATTGAGCATCTTTATGCTAATTGGCAGCAAGCCAAATGTGTTTTTTTAAAATGTGAATGAAAATATGCACCACATATCAAAATAAGATCTGAAATAATTGAAACTAACCAATTACATGAAAGTGTCTAAATTACAACTGCACAAAACTGAAAGTTGTATGCACAAAACTTCCAAACTGCTTAAAAAATTGAACTGTGGAAAAATTTTGCGGGTTGTTTCGGGTATTGAGTGTGGGTTCAGGTATTGAGGTCGGGTATCGGGTTCAGGTTCGGGTAGTTGTTTCGGGTTCGGGTATCGGGTTTCGGTTCCAAAAAATGTGCGGGTATCGGGTTCGGGTCGGGTTGGGTCGGGTCGGGTACCCAACCCTCATGGAGTGTTTCCATAGGAAAAATGCATAGCGTGCGGTCCACGGAGTATACATGAGAATGGATGATGGACGACGGTACAGGACCCAAATGTTTCATGGACAATATATATTATCGCATGCAAAAAGATAACGTAAAATATAAATTAGTTCCCTAATGGAAAATAGTAATGGAAAATTATAATTTTTAAAATTTTCAATTCGATCCAGCTGTGTTGAAAATGAGGTTTTTTTGGAGGACACGGAAACACAGATACACAGAAAATACAGAAATGTTTTTTTTTGTTTTTTTCAGGCACATTTTCAGGCACAACAATGTGAGTACCTATGTGCATATACATAAGGTATGCATGTATGTATTGTATGTAAAAACATAAATAAGGTATTCAAGTTTAACGATGAAATAAGTATACAAAAAAGATGGCGTCCACATCACCAGCAATGATGGGGACTGTGATCGGAGTGTTGAGAAGTGTCCACCAGGGGCTGCTGGCTCACACGATCAGGGTTGGTTTTATAAAAATCCATTTTAGTAAAATTGTATAAAAATTGTATAAAAATTTTAGTTTAATTTTATTCTTGTTTCATTTTATTTTATTTTATTTTATTCCCAAAAGTCATTAATAAAATAAAATGACACATTTTACAAAAATTTTACAAAAATTGTACAAAAATTTTACAAAAAATCAGAATCATGCATGCAAGGCCAGAAAAATGTTATAATTAGACCTATACATGAAAAACCTGTGACAAATTTTTCCCTTACTTTTCAAAAGTTGCATGCAGTATGTATGTCATGCAAAGTGTGAATTGTGTATCTAAATTTTGTGTTTTTGTATCCATAGTATGTTTTGTATCCAAATCTTATGTTTTTGTATCCAAATGTTCACATAAGATTTGGATTCAACAACAACATAATTTGGATACAAAACATAAGATTTAGAAATAAAACATAAGATTTGGTCACAATTTGCTTGACAATTGATACTTTAATTTTTACATGTCATGACAATTTACACTTTACTTCACATTTGTCATGACAATTGACACTTTGCATGACATTTTACATGACATTTGACACTTTACAATGCTTGGGACTGCCCCCAGACCCGTGAATAAACAGGTACAAACTCAAGCAATGAGATAAAATTTTACAAAAAAGATGAATTTTGATACAATTTTACAAAAATATGAGTTTTTATACAATTGTACAAAAATTTTACAAAAATTCGAATTTTTATACATTTTTTATTTTTATTCTGAATTTTTCCATTTTATTTTATTTTATTCTTGAATATTTCATTTTATTTTTATTTTATTTTTATTTTTTTTCCTGAGATTTTGCCAACCCTGCACACGATGCAGCTGTTTTTTTACCATTTTGTCGATGCTTATTTTGTGGACATTTTTGTGGACTTTTCTGACACATGAATAAATATGCAGATACTATGTGAGGTCTAAACACGTGAAAAACCTATATATGATGAGAAAACCACTACCGTATTACCTCGAATTCCCCCCCCCCCCCCTTGAATTAACCCCCCCCCCTCGATATACCCCCCTAAATTTCGGCTGAGGAAATAATAACCCCCCCCCTCGAAATACCCCCCCCACTAAAATTGAGTGTAACGTGAACGTACATGACAATACCGCACTTTGTGATCTGTACAATGCAGAACACACGTTAGAGGTGATGGTTAAGTGACGTTAGGGAATGGTTTTTGTGTACCGTATATCCTTGAATAAGACCCCAGGGGCGTTATTATTTCGTCAGAGGTTTTGGAGGGGGGAGTTATTCAAGGGGGGTACTATTCAAGGAGGGGAGTTATTTTTTCCTCAGAACTTCCAGGAAAACTATCACTTTATTCATTGTTTGTATGCATTTCGACAACACATCTAATGCAGAAAATGACCAGTTCAACACGAACAAAACAACGTATCCATCCTAAAATTCGTGTTCAATCATCTAAACCTAAAAATATCATAGGCTAACATTCTTTTGTATTTTTCGTTTCACACACCAAACCCCATTCGATTGCATTCGATGAATCAGCCCAGACATAGCTTTATTTTTCTGTTTGTCTTGTTTTCATTTTCGTGTGTTGCTCATCGATCGTTTTACCCAGAGGGGGGACTTATTCAAGAGGGGGGAGTTATTTAAGGGGGGCGTTATTTTTTCCTCACCTGGCCAACAGGGGGGTGTTATTCAAGGGGGGGTATTATTCAAGGGGGGGGGTCTTATTCAAGGATATACGGTATATACAGTAATATATGCCTATAAACACATATAAATATATGTGATTGTTTGATTTTTATATGTCTGCGTATGGGGAATTTCCAAAAATTTCTGGCGAAATAATTGACCCCCCCCCCTCGAATAAACCCCCCTCGAATTATCCCCCCCTCAAATTTTCTGGCGAAATAATAAACCCCCTGGGGGTATTTCAAGGTAATACGGTATATCCACATTAAAATGGTGTAAAATGCACCTTTTTGTAAAAAAAACATTTTGTTTTTACCAAAAAACATCAGTTTTTTCTACCAAAAAACTCGAATTTTTACAAACAAAACACAGAAATGAAACACAAAAACTCAAAACACAGATAGGTATTCATTTTTGAAAAAACTCAATATACGGAAAGTGTTTTTTCTGAAGAACTTACCTTGCTACCTACCCTTGCTAACTACACTTGAACTTACCTTTGGCTGTACCATCATCTGCATTGAAATTTTACGTTGAAATTTTACGCTAGCTGAAGAAAAATCAATTCTACGCATGCAATCACCTAGCGTAGAATTGACGTTTCTTCAGCTGGCGTAAAATTTCAACCTACCGTATATCCTGAAAAAAGTCCCACTGGGAGTAATTTTTTCGTCTGAGTTTTTGAGGGGGGAGTTATTCAAGGGTGGGGAGTTATATAAGGGGGGAGTTATTTTTTCATCAAAACTTTAAGTAAAACTTGCAGGTAGGTAGGTGTGTATACACTGTGTAAAATACACACTGTGCACCCTGCTTTCGCTGCGTAGGCTTACATCCTTTCGTATTTTTGTCACTGCCTTTGTACTTCGTTTTTTTCACTAGTTGCAGTATCGTCTCCATTCATCGTAGCGGGGAGTTATTCAATGGTGGGGAGTTATTCAAGGGGGGGGGGGGTTTCGTCAGTGTTTTGAGGGGGGAGTTATGCAAGGGTGGGGAGTTGTTCAAGGGGGGGTTCTTATTTGAGGATATACGGTAAAATCGAAATTTTTGAATTTTCACAATCAAATAGGGGTGACCGTGGATGATGACTCTGGGACACAATGAAGGTATTGATAAACATAATGTCCATGAAAAAATGCAGACCTGTATCATCATCAACTTTCATGTAATACATTTTGCGATGGAATTTTACACTGTAATTTAGGTCAAGCTATAATCATAGCATTAATGCTGCGATTACAGCTTGGGCGTAAAATTGACTGGTCATAGAATTGATTTTTGGGCATAAAATCAATTACAGGTGAATGGATAAAGATATGGTGTTGTAATTTCAGTCAAAGAAAGCGCACATGCAGACGTTGCTTGTGTCCAAAGCTTATCAGTTTATTGTAATTGTACTAGAAGTTATGAATTTTGGTGCAAATTTTTTAAATTTGACACCCTAATTTTACACAACTAACAGCGCATAATTGAAAAATTGTGCTTAAATTCATAACTCCCAGTACGATGCAAATAAACTCATGAGCTTTGGACACAAGAAAGGTCTGCATCTAAGGTTTATTTGACTGAAATAAAAATGTTGTATCTTTATCCATTCATCTGTAATTAATTTTACACCCAATTTTACATCTGTATTTTATGCATATGCTGTGATTACAGCTCGGCGTAAAATTGACCTGGCATAAAATTGATTTTGGGTGTAAAATTGATTACAGATGAATGGATAAAGATACGACATTGTTATTTCAGTCAAAGAAAGCTTAGATGCAGACGTTTCTTGTGTCCAAAGCTCATGAGTTTTTTTAAATCGTACTGGGAGTTATAAATTTTAGCACAATTTTTTCAATTATGCGCTAAAATAAAAAAATTGTGCCAAAATTCATAACTTCTAGTACAATTAAAATAAACTCATGAGCTTTGGACACAAGCAACATCTGCATGTGCGCTTTCTTTGACTGAAATTACAATGCCATATCTTTATCCATTCACCTGTAATTAATTTTATGCCCAAAAATCAAATTTACACCCAGTCAATTTTACGCCCGAGCTGTAATCGCAGCGAACGCAAAAGTTTAAATGATTCAAAACAAATCGGTTCCTGCAAATTTAATGCATGGCTAAAACGTAAAAAAAAAAAAACTAGCAGAAACGTAAAATTGTTCAAAGTGGGGTATATAGGTGGCTTACATCTGCATATTCTTGAGTCGTACTGAGAAAAGCGTAGGCTTTGCACGTTGCTCCAGCCCAACACAATCCCTGGCACTCAGCCAATGTAACCAGAGTTACCATATAAGGATTGGGAATATCTCCTAGATATTGTATATCGCCTTCGAGGAACTCCCAATTTGATGTTGTCGTCGATGTCGTTGTAGTTGACGTGGTTGTTGTCGATGTGCTCGTCGTGGTAGGGGAAGTAGTTGGCGTGGTTGTCGTCGATGTGCTCGTCGTGGTAGGGGAAGTAGTTGGCGTGGTTGTCGTCGATGTGCTCGTCGTGGTAGGGGAAGTAGTTGGTGTGGTTGTCGTCGATGTGCTCGTCGTGGTAGGGGAAGTAGTTGTGAATGTAGTGGTTGTTGTTGCTGAAAATTAACAATATGAATATTTTTGTTGAAGCAATATGTCACTGCTACAATGTGGCTTGTGCTGAATTGTAAATTACCATGAAAAGATGCAAGTGGACACATATTATACACATATTATTTACCTAGGTAACTACTAATGCTGCGATTACAGCTCGGGCAAAAATTGACCGGGCATAAAATTGATTTTGGGCGCAAAATTAATTGCAGATGAATGGATAAAGATACGACATTGTCATTTCAGTCAAATAAAGCTTAGATGCTGACGTTCCTTGTGTCCAAAGCTCATGCGTTTATTTTAATTGTACTTGGAGTTATGAATTTTAGCACATTTTTTCAATTATGCGCTTGTATGTAGAATTGTATGGTAATAAGAAATTTGAGTTTTAACACCATTCAATACATATGCCAAGCCAATCCACAATGTGGTGTGGAAATGCGCGCTAGCACACAAAATTTTTGAAAATATGTCTAAAATTTCATATCAAAATTGATATTTTAGGAGATTATTCAATGGAAACCCTGACCTGAAATTTGCAAAAATTTTGAGTCGAGTCGGGCAAAAACCTCGAGTCTCGAGTTTGGGCCGTCTTTTTCTGGTCGAATCAGACAAGTCGAGTCGGTACCCTGTTTTACCCTCGAGTCAAGTCGAGTCGAGTTGAATTCGAGCCCTATTTATGACCCTTAATGTCACCCATGTAATTATGATTAAGGGTGTAAGTGGACTAACGTTGAAGGCACGACGTCTCATATTCCTGCTCAACTACATCCCAAGTTGTGGCTGGTGGCTCACAGAACCTAAAAATATGTATATAATTATGGAGTAACTGAAAAAATTTAATAAATTATGTTGGAATTTATACAAAATTGAGGCCCTTTTCAACAACTTTTTTTTAAACTTGAATCACACCCGGGTTTTAGGTCAGGGGGTGTTATACACGGAAACACATCCAAATTCAGCGGAGAGTACGGCTAGATGTTTGCGCCGTTACATGTTCGCTAAATGTGTTATACACGACCCTACATATAGGTATGTATTTAGGATTTTTTGGTTCCCAGAGTGCAGCAATTCAATGGAAAAATGCGTGCCGCCGAATTACAATGAGTGGCGCGCGCCACGCACAATACTTAAGCAATTAAAATTGGGTGATATTTTTGAAACCTAGCATAGGACCCTGGGGGTGCTATGCCGGGATGGTCCGGCCGTAAAGTAAACCCGGCCGTAAAGTAGAGGGTGCTACTTTAGGCCCGGCATCATTACGGCAGAGTTGTTTAAAGTACTGAACTTTTTCAAAGTAAACGTAAACGTAAAGTATTTTATTTAGTCACACCTGAATACAGAAAACGTAAAGTAAAAAATTTCTACTTTTATGCTGTGTAAAAGGTGAGTAAACGTAAATATCTGTAAATACTCGTCTTCTGTACTCGCGTACTTTCAAAAAGTACGCGAGTGACTGAGTACCGGTATTTTTTCGGGAGGAAACGTAAACGTATTTACGCAGCACTCAAGTATACGTATTTATCGAGTAAACGTGAATACGTTTGTACAACTATGCCTTACGGCTGGATTTACTTTACAGCCGGGTTTACTTTACGGCCGAGTTCTCGCCGTGCTATGCAACTGTGTAACATCCCGGGTGTTGTGCATGAGTGTCCTTTACATGGAGAAATATGGTAGTGGAGTAAATTGTGATGAAATGTTCAACATAGTGGTATTTTAAATAAATATTTGTTCAGGAACACACCCAGGATTCAGTCTGTATTTGCATTTGCATTTGAAGTGCACTTGGTCAGCAGTGGCTCCCTCTCCATCAAGTTTCTCAAAGGGATCACATGAAACATATCCCATTTTTTTGGTTTCATGCAGCTCTGGACATGTTTCAGTACACTTTTTAGAACAGTAGTACCTGGATGGGTAAAATTATATTAAAATATATGACCTTTTGGGCATAATTGTTTTAGTGAGTAAAAAATGTGTTCCATTATGTTGCGTTGCGTTATCTCGGCATCTTTTTGTATCAGTGCGAATTATGTGTACCGTATTTCCTCGAAATACCCCCCGGGGGGTGATTGTTTCATAGTGGTCCCGAGAGGGGGGGGGGGGTTAAACGAGGGGGGGGGTATGTCGAGGGGGGGGGGTTATTATTTCACAGGAAATTTTTTCAAATCCTAGTACAAAATCGTTGTTTGTGATGTACACTGGGGTAGAAAAATGCATCAACAACTGACACGTATAGACTCCTGTAGACTATTAGGTAGTAGTACGTAGATGGTATAAACACTGTTCTAACTTGATTACGACATTGTTTTAACGTGTGTTCTGCACTACGCAGAACACAAACTGCAGTATTTGTCATGTACGTTCTCTATACACTCAATCTGGGGCGGGGGTATTACGAGGGGGGGGGGGTGATTGTTTCATAGTGGTCTCGAAAGGGGGGGGGGGGTCAAACGAGGGGGGGGGGGGGTATTTCGAGGGGGGGGGGTATTTCGAGGAAATACGGTATACAACGTGTGTGTAAACAGAGTTACCGTATTTCCTCGAAATACCCCCCGGGGGGTGATTGTTTCATAGTGGTCCCGAGAGGGGGGGGGTTAAACGAGGGGGGGGGGTATTTCGAGGGGGGGGGTGATTGTTTCACAAGAAAATTTTTGAAAACCAAGTACGAAATTGTCGTCTGAAACGTACGCAGACGTCGAAAAATGCAACAAAATCCGCCATTTATAAGGTTCTGTAGACTAATATTAGTATGTAGATGGTATGTACACTGTTCTAACGTGACACCGACATTGTTTTAACGTGTGTTCTGCAGTACACTGAACACAAACTACAGTTATTGTCATGTACGTTCCCTTTACACTCAATTTGGGGGGGGGGTATTTCGAGGGGGGGGGTGATTGTTTCATAGTGGTCTCGAGAGGGGGGGGGTCAAACGAGGGGGGGGGTTTTTCAAGGGGGGGGGTATTTCGAGGAAATACGGTATATAGATTGAGGTATAAACCCACGCTCCCGTGATCAGACAAACATTCAGGTGTTGTCCACATTATCTTTTTGTTCATATTGTCTTCATCTGCAATGACACTTACTTGATTATGAAGTATGCCTGGCCACACAAACCGCCATTTCGATCAACCATTCCGAGTGCTGTGTCCCTGTTAGCTGTGAGAAAATAGCCTGTCTTTTTTTAAAAATCACTGCTATTGACTTGTCAATTGAATAGAATTTAGGAACATTTAATTGAAATTACTGGCATGTAATTACTGCAGATTCAAGTTGTCTGACGGATTCCATGTTACTGTTACATTTTGCATGTATGCATGGCAGAGGTATCTGATTGAGGGTGCACTTCTACGCACATTTGCCCAGCCCGCACATAATGAAACCGGGCTCACACAAAAGCCCTGGTGCTATGTGCGTGCCGATCCATGTGCGTGCCTGGTGTACGTGCGCGCCAGGCGTATGTGTGTGCGGGATTTGTTGTCGGATACCCCACAACGGCCACAACACCCCCCCCCACATTTTACATTTTGTTTGACATGGCATCAATTTATTTTAATGTCATCTTAAATGTCTTCTCACTTGACTTCTCGGTCAACTGAAAAATATATCAAATTTTCAATTTCAAATTTATTTTACATAACATTTTCAATTGAGGGGGCTTTATTTTTTCATCAGAAAAATGGAAATTTTGTACCTTTTCACATAAACCGATTATGGTAGTGGCGGCCGAAACATTGTTCTCTCTTATTATCAGTGTTCTCTGGCCTTTGTGCTCGCAGCAGCCAGTGTCATGTGCGGGCTCATATACACACAGCCAGACTGTCTGTGAGAGTATACCCCGTGGTCAGTGACGAAAAATGTGGCGGTGACGCAGTGATTGGCACCGCCTGCTTTTTGGATGTCACCGCGAGAAAATGAAGTGTCTTCGCGGTGACAATCACCGCCACATTTATTGAGCGGCAGTTCAGGGCATGATTTGTTAGGCACATTCCTATTTTTAGCCATTTTTCACCTACTTTTAGCGAGTTTTCTCCCTTTTCTTCCTCTACACCCCGAAAAAGCCTATATATTGAACTCCCGCGAACCCCCCCCCAACCCCCCAGAAAATTTTTCAGCTATCTATTTCTCCGGAGGAGCGATATGCTATCTATCCAACCCCCGGAGGGCCGAAATCTAGGAGACCCCTGATGGTGTATATAAACACCTTCCCGATCAAGTCCGGCCCCCAATTTTTTATTTTACTTCTGCTGTCCTATCTACAGTTCTAGGATGCGCCAGAAGCTAAAACTTGGGGTAGATATTGGCGCAACCCCCCTCTACTTTGCATGAATTGAAGGGGTCGCGGCGACCCCCTACAGAGTGGGTCGCCGAGTGTAAAAAATTTTTGCAGCTTTTTTAGTGTCCCACACAGGTCCGGCCCCCACTGATTACTTTCACTGCGGGTGCCGTACCTCCACCTGTGGGAGGGGTATAAATCTACAATTTTGGGGATGTGTCGCCAACACCCCTCCCCTACTTTACACTGGCCAGGCGGTCTTTAGCAACTCACCACAGTGTGGGGTGCAAAGTTTAAAATTTATTAAAATGTCTGTCCAACAAAAAAAAGTTACTGTCCAACACAAGTCCAGCATTTTTGAGGTAAGATTTTTTACACAACTTGAGACCTTCAACCCTCCCCTATAAATTATTGTAAACCAGCCATTCAAGTGTCTTATAAAAAAGTTGTAAAAAGTGATTTTTTGTCACCCACTTGGGAGAAGGGGTTCATGTGGTGGCCAGTTTTAGGTCGGATAAAATATTTTTAGAGGTTATTTCATGCTTATTTCACATTGTCAACCACATAAGTGTTAAAACAACACAAAAGTGTCCATTTTTTGAAATTCAATTGGATGCTGGACTTGTGCGGGGCAGTAACATTTTAATAAATTTTTAACTTTGCACCCCACACTGTGGTGAGTTGCCAAAAACTGCCTGGCCAGTGTATAGTAGGGTAGGGGTGTTGGCGACACATCCCCAAAAATTTTAGATCTATACCCCTCCCACAGCTGGTGTGATGAAGCCACCGAAGTCAGCGTCTTCTACCACCGAATCCGGCTGCTTCAAGACCGTAGTGAGAAACGGCCTTTAGAGTGGTTGATTTCCCGTTGTTGCCGAACGTCCACTTGTCGACAGCCAAGTTGAGTTTATTTCGTAGTTGTGTGTTGAAAAGGGGTTTCGAGATTGTTTCAGGTACTTTATTTTGATCAGATACAGCGTGTTACAAAAGCGCAAAGCCTAGCGAGCTTCCTAGTCGAAGTTTCTATCGCTAGCTTATTTTGTTCACTTGGGGTGGGTCCGCAGACTGAAGTAAAAACTCTCAAAGTAGCTAAGACACGGAAATCACGTATAGAAAAACAGCTACAGTAATTTCCTAATACAAATGCACAAATAGGACATGAATGCAACAAATAAACACATCTAGCCGAAACAGTTGCCTTATACTGCGCGTGCATACATTCAAATAATTATGGTAAAGAAATACCAAGTACAAATTGGGTTAATAGAAAACTATTAATCTTGAGAGGCGCGAAGTCGGTAAACTTGGCCGATTTACTAATTTGCTTCAATTTGTCAGAAAACATTGACGCACATTGGAACTAATAAAATAGGGTTTGAAAACTGTAAATAGCAGTGTAAATGTTCCTAATGACGTAAATAGAATAAGGTATATTCAACGTGATAATAATAATCACTTCCTGGAAACGTATGTTGAATAATCTAGCAAATTGGGACTTATTTGAGGTAAATGGGTATTGTAATTAAGCAGAGTTTATAATATATTCAATTGAGCAAGGTATTATAATTATTAAGTAAATATAAATAGTTGTGAACAGGGTTATGACAATTATACCTATGCGAAGGGCTTTGTAAAGTAAATGCTAGTTGCACGCAGGGCACTATTTCTCTATTAGGACGCTGGCCTAGATAATTACGCAGCACATAAATATTTACAAGATTTGACTTTTGTAAACTGCAAGTAAACTATGCAAATGTATGTATAATCATGATCAGAAAATTACGGCGAGTTGAATGAGCCTAATTTTATATTAATACACCTAATAATAACATATTTGACCTTCTAACCTAAACATTCCACATAAACCTATCAATAACTTATAGAACACTTTCCTAATCGAATATTCTCCATGAGTAAATAATATAGTGCAGGAAATACAATTTGCGTGGTAAATAAATATAGTGCATAAATTGTAAAATAGTGCAAATAAGTAAATATGCGATTATGAGCCTAATTATCAATTCTCTGTATTTCTTTATCCATCCATTTTGCCACGGTCAGCACACTCCGGGCGGAAGAGTTGCTGCACCCCGTCGTTGCAGCAACGTCACATGCTGGTGGTAGTGGGCGCCAAAGTGATGAGTGGCGTTTCCACAGTCGCCTCGGTGGTGAACGTGGTCGTGCGCGAAGTCGTGGGCGTGCGTGAAGTCACAGGTCCGGTTGCTGGTGATGCCAACGCCGACCTAGCCTGATGATGAAGCAGGTAGTTGCCCGTGTCGCTTCCTGCGCGTTCGCGTGAGGTGAATTTGCGGATATCGGGCATGTGAACACTGTCTCTGTTCCTGGCTCTGACTTGTCCCTCATCAGCTGAACTTTCATCTGGCTGAACGTATGCTGATAGTGACTTTGCCATTCTGTCCTCTGTTTCTGCTCTCCTGGCAAATCTGACGGACTGTGTTGAGTTGGATCTGGCTCTCCTCTTGATTGCTGGTCTCAACTCTGTCTTGCGCACTTTTCTTTGTGGATAATTGGTCTCTTTCTGAGTTGATTTCTTGATAGTGTATCTGATGGCTCTGAAGCATAGCCATATGCATTTGAATGGACACACTATGCATTTCCATATGCATGTGTATACACACGGTGGAATCACTGGTTTCCCTGTGGCAATCCTCCAATTGTACCACAGGTATCCTGCAGCTACAATTCCGGCTATCAGGATTGTGATCCCCAGCAGCATTGCGATTGTGTTGATGATCACTTGAAAGGGTCCTTTCAGCATTCCTCCCATAAAGTTGGTGTATCCTTTTGATACTCCAGATATGTAGTGACCATATGCTTTGCCGATTCCTGCTGCCGTCTGTCCAATTCCAGCTCCAATGCCTTCTATTGAATTTCTGATCACTCTGGGATCCAATGACATATCTGCTGTGTAATCGATCAACTGGTTCTGCACATGCTCCAAATTCTGTAGTCTCTGAATCTGGCCTCTGACGTCCATGAAATTGGTCGCTCTGTTGACAATGTTGGTGAACAGGTGAGGCGCATCAAACGTGAAGGCTTGCCACTGTCCTTTCCATGTCATTTCAATTGGCGTCTCTGTGACATGCACCATTCCATGTGCGGACTTCCATTGTCCATGTTCATTTCTGTACAGGTGCGGTGTGGTGTGACTGCAGTCTTCTTCTGGTGATTTCTCCACCAAGTCTCTGCTGCCTGGGCTCTTGAACCACAAGGGCCCATCTCTGTTCAATCTCATTGGTGTATATTTGTAGCATGTCTCTCCCACTTTTCCTGTCTGATAAATTATGTATGGCTGCACTTCCTTGCATTCCCAAAACATAATTGCTTCTCCAGCCCATTCTGCATGAACATCCTGTCTTCCCAGCATGGCTCGAATCCCCAGTGTTGGATCGATGCGGAAAAGCTGAGTCAACATGTCCAGCTGGTTCTTGCGAAGTTGACATAATTGATGCCATACAATCGCAAATTGTGCCTGAGTCATCTCTCTGACCACATGTTGCAGGAACTGAAACTTGGAGTTTCTGTCGTCCAATCTGGCATACAATGTTCCACTGATTGTCGACTCTCTTGCCTCCACTATCTTTCCTGGCATTGCCCATTCCACAGGCACATCTTCTCTTCTGTCAAACTGGATGAATACACCTCCTTGATCGGTGTAGTATGTGTCTCCTGGAACACATTCTGAGCCAATTGGCCTCTTCGTCTTGTTGCTGTGGGAGTATGCTGCTTGCAATTTTGATACAATAATTGTCTGGCCAGATATCTCTGATTTGAATCTGCCAATTCTCTCATATGCACATTGATGCTTGAAGTTCTCTGTATCCCACACTGTAATTCCATAATTGTGGTCTCTGCAATGTCCCATCATGGCTCTGCACTGGCTGAAATCTTGCAAGTCGCTGATTACAGTTTTTCCATCAAGTGAAGCCACGGTTCCTTCTTCCATGTAGAAGTTACTGACGACATTTTCTTTGTCATGACAACACCATGAATATTCCACATTCAAGGTTTGATTGGTTGTCCACACTCTGGGCTCCATTTCCACCAAAGGTGTTCCTCTGAACATCTTGTGAATTCTTGCATAGTTACAGGCTACCACGCCAACTTGCTGGTATTTCTCAAAGTTGCCTGTAATGCCTTTCGCTCCCCAGAAACTGGTGTGTGTGATGATCTCTTTGATTCTGATGTAGCATCTGTATGCTTTCTCTTTCTGTGGAATCTGTCTCTGTGCGTAAAGTGTAACTTTCATTGCCTTGACAAAATTCCTTGGTGGGATATGGCACTGCACTTCTTCAGGAACTGTAAGCGCATGTCCATGCCTCCCACTGGTACAAATCTGATACTTCTGGCTTTGTGAGCTGATCACCTGTTCCACAGGATGATCTTTGATTGCATCCTTGAATCTCTCATAAGTCTGCATTTCTCTGACAGATTTTGGTGGCCATTCTGAAGGCAAAGGCGGCAATCCATGATGCGCTGCCAATGATGGTGGCCTTACTGTCGAGGTTTCTAGAACGTATGTTCTAGAAAATACTTCGCTGTAAGCCTTGCCGGCTTCTCTCAGCGTTGCTGACTCTGACATGCCTGTCAGCATCAACACCATGCACAGCATTCCAATCACTAGACTGCTGGTGGTTGCTGTGGTTTTCCCTGTTGCACTCCTCAGGACTCTATCTGACGCTGAGTTCCTCTGAGCAGGGTTTGGTACAGAGTCTCTGTTCGAGCTCTGATTTCTGACATGTTTCTGGACAATTGCTGGGTCCAGTAAATTTACTTTGACTGTCACTGCTGTCTCTGGGATATCCATTGTCTTTGAATTGATTTCCAGCGGATACAATTGATTGAGTGGTCTGCTAACCACATTTCTGTTGGCAGTTCTGACTTTTACTGAGCGAATCTGTCCATCTTTGCTGGGCTCTAACTGCTCGATGCGACCCATCCTCCATGCACCTCTGGGCATGTTCTCTTCATAAATCAGCACAACTTCATTCACTTTGGGTTCTTGAGTCGCTGTCAATCTGCCATGTTTGTGTGTCACCTGAGTCCTTTCCCTCAAGCTCGGGATATACTCTTGATGCCACAAGTCCCAGAACTTATCCAAAGTTTGCTGGGTTGTCTCCCAATATTTCTGCAGTTTCGCTGCGTTATCCATTCTGGGCACAAATTCTCCATCTTTGTCTGCGTCAAACTGTGGTGCTCCAATCTGACCTTCCCCTGTCAGGAAGTCTTTTGGCATCAGCACTCTGAGGCTCTTTACATCACCATAGATGTAAGAGATTGGCCTGCTGTTGATCACTGCCTCGACTTCTGGCAGAAGTGTCAACAATTCTTGCAGGGTTAACATTCTGTGCCCCACAGCTGCCTTGAAATGTTTCTTGGTGATGCCCACCATTCTCTCATAGACTCCTCCCTGCCACGGTGCCATAGGAGTAGTCATGTTCCACTGGATTTGTTGCTGTGAGCAGTAAGTCTGTACTGCTCCACTTTTGACCATTTCTGACCATTCCTTTCCAGTATTGATGGCCTTGTCAGTGCTTGTGCTGAGCACTTTCTCTGTCAATTTGAATTGCGTTGCATTGTCTGAAATCACTGCCTCAGGCTTTCCACGCCTGGCGATGAATCTCCTGACTGCATTCAGGAATTCTTGTGCTGTCATGTCCAGCACACTTTCCAGGTGAACTGCACGTGTCACCATACATGTGAACAAACAGATCCACATTTTCCTGTGATCTTTGTCCACTTTGTACCAAACTGGTCCCAAATAATCCAATCCCGTGTACTGGAACGGTCTGGCTCTCTGAACTCTGGTTTCTGGCAAATCTGGCATTGGTGGAAGCTGGTACGGCTTCGCTCCCAATTTCTTACAGGTTGGGCAGGTTCTCGTCACATTGTAGATCACCCGTCTGCCCTGTGTAATCCAGTACTTTTGTCTGATCGCTGCCAATGTATGTTGCACTCCTGCGTGCATCAACTTTTCATGCTGGTCTCTGACGATCAGCTGAGTCACTGTAGCCGTTGCTGGCAACAGTATGAGTGGCACTGTGACCTCCTGTGGGTCTGTATGCTCCATTCTGCCGTGGCACTTCAGGATTCCATCCTGATGCATTTGCACATTGAGCCATTTGATCAACTGCTGGTCTGCAGCTGCTTTCTTGCCATCCTGGCTGCCTTTGCTGTGGCCTGTTGCTAGAATCTTTGCCACTCCTTTGTAATGATTCTGTTGCGTCACTTTGATCCAATATTTCCACGCACTCTCTCTCTCTTCAATACTGATAATTCCCTGTGGTTTCATTGTACCACAGATACTTTTCATGATTTCTGACAATCCATTCTGACTGTCAATTTTTCTGCGCCTTTTGTGCATCTGTCGCACAAATCTCATCACGTATACTGTTGCATCCAGTAACTTTGTCAGTGATGAGAATCTCTGAATCTCAATTCCCAATGGGTTGCTTTGCTTGCTTTCATCAGCTTGCACATTGCTGGCATCTGGGTCACTGACCACTTGCTGTGTGGCGCCTAGGTAAATTGGACTGGCTTTTGGGAACTTGAGCTCTTCTCTCTTAATTTCTGCCATTACTTCTGGCGTAACTGGCTCCACTTTCGGCTCTGGCCATTCTCCAGTCATTAGCCATTCTGGCCCCTTCCACCACAGGTTACTGCCTTCCAACTCTGACATATTCATGCCTCTTGTGGCCATGTCAGCTGGGTTCTCCAGTCCTGCGATGTGTCTAATGTGCATGTTTTCTGTCTCACTCTGAATTTTCCTGATTTCATCCAATCTGTTCTTGACAAAACATGCTAGTGGCTTCGCGGTTGTCAACCACTTCAGACAACAGGTTGAATCTGACCATACAACTGTCTGACTGAATTTGACGTCCTTGAGCTCTTTGTGAATAAACTTTGACATTCTGCTGCCGATCAACATTGCTAACAATTCCAGCCGTGGAATTGTCACTTCTGGTTTCTTTGGAGCTAGTCTCAATCTGGAGTACAGCAGGCTTGACGTGCCGCTGTCATTTTCTGTTTTCTGGCATATGTATGCCGCTGCGCTGTATGCCATTGTTGAGGCATCGACGAAGATGTGCAGTTGTGCATCTGCACCACTCTGATAATTCAGATTTCTGTTGAACTTGATCTGTCCAACCTTAAGCAATTCCGTCTCTAATTGCTGCCAAATTGCTGTCTGTTCCTCAGACAGGGGTGAATCCCACTCTTTGGCACTTGGTCCTGAATGCCATAACGTTTGCAAAAATCTCTTTGCTGGCAGTAGGACAGGACTAACGAGTCCCATTGGATCAAAACATCCCGCAGTCACCTTTGCAACTGTCCTTTTCGTGGGAAGTTTGATTTTCTGGTCAGTTTTTGATAATTGTGATTGCTGGACTGTTTTTGGCGTTTTCAGCCACATCTGGTCGCTTTCTGTGTCCCATTTCATTCCTAGGACTGTTGTGACAATTTCCTTGGCTACATCTGACTCTGCCAATTGCCAAGTAAAGCTCTTATTGTTGCTGTTCCATTCTCTCAGATTCATCTGTGCCTCTGTGAACAGCACTTTGGATTCCTGGTACAATTCGATTGCTTTCTGCTCTGTATCCACACTGAGGATCAAATTATCCACATACAGATTTTCATCGATCAATTTTGCATTTTCTGTGCCAGCTTGATTCAGGTGGTATCTGACTGTTAGTGCCAGCAGCGCTGGGCTGCAGATTATACCAAATGGCACTCTGGCAAATCTGTAAATCTGAATGTTGTCCTCCATGGATGGTTTCGTGGGATCCTTGTACCACAGAAATCTTGTCACGTCTCTATCACTGTCCTGCAGACTGATCTGCAGAAACGCTTTCTCTATGTCTGCGACCAGTGCAATTCCATGCAATCGGAATCGCATCAGCATCCCTACCAGCTGTGGTAGTATAACTGGACCGCGATACATGCACTCATTCAAGCTTGGCATGCCTGGCGGTTTCGCTGAGGCATCATATACCTCTCTGACCTTTGTGGTAGTTTTCTCTGGCGTTATCACTGGTTGATGAGGCAAAATATGGAACTTTCTGCCATCCATAATATCCTCTTGGACCTTCTCAATCACTCCTTGCTCCTCCTGTGCTTTCATGATTGTCTGAATTTTCTCTAGTAATTCTGGGTCTCTCTTGAGCCTGTTGGTGAGGTATCTGAACCTCTTGAACGCCATTGCTTTGTTGTCTGGTAGTTCATGCAAATTTGGCTTGTACATGAACTTAACAGAGTACCGTCCATCTGGGTTTCTCTGTACACTCTCATTGAATTGCTTGATGGCCTCATCATCCTCGACGAGGTCTGGCTGGTCCATTATGCCAATGGTATCCAGTCTATCCATATCTTTGACATTTGGTACAGGAGCAATTGACAACGGTGCTTCCTCGTACCACTTTTCTCTCTGAATTTGATGCACAATTGTGTTGACCACCACCGGATATGCGCCATCCGTGGTCCATTGATTTCTGTTGCTCGTCAGCTGCCCACCTCCCATCAGCAATCCCAATTCTGATGGAATGACATACAATCCTGACGGAAGTCTGGTGGTGCTGGTGTTTCTGGACATCAAGTCCCAGAAATAATTCAAGCCTACTATAATGTCTGGCTTGAACTTGCATTCTGTCCCTCTTTCCTTGGGAATTCTGTCTGCGAAGTAACTCTCATCTGGGAAATACTTCTGCAAGTACTTTTCGTCCTGTTCTGACACAGGCACTTTGACTTGTTCTGTGGTCAACGTCGGGACCACATCAGCCACCATATCAACTTTCTGGCCATTTCTGAGCCGCATTCTGAATTCCACTTGCTGTACCACTTTATAGTGCGGCTTTTCATTTCCGAATGTGTACACCTGGATGTGGTGTTCACCTGTACTCTTCAAATTGAGTTTCTTGGCCACTTTCTCTGACATGTACGTTCCCTGGGATCCTGTGTCCAGGAACGCTTGAATCTGTAGTGGTGGCTGTTCAGGCTCCATCTCTGTATCCACTTCTGAAGCCTCAATCACGGTTCTGGCTGTCATCAACATTGACATATTCCTGTTTATTGACAAGTTCACTGACGTATTCTGTTGCTTTGTATTTGGTTCTGTGACCACTGTGCTGGATATGGTTTCTGTCTCTACCACTTCTGGTCCAGCTTCTTCCACAGTGACACAATTCACTGTAGCCTTTCTCTGTTGGCTCTGTGCTGGTCGACCGGCCGTCGGCACAGACTTTCTGCCATTGTTTGTTGATTGCTGGCCATTCTGTTGACCATTTGCTCTAAATGCTGGAATTTGCCGTCCAGCGTTTCCATTGCTATTGTCACCAAATTTCTCTGGGCACACTGCAGTGTGGTGCCTATTGGACTTGCAATAAAAGCAACTTCTTGTAAATTGACATTGATTCATGTAATGCCCTTTCTGCAGGCATCTCAGGCATCGCTCTGCCTTTGACAAAATCACTCTCCTTTCTCTGGCAGTTTTGAACTTTGGACACTTATCATTAAAGTGCAATTGCTGTGTGTCATTGCAGAATACACACGGCCTCCCAGGATTCATGAATCCAGCCTGTGGTGCACTCTGTCCATTCTGGATCACAGACATGCTCCCTGTGCTGGTCCTTGGGTTCTCTGGCCCTCTGAATCGGTTCCCATTGCCTTGAAACCGATTATTGAATTGCTGTGCGCGGGGATTATTCCCAAACCCTTGGCGCGATTGCTGAACTGGTGCCTCAGTTTGCTGTGCGTGCTGTACAGCCTCACTGAGCGCTAGCTGCTTGCCAAACAGCTTTCTGAAATTTTCCACCGTCAAGGCTTCCTCAGTTCCCTGTTCCTTCTGGATTTCTCTGAGAACCTCGGGTGGCACTTTCTGTTGTAGCTGGCTCAACAGCATTGGATGTTCCACTGATTCACCCAGTGACTCCAACTGCTGGAGCAGCCTTTCAATTGCATCGAACAAAATTCTCATATCCTGACAGGTATTTCTGGCCTGTCGCAGCTTCATGATATTACTCATCAGCGTGTTTCTGACCACAACTGGCTGGTCATATCTCTTTTTGAGCATTGCAATTGCGGGTGCATAATTCTCTGCGGTCACACTCAATCCACTGATCATGCCAAATGCTGAGCCTTTCAGCAAGCTCCTCAAGTATGAAAACTTGGAAATGTCCTCCAAATCTGTCCGATTGTGGATGTGGGATTCGAACATTTGCCACCATGATCGAAATTTGACAATTTCCCCAGTAAACTGTTCCACTTCCAGTTTCTGTAATTTGACGCTCTTTGCAGTGGTTGCATTGGTTGAACTGGCCCCCGGAGCAGCTCCCTGAGCTGTCAGAGCCATCTGGGCAGCCATCTGCTGTATGAATGCTGTATTGACTTCATACATGGTATTTCCGCTCTGTTGCTGGATCATGTCTTGCAACTCTTCGATGTATACATTCATGGCTGCCATTTTCTGTGTCACCAAGTCTGACATATTTGCATATTCCTCATATGAGTCTTGGTATATCTTCTGTTCTTGTTCCAACTGGTCGGGTTCGTCAATGTCCTTGACGATGTCCCTCCATGCGTCAAATTGAGTTCTCACTGCAGTCATTGCACTTTCCAATTTTGCACCCTCCTGTTTGATAGTTGCAATCACTCTTCTCATCTCTGTTCTCTTATCTTCCTTTGATGCTTCCGCAAATAGCTCCAGGTCATATTTGGCAAATTCTCTTGCCAATCTGCTTTCCACCCTGTGCTTTGCTGGCCCCAGGGTCTTTCTGATGTGACCTGTTGGCGAAACCATTTTTGCTGATGAATTTTCCTTCACTGTTTCTCTTTATAGTGCGTCGCCTGTGACGCTTGTGACGCTTCTCTGCGTCTTTCTGTGCAGTGCTCTGTGCACCACGGATTTGTTGTGCCACGCACAATACCAATGCAGTCCTACAGGCCCCTGACGTGTTCTCACGCGTTGACCTTTACTGCACCGGCACCAGATGTGTTCCTAAAGCCCCTGACGTGATTGTTTACACGCGTTGACTTCAACACACCGGTCAAATCCACCTGGACAATAAACAATTTATTTGCCCAGCAGTGTGCGCCCAAAGAGGGTCCGTACACACTCTTTCTGAGCGCTCTGACGCTCTTTCTGGCACGCCTGTGTGCCTTGTGACCACGCCGGCCACTTGCTTTCCTGAGCGGCTCCTGTGCCGCTGTGCGCAGTGCTGCGCTTGCCGTGTCACCTGTGACACGTTTCTGTGCACTCTGGTGCACTTTCTGATTCTGGGCAGTGTTTCTGTACACTGCTCTGCAATTGCGCCTGTGCAATGCAGAATTTCTGGCACTTTTATGCTGTCTGATCTGATGGTACCGAGCAGGCACAGCGTGTATATTTGATGGGAGCTCCGCAAAGCCCCTACACGCTACCAAGTATCCTAATACTTGGTTTTCAAATCCAGTCTCTGTCAGCTACAGCCCTTTGTACACTGATACCCCTACTTTTGCACTTCCGAGGTATGAGTCCACTCTTACCCAGTGGAGCGAGGGACCTCCGCGAATGCCCAAAAAACAGCCCTTTGACTAGCGTGGCTTTGTGGCGATCCTGTCTCCGTCAGGTCACCCTCCCTTGGCATAGGAAGGACGTGCGAGCGGTCACTGGCGTCCGGATGTCCAGGAGCGTCCAGCGTAAGTTTGACCACCGTCCGACAATGACTCCTTGTCAAATGCCGGTGCCGCCCAGCGTCTAGCACCTTGCCAGAACACTGGTGAAAGCTGCCTGAAATCCTGACAGGCTTGTCAGAACTCCAGTGTCCTCCGCGCGTGAGCGTAGAACCGCTCCCAGGATGTAGACAGGAGTGCCGTGACTTTGGCACAATGCTGTCTGCAAATCAACAGCCAACGCTCAGCCAAGGCCAATTGATGTTCAGCAGGACTTTTGAAGTTCTGCCAACTGCCGCACAATGTCCGTTCCGGCTTGGTGATAGCACAATGTCATGCAATCACCCTGCTCGCTGCGCCATGTGATGAAGCCACCGAAGTCAGCGTCTTCTACCACCGAATCCGGCTGCTTCAAGACCGTAGTGAGAAACGGCCTTTAGAGTGGTTGATTTCCCGTTGTTGCCGAACGTCCACTTGTCGACAGCCAAGTTGAGTTTATTTCGTAGTTGTGTGTTGAAAAGGGGTTTCGAGATTGTTTCAGGTACTTTATTTTGATCAGATACAGCGTGTTACAAAAGCGCAAAGCCTAGCGAGCTTCCTAGTCGAAGTTTCTATCGCTAGCTTATTTTGTTCACTTGGGGTGGGTCCGCAGACTGAAGTAAAAACTCTCAAAGTAGCTAAGACACGGAAATCACGTATAGAAAAACAGCTACAGTAATTTCCTAATACAAATGCACAAATAGGACATGAATGCAACAAATAAACACATCTAGCCGAAACAGTTGCCTTATACTGCGCGTGCATACATTCAAATAATTATGGTAAAGAAATACCAAGTACAAATTGGGTTAATAGAAAACTATTAATCTTGAGAGGCGCGAAGTCGGTAAACTTGGCCGATTTACTAATTTGCTTCAATTTGTCAGAAAACATTGACGCACATTGGAACTAATAAAATAGGGTTTGAAAACTGTAAATAGCAGTGTAAATGTTCCTAATGACGTAAATAGAATAAGGTATATTCAACGTGATAATAATAATCACTTCCTGGAAACGTATGTTGAATAATCTAGCAAATTGGGACTTATTTGAGGTAAATGGGTATTGTAATTAAGCAGAGTTTATAATATATTCAATTGAGCAAGGTATTATAATTATTAAGTAAATATAAATAGTTGTGAACAGGGTTATGACAATTATACCTATGCGAAGGGCTTTGTAAAGTAAATGCTAGTTGCACGCAGGGCACTATTTCTCTATTAGGACGCTGGCCTAGATAATTACGCAGCACATAAATATTTACAAGATTTGACTTTTGTAAACTGCAAGTAAACTATGCAAATGTATGTATAATCATGATCAGAAAATTACGGCGAGTTGAATGAGCCTAATTTTATATTAATACACCTAATAATAACATATTTGACCTTCTAACCTAAACATTCCACATAAACCTATCAATAACTTATAGAACACTTTCCTAATCGAATATTCTCCATGAGTAAATAATATAGTGCAGGAAATACAATTTGCGTGGTAAATAAATATAGTGCATAAATTGTAAAATAGTGCAAATAAGTAAATATGCGATTATGAGCCTAATTATCAATTCTCTGTATTTCTTTATCCATCCATTTTGCCACGGTCAGCACAGCTGGAGATACGGGACCCGCAGTGTAAGAAATCAACCGGGGGCCAGACCTGTGCGGGACAGTGAAAACGCTGCAAATTTTTTTCACGTATATGGCGACCCCCTCTATAGTGTGTCACCGCTGCCCCATTTATTCATGAGGGGTAGTGGGGGGTTGCGCCTATATACCACCCAAGTTTTAGTTTTCCACCCCTCCCACAACTGGAGATATGGCCTGCGAAGTGAAAAAAAAATAGGCGGCTGGACTTGATCGGGAAGGTGTTTATGTTGGTGTCACTGCCTTAAAAATGTATGTCACTAACGGTCACCGCCAGAATTTTGGACCTTTTTTCGTCTATGCCCGTGGTATACAAGCATGGTATAACAAGGCGCAAACCCCTGTTTGCTTAACGCACACTAGAAAAATTGCACGTGTTGAATGCATTGTGCAAACACATGGTCACTTCTTGAGTGTGTGCAACATAAATTGCATACCACTGTGCAATGTGATGTGACATCTGTTCCACACGTAGCCAGTGGTAAACTAAAATGCCAGGTTTCTCACACTGGCTAGTCAATAAGTTTTCACCATAAATGTCATGCGTCAATCTTTTTTACTACCTATGTTCACCTAGCCAGTTATTTATAAGTTACTTCTTATGATAAATAGGTATATGATTTTTCAAATGGTTATTTTGATTTGCATGTCAAAACTTACCTTTGCACCTGTATTAAAAATGTATTTACACATACAAATTTAAATTCAAATTTGAAAATGATCAATTTTTATAGGCAAATCAGCATTTTGATTTGCAAAATTATGTTATTGCAAATTCAAAATCTGATTTTCAAAAAAAAGTTTTATTTCTGACCCACACTGTAGAGTAAATATGGATTTTGGCCGGTAGACGCATGGTAAGTGCAGAGTTCACTCAAAAGATAACTTTCTGCTGCTTGTGTGCCTGTCTTATATAACACACACTGCATCGTGTTACTCAATTATGCTCTCACATTGGGGATCATTAGAAACGTGTTACATGTTACAACTTTTTTAATAATGTTGCATTTGCGGGTTATGCGGGGTATAGAAAATGTTACATTTTCATGGACAGCCTGCACACAGCCCTCCACCCCCTCACCCGTCTGGCATGCACATATGCCTAGCGCGCACATAAATACTCAGGTGTAGTGATGGAAAAGCGCCATGGCGCTGGCGCCTGGCGCTAGCGCCAAAGCAAAAAGCGCCATGGCGCTTCTGGCGCTTGGCGCTAAAATCCTCTGGCGCCATTGGCGCTTGGCGCCGGGATCTGAGAAAGCGCCATGGCGCTTTTGGCGCTTGGCGCCATTTTCTTGTGGCGCTATTGGCGCCTGGCGCCAGCATTTTAAATGGCGCCAAAAAAGCGCCAACCGTGATCACAAAAAGTGTAGTAATATGGTATAAACGACACTCAGTTGATTACCTAAGTTTGTGGAGAACTGAAAAACATATTGAATCATAAATATAAGGGTGTTAGGGAACATAAATATTTACAAAATATTGATCAGGCAATATTAGGGCATACCTTTCTATACATAGAATAAAAGCAAATGTGATAAACTGTTTTTGCTTTTTACTAATTTTTGGACATTTTACCTCATATCTAAATTTGGTATATACCGCAAATCCTTGAATAAGACCCCCCCCCCCTCGAAAAACTCCCCCCTTGAATAAGTCCCCCCTGCTGACGGGGTGATGAAAAAATAACTCCCCCCTTGAATAACTCCCCCCTCTTAAATAACTCCTACTTCTGATGAAAAGGATACAATACAAAACTATAAAAGAATAGTAGCGACAGCAGATACATAATGTGTATGTAGTGTATACACATTGGTTTGTTCTTGTTGGACAGTGAAATACCTGAATTACACAAGGTTACATACTGTATCCATACAATGAATCAAGTCCGAGTTTCCTGAGGAAATAATAACTCCCCCCCCTTGAATAACTCCCCCCTCCAAAACGTCTGACGAAAAAATAACTCCCCTGGGGTCTTATTCGAGGATTTAGGGTATGTGAAACAAATTTTTTTAGTTTTTTTTTGCTTAGAAATGTGGGTGGATTATACACCGCGAGATTCATTTTAAGCCTTGACAAACGTTGATAAGTAAAAGTTGATGGTAATGTTGATAGTTGATGAAAATTGTGTTTTATGTTTTGTAACCATCTGGGAATAATTCCCATTTATGAATAGTTCCCCCTCAAAAAGTCAAACAAAATAATTCCTCGGGGGCCTTATTCCAGCTAATACGGTATTTAGGAAAGCTGTACTCGAGTAATGTATTTTTCGAGTAAATGTAAATACATTTGAGCAACTATGAATGGAATAAATTGCTCTGTCTAGAACAAGCATACATCAGCAGAAAAAGTAAAGAAAAACACCATCAATTCTCAAAACTTTTAGCCGAATAAGAAACAAATAAACGTCTCTTAAATAACTCCACCTTTTGGCTGTGTGAGGAACCTTTGTTTTAGCTGTGTGTGGAACCTCACTTCCCATTGGAAGCTCCCCAATCACAATGGCAAATGTTAAATCGACTACTATGACATGTCACGTTATGCACCCATTATTCTACAACATATTGCAGAAAAATTTTTTTGGCGCTGGCGCTATTGGCGCTTGGCGCCATCCATCTCTGGCGCCATTGGCGCTTGGCGCTGAGGTTCAGAAAAGCGCCATGGCGCTTTTGGCGCTTGGCGCCATTTTGCTCCGGCGCCTTTGGCGCTTGGCGCTGGGGTCAGAAAAGCGCCATGGCGCTTTTGGCGCTTGGCGCCAAAAGTCTGGCGCTTTTTCCATCACTACTCAGGTGAATCTTTCCAATTTCTTTTCCCCAGGTATATTTCACACGGAAACACAACAAAATATAATGGCAATTTGGGAAAGTGTAAATGTTTACATAAGTAATATACCGTGTATCCTCAAATAACCCCCCCCCCTCGAATAGCTCCTCCCCCTTGATTAAACCCCCTCAAAAACACTGACAAAAAAATAACTTCCCCTCGAATAACTCCCCTCTCTTGAAAAAGTCCCTCCTCTGGGTGAAAAATATGCTATAAAATGTACAAAAATGATAGATGAAAATACAAATAATGTTAACGTATGGCAGCGACAGCAGATACATGACATGTACGCAGTGTATAAACACCTTTTTGTTGTTGTTGAACTGTTAAATACATGGATTACATGAGTTGACAGAAAGCATTCATACGATGAGTTCAGTCCAAGTTTCTGAGTAAAAAATAACTCCCTCCCTTGAATAACTCCTCCCCGTTGAATAAGTCCCCCCTCAAAAACTCTGATGAAAAAATAACTCCCCTGGGGTCTTATTCGAGGATATACGGTATGTCCCAAAAAAAACCGTGGTATTCCAGGTAAATGTAGATACCTGCCTGCATACCTGCTGAATTCACCTGCAAAAATGAACTAACCATATTCACGAACTTCTGCTTTACAGTGCTCTGGCGCGACACTTGTTTTATAGGTTGGCGCCTTTTGCGCAAATTCTTCAGCTAAATTTTGAGTTGTTATGGGGTAAAAATTTATTGGTTATTATCAAAGTCTAGCTTACACTGGGCCACATTCGAACAAATCAGAATTTTTCAAGTAAATGCACTCAAAAGAAACATATTAATATTTATATTAGGTATACAATATTGCCGTGCAATACCCCAACGTGGTTTAGTATTTCACCAGCAAACATTGAGACCTGGGGCCAGTTCCGCAAGTGGAAAAGTTAAGAATAAAAACTTAAGAGTTGAGTAAAATTACAAATGACAAGTTATGAGAAAATTTTAGAGTTAAGAGTTGGGTAAAACGATAAATGATTTTACTCAACTCTTAACTTTTAACTTTACTCTTAACTTATCATTTATCATTTCATTTAACTATTAACCCTTCACTCTTCACTTTTCCACTTGCGGAACCGGCACCTGGTGGGGTTCGGAAAAAATCAATTCTTAAAACATGCAAATAATAAATCTTTTGTCACTTTTAATTTGTCATTTAACATTTCATTTGTGTTTTTGCTCTAAGTTGTTATGCTGTAAGTATTACAAACATCATAACCTGCGGTATTTGTCATGTGTACCTAATTTTAAGACTGAATTTGGTTGGGGCATTTTGGCGGGGTTTATTCAAGTGGGGCAGTAATTCGAGGGAATATAGTTTTGATCAATGGTTTCGTGGTATTGTACTTCTGATGAAATTGTTGATAGAGCACCATGAATAGAAGCCACACTTTAGTTTAAAAATGGTAAATATGTCAACATTCATGTGCACACTCACATGAAAAATACGAGCATGCATGTGTGTGCATGAAACAGCACACTGACAACACCAAATGACAAAGTGCTAACTTCATAATTGTCAGGAAAAATTCTTTCGATTCACTTCAAACAATAATATATAACTATCTGCACTACCGTTTAATATGCTTTTGTCCACTTCCCAACAGATTGAAAAGTCAATAAAAACCAACATTTTCCACTAAACATCTGGTTACTTTTGTAATTAACCATGTATTCCGCGGATTAATTTGATCATTTTACCACGCCAACATACATGCTTGAATTTTTTTTTATATTCTCCCTTCCTATACTTCAAAGAAGAGAAAAAACCGTATACCGTATTTCTTCTAATATAAGAGCGCCGTTCTATTTTTTTCGTCAACTCTTTCACCCGCCATTCTATTGGAGGTGTCGTTCTATTGGAGTCGGCCTTTCTTTGTTTTTCACCAACTTTTCTAACACATGTTTAGTGATGGAAAAGCGCCAGTATATATGGCGCCATGGCGCAACGTGTTTTCCATCTTTACGATGGTGAAACACCATCTTATATTGAATACGATGTACCATATTTCCCTGGAAATATCTGTAGGTAGGTATTTATTATTTTGTCAGTAAATTCGATGAACGTTAATTCAAGAGAGTTATTCGAGATTGAGTCGATAATTTTGCCAGAACTGTTATGACATTAGACTAAATACTCAGACAGTGAGATGTAGAACGATAACAGAGATACATTGCGTAAGTGTCTATATGCCTACTGTATTTTCGTAAATAATTCCTCCTTTACCTAAGCATATTTCCATTTTTTGTGTCTACCGTATTACCTCGAAATACCCCCAGGGGGTTTATTATTTCGCCAGCAAAATTTGAGGGGGGATAATTCAAGGGGGGGGGGTTATTCGAGGGGGGTCTACTATTACGCCAGAAATTTCCGGAAATTCCCCATACTCGGACGTAGAAAAATCGAACAATTACATAGATGTATATGTCTTTATAGGTATATATAACTGTATATACACATAAACCCTTCCCTAACGTCACTCAATCTTCAGTTTTAACGTGTGTTCTGTAGTGTACAGATCACAAACTGCGGTATTTGTCATGTACGTTCTCTTTACACTCAATGTTAGGGGGGGGGGGTATTTCGAGGGGGGGTTTATTATTGCCTCAGTCGAATTTTAGGGGGGTATTTCGAGGGGGGGGGTTAATTCAAGGGGCGGGATAATTCGAGGTAATACGGTAATTTGACTCAAAATAGCATGCTATATTGTGTATAAATCATATATTGTGAATTTAGTCGATACACACATGCTTGAATATTTTAACAAAATAAAAATGAATAATTCCTCCCATTGAATACCTAGTTCCCTCCTCAAAATTTCTGATGAAAAAATTATTCCTAGGGGGAATTATTCGAGGAAAAACAGTATATAAGTACCGTATTTCCTTGAAATACCCCCCCCCCCCCGGCCTGAGCGAGGTTATAAAAAAACGCCCCACGAAATAGCCCCTCCATGGAACCCCCCTAAAAAAATAACCCCCTTCTGAGAAAATTCACTACAGGCTGAGGCTGGGCGAATTTTGGGTAATACGGATGCATTGTAGGTGGGTAATCAATGATGTACCGGCTGGGAAAAATATTTTTTTGTATGTTGCAGTTTATGTGATATAAAACAGCCAACACGAACCCGAGGTTGCAATTGTGACAAAAATTACAAATGTAAATGTCTTAAATATCATCTAAATGATATTGCTCATCAAATAATGCAGCTTAATACGGAAAAAATAGCCGTTCATCCCAGCGTCTTGGCGCCATTTCCGGCGCCATCCAAAACAATGGCGCCAGCGCCAAATTGGCGCCAGCGAAAAATGGCGCCAGGCGCTAAGGGCGCCATGGCGCCATTCAAAATAATGGCGCCACAGAAAATGGCGCCAAGCGCCAATGGCGCCATCGCGCTGGCGCCCTTTGGCGTCATTAGAGGGCGCCAGCGCCATGGCGCCATTCCATCACTACACATGTTTCATTTAAACTCTACTGTTTTTAGGGGCGGGGAGTTGTGTTATTATACGTTTCACTCTTTAGTTGACTTTTCTAAGTGTACAAAATTACTAAAATTTTAATTTTGTGTTGATAAAGTATTGTCTGTATTGTGCTTTACTGTTATATTCATTCTTTAGTGAAACGTCAACAAAATTTAAGATCAGTCAGAGCATCAATTCAAACAAAACCTAGTGTGAAAACAACGCTGAATTTTAGTACTGAACACATTGGACATTCTCATCACCATTTTTCTAATATTGTTGATCTTTTGGCACTTTTCCAACGTAATTTTCACCTGTCGTTCTATTGGTGGTGCCATTCCATTGGAGGCTGCCGTTATATTGTTTTCGTGAGTGCAAAAACATGCAA
>OZ038450.1:30844019-30938907 GCA_964036195.1 Sphaerolaimus hirsutus | reverse complement strand
GGGCGGGGTTAATTCAAGGGGGCGGGGGGTTACTTCGTGGTAAATACGGTATAAACAATCAGTGTTCAATATTACATACACCCCACTGACTACACAAAAACAATATCGTCAAACCCTATGGCGCCTTCAATTTGCTCCTGATTACTCAAACATTAACAAACAACAAAGTTTTTTTTCTTCATGAATTTCAGTGCCAATCTCAGACCCAGATAAAAATGTCAAATGCAGTCTATGCAAAGTGTCAAAAGTCAGATAAAATGCCCTGCAAAATTGCCAAATTTGCTTGATTTTCAAAAAGTTGTTACAGGGTTTGAGACTGGCGACTGCAGCTGCACATTTACTTGGCGCAGTTCGTATCAAAATAATACATGGGTACATCAACTTCGGGTAAGAACAAATCGGGCATGTCCGCGCGTGACACGGAATTCAGAATGCAGTTCTGAGACGGGTCTGTCGGGAAAAACATGCCTGCGTGGGAAATGATGATTGGGAAACGAAGAGTATACTTCTGAAGGTCCATAAACCCATAAATTGATTTTATTTCCGCTATTTTGTCAGTATTTCCTCGAATTACCCCCCCCCCCTCCTTCGGAATGATGTACAACATGTATTTACTTATTAAATATGTCATGTATGCATTTATGTTACTGCTTATTTGCATTGAAGCTACACATAGACTAGTTTGTGTTGCCATCTACGTTTTTTATGTCCAAATATACCCCGTGGACATATTTATTACCTGTTTTGGGTACGCAACTGCCTACTTTTTACTACGCGATCCTTATGAAAATTTCTGACGAAAAATGTACCCCCCTCGAATAAACCCCCTTGAATTAACCCCCCTCAAATTTTGCTGGCGAAATAATAGACCCCCATGGGGGTATTTCGAGGTAATATGGTAGATACTTACCGTATTACCTCGACATATTCCCCCCCTTGAATTAACCCCCCCCTCGAATTAACCCCCCCTCAAAATGGGCTGGGGAAATAATAACCCCCCCCCCCCTCGAAATACCCCCCCTTTGGTATGATGTACGTCATGTACATAATAAATACGTCATATACGCAATGTACATGATGTATATTACTGTTAATTTGCATTGCAGCTACACATAGAGTAGTTTGTGTAGGTATCTACGTTTTTATGTCCAAATATATCCTGTTTGGACACATTTATTACCGATTTTGGGTACGCAAATGCCTACTATTTGCTACGATCCTTACGAAAATTTCTGACGAAATAATAACCCCCCCCCCCTCGAATAACCCCCCCCCCCCCCTCGAATTAACCCCCCCTCAAATTTTGCTGGCGAAATAATAAACCCCCATGGGGGTATTTCGAGGTAATACGGTACTTAAGTCTGTAGACTCTTAAACATGTTTTTTAAGTCTGCGTACGTTTTTAGTACTGGGAGTTCAAAAAATTTCTGGCGAAATAATAACCCCCCCCCCTCGCATTACCCCCCTCAAAATTCTCACTCTAAAAAATAAACCCCCTGGGGGTATTTCGAGGAAATACGGTAACTCAATTTGTGCAATGCACGTGAAACTGACCGGAAACACAGGGCTTCCCAAAGCCGAGGTCTGGTCGCTGGACGCACGCATCGACGCACTCTGCTGTGTTGGCTGCATCGACTACTTCCACCGCATGGCCGATCAACATCATGTCCGGCACCACTGTGACGTATTTTTCACCTCGACTGATGCATGTGCTCCATGAAGGGTCCACGCAGATTTTCTCGTAGTAGCTGTGGGAAGAGGCAGTTTTATGCATGGATATGTATTATGGCGTTGTGTGCTAATATTCTTGGAATAATATCTACCATTGTAAACTTTTGTGCACTTTTTTATGCTGATAGCATTCATAAATTTGAAACCTGAAAACTGGACAAAATAATTAACCTTAATACCTAGATCCAAATCTAACCCAAAATGTAAGCTTAAAACAGGGTGGTTGAAAGTACCAAACATTTTCAAAGTATACATAAACGTAATATAAATCTTTTTGACAATGTATATTCAAATACTTTTGGCTATAAATATGGTTATATACTCATTTTTGTCTATTTTTCCCCACTTTTTGTTTTTTTCTCTCCATTTTTCCTTGGACGCCTTGAAAAAGTCTATCGGAAATAAATTTTCTGTACTCGAGTACTTTCAAAAAGTATACACAAAGTTAGTCCAGGTGCATTTTTCCAGAGAAAACATACCATATTTCCTCGATTTACACCCCTTTGAACTAACCCCCCCTCGAAATACCCCCAGGTGTTTTTGGGCTGGGGAAAAAATAACGCCCCCTCGAAATACCCCCGTCTGGAATTATGTACATGATGTATGCAGTGTACATTATTATGTTTACCGTATTTCCTCGAAATACCCCCCCCCCCTTGCAATACCCCCCCCCCAAATCGAGTGTGCAGAGAACGTACATGACAAAACTGCGGTTTGTGATTCGGGCAATGCAAAACACTCGTTAAAAACAATGAATTGTTACGTGAGAACTGCGTTACACACTTACCAAGTCAATAAACTCTTATATTTATATATAGTGGTTATTGTTGCATTTTTCTAGGTCTGCGTACGTTACAGACGCCAATTTTGTACTGGAATTTCAAAAAATTTCTGGCGAAATAATAAGCCCCCCCCCCCTCGAGATACACCCCCCTCGAAATACTCTCCCCTCGTTTAACCCCCCTCAAAATTATCTCTCTGAAACGATCACCCCCTGGGGGTATTTCGAGGAAATACGGTATATTGGTCGCATTTTGCATCGCAGCTACAGTGTACTAGTTGTGTAGTGATAGACGTTGATATGTCCAAATATACCCTACTTGGACACGTTGATTACCTGTTTTGTGTATTCTTTACTATGAATTTTGTGAAAATTTCTTATGAAAGCGTACTCTTTACTATGAATTTCGTGAAAATTTCTTATGAAATAATAACCCCCCTCGAATAAGCCCTCCCCTCGAAATACGCCCCCTAAAAATTTCCACTCTGAAAAAATAAACCCCCTGGGGGTAATTCGGGCTATTTACACAGGCCCCGGTTGGGGACCGGTCCCCGGCAAAAAATAATTTTTTTCAAAAGTAAATAATTGGCGTGTATGGGTTGTTTGCATGTTTATTAGGTGAATTATCACCAAATTAGCATGCACAAAATTTTTGCAAGAAGGTTAAATGCGCTGATGCATTTTCTTTGGGGGAGTGTATAAATTTTTTTGGATTTGTCTGAAATTTGGCATGTGTGTACTCCTTCATTTATTGAATACACATGCCAAATTTCAGCTCAGCGTTGTTACCGGTTCTCATTTTTTTATACTTTAATTTTTTTTCGATCACTGTATTTTTGTATAGTGATTGAAATCTTACAAATTTTTAGTCCCCTGCCGGGGACAAACGTCACCGGTTGGGGACGAAGTCCCGGGTCAGGGACGAACGTCCCCGGTCGGGGACCAAAATTCTTTGTTTACTAAAAAAAAAATTTTCTCACCGGGGACGTTTGACCCCGGTCGGGGCCATTTCAACATTGCCGTGGATCGATCCCCAGCAGGATTTCGATCACTATACAAAAATACAGTAATCAAAAAATAAAAGTATAAATAAAATAAGAACCGGTAACCGCGCTGAGCTGAAATTTGGCATGCGTACTCACTAAACAGAGGAGTACACACATGCCAAAGTTCAGACAAATCCAAAAAAAATTATACACTCCCCCAAAGAAAATGCATCAGCACGTGTAACCGTTTTGCAAAAATGTTGTGCATGCTAATTTGGTGATCATTCACCCTATTAACATGCAAACAACCCATACACGCCAATTATAGACTTTTGAAAAAATTTATTTTTTGCTGGGGACCGGTCCCCGGCCGGGGCCTGTGTAAATTGCAGGTATTTTGGGGAAATATGGTATTTACGATTTCCTCAGTACTCAAGTATATGTAATTTTCAAGTAAACATAAAAACGTTTAACCGACTACCTGCTTAAAAACCACGCATAAAGTTTCACCCCAAAACTATTATGGATAGATATCCAAAATTTAACGCCTGAACCGAAAAATCTGAACCCTATCTAAAATATAACATAATGCAAAATCAACCAACTTTGATTTCAAATCAAGCTTAAAATTCAATTTGAAATCTGGTCGCATTTCTGCCGTACCCGAGAAGAAAATACATGACCATTTTTTACCATCGGGCGATTCTGCAAGAACGGCTGAACTGGGGGCACTCCCTCCCGGACCTTGTAAAGTGTCATGTAAAGAGTGAAAAGTCATCTAAAATGATATCAATTTTTGTACTGGGTATTTTGATGACATTTTACATGACATTGGGTGTTTATAAGACATTTTATGAGAAATTTTGCATTTTACATGATACTTCACATTTTACATGAAATTCTGCATTTTACATGAGTTTTTACATTTAATGTGAAATTTTACATTTTAAGTGATATTTCATGTTTACATGTAATTTTTCTATTTTACATAAATTTTTTACATTTCACATTTACACTTTACATTGTCTAGAAGTGCCACCCGCAGGGTGCCTTGCTGCCATCTGGCACTTTGTTTTTTTCACAATGGGACAAGCAATGGTCAAGGCCAGTTGTTTTGAACGAGGCTTCACTGCGGTAGGGTTGGGGAAGGTAGGTCATGTTCTCGTATTTGAGGAAATGTGTCAGTTGCGGCAGTTGGCAACCCAAGCCTGTGTGGGTGATGTAAGTAGAATTGTGCATGGTTTTTTTTATTTTTTTCAGTTTTGCAGTGGGTAGTGTGATACTGTGATGTGTAGTATGTGTTTTGCCGATGGTTAAAATGTATTAAAAGTTACTTGAAAAATACATTTACCCAGTACTCACATTTCTACCACCTTTAGATTAATTTATAAATCAATTTCCGTGTATTATTTCAAATTTGTATCATCAACAACAATATGATGTAAAACAATGCTAAACAAACAACGTAAACAATGTAATGAGCCAGCTAAATTAATTGAGCTCTTGGCTCGATACCAATATCGTCATTAAATATACATACCCAAATACCCAGGTATATTGGATAAGCATACCGTATTTCCTTGAGATACCCTTTGGAAATGCCCCACCCCCCGCAAAATACACCCCTCAAAATGGACACATCTCGAAACAAAATGAAATTTTAACCCCCCCCCCCCTCGAAATACATCCCCCCGTATAGACAAAGTAAATGACAAAAGCTGCGCTTGGTGATCCGGGAAATGCAGAACACACGTTAAAACAATGACTGTATTATGTTTAACGATGGCAAAAAAAGATTCGAAAATTCGAAAATATTTTCGAATTTTCGAATTTTTTCATAATTTTCGAATTTTTATTCCACCCCTAGAAAAAACACTTAAAAATCGATTTTTTTTTCAAAAAATGCGAAAATTCGAAAATTCAAAAATAGTTTTCGAATTTTTCAGGGTATTCAAGGCAACAAAACGCACGCTTATGTTGAACGTGTAAATCAATCGACAATTAGTACGCGGCGCGTCTGAAAAAGCGAAACGTAAAAAAATAAATATGTAAAAAAACGTTAAAATGGCGTCTGCGGGCATTTTACAAATAACATTTGACGTTTTACAGGGCATTTTACAGTGCATGGGACTGCCCAGGAACTGCATATATTTATGAGTGAACGAGATGTGATCAAAGATAAGAGTGGTCTTGAGTACTGGTTTGAGAAGTACCCGTATTTTGTGAAGTTAGCACCATATGCACTGAGTACGCTCAGTGTGCCAGCCAGTCGGCTTCCGCGGAGCGTGCATTGTCGCAGTGTCCAATTGTGTTAGGGAATAGGCGCCATAGGTTGAGAGTATAGCGATCGGTAACCTTCCCGATCGGTAAGCTCTCGATCGGTAAGCCAAAGTATGTCGATCGGTAAGCCAAAGTATGTCGATGGGTAAGCCAAAGTGTGTCGATGGGTAAGCCACACAAAGTCTAACAAAGTATCTCGATTGGTAACCCATGGTATATCGATTGTAAAGCCAATGTCTCGATCGGTAAGCCGCAATACAAACATACCACACGCATACATACATACATACGTACGGAGTAATTAGATGCGGCGGCAAGATAGTAGACTTTTCGGCGATGTGTCCACACCCCCATCGCTGGAGTTATCTTTTGTTCCCCCATTCCAAAAAATAACAATAAGTGTTTAAAATAACAACCCGGGATATCAAAATTTCAACCCGGGTCCAATTTCGGGTCATGTTCCGGGTCATATATTGAAAAATATCTATATTTTTATATTTTTTGTACCCGGAATGCTGCGACCCGGAACATGACCCGAAATGTGACCCGGGTTGAAAATTTGATATTCCGAGTGTTTATTTTAAACACTTATTTACTGAATAAGTGTTTGAAATAACAACCCAGGATATCAAAATTTCAACCCGGGTCCAATTTCGGGTCATGTTCCGGGTCATATATTGAAAAATATCTATATTTTTATATTTTTTGGACCCGGAATGCGACCCGGAACATGACCCGAAATGTGACCCGGGTTGAAATTTTGATATTCCGAGTTGTTATTTCAAACACTTATTCAATAAATAGGTGTTTGAAATAACAACCGGGATATCAAAATTTCAACTCGGGTCCAACTTCGGGTCATGTTCCGGGTCATATATTGAAAAATATCTATATTTTTATATTTTTTGGACCCGGAATGCGACCCGGAACATGACCCGAAATGTGACCCGGGAGAAAAATTTGATATTCTATTATGATTTGATTATGTACACATTGGCGCCGCGTATTTTTACTTCTTTCTTCGCAGTTTGTACATTTGATGGAGGGTGCATCACTTCACATTCTAGTCACTTTACATTCTCTGTATTTGCACAGTTTACATTCCACAGTACTGTGTTCACCGCTCCAGTTTACATCCTACAATAAAATGTCACATCCTGTACTTTTTGCACACTTCTCATTCCACTGAAAAGCTTCACTTTACAGTCCATCAAAAAAGTGATTACAATGGGCAACACTAATCCCCTATTGTGCACACATCCCATAAGATAGCAACAGGAAACAGCTGTGCATCAAATCATTTGACATATTATACAAACACCACTTTTGTGTTGGCATTTACAAAACAATTCAGGGGTCATGTAATATTTAGAGGTAAATAATAGTGTCCATAGAGTACAGTAATGAGTTCTGAATTTTGAATTTTCTTCTGATACTCCATTTGAATTTGATGTTTTTAATTGTGTTTTGCTTTTTTTAGGCATTTTAAATAGATAGAGTTTTTTTGATAGATGTTTTTTGTTGTGAAATAAAAATGTACAAACTTCAAAATGACTAAACATTCTTAAATTTTGAAAGTTTTTGAATTTTTTCAGAGTTTTAAAATGTTCAAAATTTAAATTTTAAGAAATGTAATCAGAAATATACAAAAATAAAAAAAAATTGAAAACTCAAAATCAAATAAAATCTAAATTTGTAACTTCAAAAACTTTCTCTATTTTTTATTTTGCTTATTTTTAAATTTTAAATTCAAGTTTAAAAAGTGCTGGAAATTTTAAAAATTTAATAATCAATTTGAGTAATCAGGAAGATTTGAAGTTTTAAAATTTTAATTTGAAAATTCCAAAACTATTTTCAAAAAAATATATGTGAAGTGATTTGAGAAAAAAACATTTATAATCAAAATACTTTTTCCAGAGGGTTTGCCAACACACCTGTGACACACAATACAATTGCCATTACAAATATTTATGTAAACTCGGCAGACATTATGGGAGTCAATATCTGGAAGGAACCACTCCATCATGACGTCATCAAGGGAACATCGTTTTATGGTAAAAACAAAATAAAAATAAAAAGTGATGAAATATTTCAAATGTCAATGGATGTTTCGCTTAATTCGTTTAGCGATATAATTTTTAAAACTTAGATAGGAAACTTATTTTGTCTTATTTTCGATCGAATATTGACCGATTCCATTTGCGTCACGTATCACTTTATTCAGTCCTACGAGAGAAAACGTACAGTCTACACACATCTTTCTGGCACAATGCCAACATTTTTTAGTATTGAGCGTATCTAGGATTTTCAACATTTTCCATCAAATAAATCTACGTTTTTCTGATTAAATTAAGAAATGCTGAATAAATTAGTGATTTGGAATTGATTTAGCACAATTCGATGTCTTTCTCAAAGCAAAATCTCTGTCGCTGCTTGCGGCAATCTTTTATTAAAATATCACCGACCAGCCAACGAATTTTCTTTTTTTATTTTTATTTTTATTGAAACGAACATAAGTTTTACGTTGACGCTCTACGGGACGAGATATAAGTGCCGGAAAGCTGACTCGTTTCATGTCTGCCGACTTTAACTACAATCTGTAGAACAAATGAATAAATAAAGCACATTTCAAGTATCACCTACATGTCATTCACACTTACACATCAAAAGTTCACAAACTATGCACTAATTGCATAACAGATGTGGAGGTTACAGAACACCATGTAAAGCATAGCATATTAAGTTACAATATCTGCAGTAGACAGCGGGATGTGAAGTATAGCACTGTGGTGGAATGTAAAGTGTGCAGAAAGTAGGGGATGTCAGATTTCTCCACAGAATGTAAACTAATGCACTATAGAATGTAAAGTGAAGCAGTGTGGGATGTAAACTAGAGCTTTTGGACAGAATGTAAAGTAGCTAGAATGTAAAGTGGTCTGGCCTCCATTTGATGAAAGGCACCCAGTCATAATTGCCTCATGTATTGTTTTTACATATTTACCTCAGTAATTATTCCATGTATTACACGTATGTACGCTCGCGGCTTACCAATCGAGATAGTCGGGTTAACAATCGATACACTGTGGCTTACCAATCGAGTCAAAAATAAAAATTGCCTGTGGCTTACCCATCGACACACTTTGGCTTACCGATCGCGATACTTTGGCTTACCGATCGAGAGCTTACCGATCGGGAAGGTTACCGATCGGGATTCCCTCCCATAGGTTGAGTCCAGAGTCACTTGAAAAGGAGGTGATGATTCGAGTGAATTGTAAGAAGTGTACGCAATGATCGATGTAAATTTGTGCATCGATTTTATATTTGACGCCAATTTTTAATTTGACACCGATTTTTAATTTGACGCCGATTTGTGCATCGATTTTTTATTTGACGCCGATCTTTCATTTCACGCTGATCTTTTATTTGACACCAATTTTTAAATCATTGTTTTTAGAGCTTCTTTTTAGATCAATGTGTGGATAAAATGAAGCAGTACACTGGTCCGCATAACTCCTCCATCCATTTTTTATGCTAAATTATGACAAAAATAAGGTGAAAAAGTGATCCAGACATGAAAACAGCCCGAATCCTGTTTTTAAAGCTTCAAATTCAACATTTTTCCAAAAAAATTCGAAAATTATTTGAAAAAATTCGAAAACTAGCCAAAAAAATTCGAAAATTGTCCAAAAAGATTCGAAAATTCGAAAATTCAAAAATTAAATTTGAAATTCGAAAATTAATTCGAGGAAAAATTCGAAAATTCGAAAATTCAGTTTGGAAAAAACACTTAAAAATTTAAATACTTTTTTTCGGGGGGTTTGCCATCGTTAATTATGTTAGAGCAGGGTTTGTACCGTATACGTCGACTTATATAAACACCTTCCCGGACAAGTTCACCACCCATTTTTTTATTTCACTTCAGTTGCAATATCTCTGGCTACGGGAGTGGTACAAAGCTAATATTTGGTGGGTATATAGTCTTAACACCCCGCTACCCCGTATCAATGGGGGAAGGTGCGGCGACTCACTACAGGGTGGGTCGCCCTATATGCGAACATTTTTTGTGGCTTTTTCAGTGTCCCAAACAAGTTCACCACACACTTGATTAGCTGCACTACGAGGGCCATATCTCCAGCTGTGAGCATACGCGGCGTAAATGCTTGTGCGCTTGTGAATGTCACAAGCGGAATTTTTAGTGTCACAAGCAGAAATTTCACTGTCACATTGTGACATTCACAAGCGTGTAGTGTACAAAGAATAGTGAAAGCTCGAAATCCCTAAAAATTTGCTCCATTTTGCAATTTTCGTCTTAATAATCACTTTTTTCATCTATATACATGGTTATATGCCTATATTTAGCCAATTTTATTCATATTTATAGCAATTTCGAAGTTTTTGGCTAGCTGCCAACTTCACATAAGGACTCCTATAAGAAGGTGTCACAAGGTGAAATTTTGGCTAATGCGAATGTCACAAGCGCAAATTGGAACCTTGCGCCGCCTATGGCTGTGAGGGTTGGCTGAAATTTGGGGGATGTCTTTCAAACAGCCCCCTCTCACAATACACAAGTGGGTGGCCGCCAACGACCCACTACAGCAAGGGTAGCCACATATAAAGTTGTTCATTTTTTAAGACAACCCAAGTCTCCCAAACAAGTTTGCCACCGAACTGAATTATAGAAAAATTTGATGAGAACATATCTGATATAAAATTGCAAAAAAATTTGAACCCTAGTTCTGCTCATTATAAATTTTTCAGTAGTGCACCCACCCTGTCCCATAAACAGCAGACTGAAAATTTCACTTAAAACCAATTTTTGTTTCACACTTAAAAAGTTGGTTTACAAAATTCATTAGGGAAGGGTCTAAGGTTCAAAGTTATGTAAACAACATAACCTCTAAAATGCCTGCATAAGGAAATTTATTTGGGGTGAATGAAAATATGGGAAATTTGTCAAATTTTGTTCCTGTGATCATGTGATTATGACATCATAATATTTGCCCCAAAAAAATTTCCTTATGGAGGCATTTTAGAGGTCATGTTGTTTACATAACTTTGAACCTTGGACCCTTCCCTAGTGAACTTTGTAAACCAATGTTTTAAGTGTGAAACAAAAAATTGGTTTAAAGTGAAATTTTCGGTCTGACGTTTATGGGACGGGGTGGGTGCCCTACTGAAAAAATTTTATGAGCAGAACTAAGGTTCAAATCTGACTCAATTTTTTATCGAGTATGTTCTCACAACCTTTTTTATAATGCAGTTGGGTGGCAAACCTGTTTGGGACACTTTGGTCATTTAAAAAAAATGAACAACTGTAAATACATGTAGCAGCGCATACTGTAGAGGGTCGCTGGCAGGCAGCCCCACTGGTGTATTGTAAGGGGGGTTGTTAGCAAAACATCCCCCAAATTTCAGCTTTATACCAGGCTCACAGCTGGAGATACGACCCTCGAAGTGTAGCTAATCAAGTGGGTGGTGAACTTGTTTGGGACACCAAAAAAGCTGAAAAAAGTTGTTGTGTATAGGGCAACCCACCCTGCAGTGAGTCGCCCCACCCCACCCATTGTAGCAGAGTAGGGGGGTGTTACAACTTTGTATATTCAAAGTTTCAGCTTTATAGCACCCCCATAGGCGGAGATATTACATCCGAAGTGAAATAAAAAATTGGGTGGTGAACTTGTCCGGGAAGGTGTTTATGTCTATAGAGTCTTATACAAGGCGGTTTTTGTTGCATTTTTCGACAGCTGTGTGCGTTACAAAGAACTATATTTATCACTGGGACAACAAAAAAATTTCTGGTGAAATAATGAATCCCCCTCAAATAAGCCCCCCCCCCTCGAAATACCCCGCTCAAAATTTCCACTGTGAAAACAAAACCTCCAGGGTTGGTAATTCGAGGAAATACGGTAAATATACTTTCACGACTCTGCCTTTAAACACACACCTGCATTATAAAACAATCCCAAAACCAGTGGAAGCATCAGCATCATGTCTCCAATGAAACCTGGATACTTTTGAATGAAGTTTCTGACAAATTCTGATGAATAATGCAACTTGACTGGAAGGACCCGGTTTTATAGCAGTGTCATAGTGTATATAGATGCATTGTATTGTAATGTTCAACTGAAGCGTTTCTTAAAATCATCATGAATATATGTACTAGCTTTGAATGGTTCCGTGCCGTTGTGTAATGATCCGTTTTTGGTGTTCACATTTTGAACAAAACGCCAGCTAGCAGACAGCTACGGATGCATGACCAGGGATAAATGCAAATATCAAGTGTTTTGATGTTTAGGTAGTTATTTCTTCAAAAAACTGTTATTAAAATGATAACTGGTATGTTCGGATGAAGTTTGTGTCAAATTGTGATGAATAATGTAATCCAAATGTAAAGCCGGAATTACAGCTCAGCGGCGTTTGACGTGAAATGATGACGTCGTAAAATTGATTACATCAAAATAGACATAGGTACAGCGTTGAAATTTCAGAATTCAATAGTTCTAGCAATTGTGTGTAATGTCCTAAAAAAAATTAAGAAAATAATAATTATTCAATAAGTTATTTATTTTACGTCAAAATTTACACAATCTACATCAACATTTCATTTACCTCGAAATACCCCCATGGGGGTTTATTTATTTGCCAGCAAAATTTGAGGGGGGGGGGGGGTTTATTCGAGAAGGGGGTTATTATTTCGTCAGAAATTTTCATAAGAATCGTAGTAAAAAGTAGGCATTTACATACCCAAAACAGGTAATAAATGTGTCCAAACGGGATATATTTGGACATAAAAATGTAGATAGCTACACAGAATGAGGCTGCAATGCAAATTAACAGTAATATACATCATGTACATTGCATACATGACGTATTTATTATGTACATGACGTACATCATTCCAAAGGGGGGGGGGGTATTTCGAGGGGGGGTTTATTATTTCCCCAGCCCATTTTGAGGGGGGGGGGTTAATTCAAGGGGGGGGGGGGATAATTCGAGGTAATACGGTAATCAATTTTACGACGTCATCATTTCACGTCAAACACCGCTGAGCTGTAATTCCGGCTTAAGGGCCGAGTTTTATACCAGTGCCACAGACATGTTGTAAAGCGCCATCGAAGCTTTTTCTTGACATCAAAAACATTTTTGCTTGTTTTTCTCGTTCTGTCGATTTACAATCCCTTTGATGTCTAATCGGTTGTCGTCGGTACTGCGCATTTTGTAAAAAGTGTCAGCTTTCAGACAGCGAAAACATGCACAGACGGGGATGTAATGTTGCAAAAAGTTTTTCGGTGCCAGTCCTTTGTCCCATAACAAATGTATATTTTCAGCAAATGTGGTGAAGCAATATGGAATTTTGTTCCACTGAGGTTCGATTACTCAAAATTTGAGACTTGAAGTTGGATTTATCATATCCAGCTCGACATTTTGATGGACAATCTACAGTGTGCGCAGAAATTCCTGTGCATAGTGGCATCGACGCAGCCGTCGAACTCCGATCGAAGTCCAGTCTCCGCGGCCTTTTTTGTTGAAAAAAAACGCAAGAAATGTGATAAGCTCACTGTGAACACCGATTTCTAAATGTCGACAAGTCCATAAATTTCCCATAAGGCAGCCTCTTCCTCCCCGGGAACAAAAATGTTTTCGAGTGCAAGTCGACAAGTCCATTTCCCTCCCCGAAACAGTTTTGTTCTGTCTGAGTAGAATTTTATGGTCCCCAAATTTTTCACATATAAATATTTATGTTGAGAGCAGGGGCTGAAAATTTGACACTTTCTAATCAACAGCACGGACCGGGAATTGGAAATGAAACTTAAAATGCTATTTAATCAAAATCGCATTTTGTGGACTTGTCGACATTTAGAATCAGACGCCTCAGTTAGATTTTGATGGAATTTGTACAATTCTAATTGTCATTACCGTATTTCCTCGAAATACCCCCGGGGGGTTTATTGTTTCAGAGTGAGAATTTTGAGGGGGGGTTAAACGAGGGGGGGGGGGGGGTATTTCGAGGGGCGGGTTTATTATTTCGCCAGAATTTTTTTGAAATCCCAGTACTAAAATGTCGTCTGAAACGTACGCAGACGTCGAAAAATGCAACAAAAATCGCCGTTTATAAGACTCTAAAGACATTTATAAGTGTGTAGACGTACAAACACTGTTCTCACATAACAGATTCATCGTTTTTAACGTGTGTTCTGCATTGTCGGGATGACAAACCGCAGCCTTTGTCATTTATGTTCTCTATACACTAAATTTGGGGGGGGGGTATTTCGAGGGGGGGGGTTTATAAGTTCATAGTGTCCATTTTGAGGGGGGTTTTTCGAGGGGGGGGGGGGTATTTCGAGGGGGGGGGGTATTTCGAGGAAATACGGTATGTTCTCTATTTGCTAACATAATATTTAAACAACTCAAATCAACTTGAAAATGTGGTTCTGTCTCATGTATGGTTGTTGTAACTACTGTATTTGCTGGAATAATTCCCCTGAAGAATTAGTTTTAAATGAGCCTTTTTGACAGTGGAACTATTCGAGAGGGCTAATTATTCAAGGGAGCGGGCGGCTTTTTACTTTGACAACATTTTCAAGCATGTTTCTATTAACTCATTTCATGAAATACTGTATTACCTCGCATTACCCGCTTGAATTATCCCTCCTTGAATTACCCCCCCCCTCGAAATACCCGCAGGTTTGAGCGACCTACGGAAAAAATACCCCCTCGAAGTACCCCCCATCTGGATAAGTTATTAGAGTGTAAACTGATAAGTGATGATTTTTGTGTGATTTCATACATAAATATGTACATTCATGCGTCCCATTCTGTCGTACGTTGGCCGATTTTGATGCCCTTCGAGTATGTTCGGGTTTGGGGTCTGGGCTATGACGGATTGTTTTGGTATGCTCGAATATACCCCCAGTCTAGAGATAAGATGGTTTATAAAAAGGTGGTCATTTTGCATGGATGATCTACACATTGGCTTTGAAGCTTAACAAATCGGCCATTTCTGGGCTGATGTGGACCGTTCAACACTTAAAATGATCAGGACAACCTGCCGATTCAATTTTTGTAGTCGGATTAGTGATGTCTAACTCTAAATTCAGTATGCGGATTTGACACAGTCTTTGAACATGAAAAGATAATCGTAATAAAAACTTTTCATATGTTTTTCTGAACATGCTATCATATACAGGGTGCGGCAATTTAGACCTGCGCTCTAGATTTCGAATAACTTGTCACTGGGTGGTCGGATTGATGTCAAATTTTAGGTCAACATTACCAACTAAATAGGAACAGATCCCTGAAAATATGGCTGCGATAGCTCCACTCTTTCACAGGTTAATTATGCAAACGCGTAATTGTCACTACCAACACCTCGTGATAATAGTGAAGTATTTGATTGAGCCATAAACCTAACCAGTGCAAAAATTTTATTATAAAGGAGTGATGTGCACCGACTCACAAGATGCAACAAATGATCACTCAATGTAACCAGCACTCTTATCAATTGTCAACTGCAACCGAGTAGGGAAGTCGAGCAACGCCCTGCCAATCAGTGTGAGGTGGTAAAATAAAGCGACAATTATTCGTATTTGCATGAATAACTTGAGAACGAGTGGAGCTATCGTGGCCATATCTTCAGGGATTCTTTCCTATTTAGTTGTGTATGTTGACCTAAAATTTGATATTAATCCGACCACCCTGTGACAAGTAATTCGAAATCTAGAACGCAGGTCTAAATTGTCGCACCCTGTACTTCAGACATCAATCTAGTCCAACAAAATATAAGCATCAATCTAGTCCAAAAATTATTTCAATATATATTTCAAGTCAAAAGTGACAGCACTTCAAACTTCCACCTCCAAACCATAAGGCCCCTTTCACATTGCACTTGTGTGACAACAATAAATCTTACTCATCACAGACTGTTTTGTGACGACAAATCTATTTTTTATTAGCAGATATTCATGAGTGTGACGACTGGTCGACCTCGTTATTTGTGACAAGTAGCGACCGTTTTTTAACCATGCTCATTGTGACGACTAGATCAAATATTTTACTTATCATCACAGTCGCGCAATGTGATGACCAATTTTTTTTTATTGTCGGCGCACCTGTCGTGCTCCGACAGTGGCAAAAATTTTTATAAACATGTATAACTAACTCTTGAGCAACACACACGATTCATATGAAATTTGACATGCATATACACCTAGGTGGTATGTATACTTTACCACATTCACTCATGAATATGAAACATTTCACTCAACTTATGGAATTTTTTAAGTGTTGTCGGAGGCGTCACAAAAATGCAGTGTGAACGCTGTTTAAAAAAAAATTTACAGCGTAAAGAACAAAGCTTGCAAATTCAAAGCTCTACATCTAAGCCATTTCTAAGCTGATTTTCACCTATGAATGCTTAAAATGATCATAATGACCTGTAGATTTCATTTTTATGTTCTGATTATCTGTATTCACTGTTGTTCATGTGGTTATTTTATGAGTAGGAGACGAAAGTTCAAAGTGAAACTTTGATTGGAAAGAGATATAATAATGAATGAAATAATGTTGGGGCCAGATTTGTTCTTTTTGTCTAAAGTATATGATAGCATGTTCAAAAAATTATTTTTTCATTACACAAATCGGGTCAAATCGGCATACTGAATTTAGACATCACTAACCCAACCACAAATATTGCATCCTCATGTTGTCCTGATCATTTTAAGTGCTGAATTATCCAAATCAGCCCAGAAATGGCCGAGTTATTAAGCTTCAAAGTCAATGTGCAGACATACATGCAAAATGACCACCTTTTTATAGACCCCCTTATCTCGGGACTGAGGGATGATTCAAGCAAACCAAAACAATCCGTCGTAGCCCAGACCCCAAATCCCAACATACTTGAACAGCATCAAAATCAGCCAATGTATGACAGAATGGGACACATGAATGTACATACCATATTACCTCGAATTATCCCCCCTCGAATTAACCCCCCCCTCAAAATGGGCTGGGGCTATAATAACCCCCCTCGAAATACCCCCCTCCGGAATGATGTACATCATGTATGCAATGTACATGATGTATTTATTACTACTTATTTGCATCGCAGCTACACTTACACGCTCATTTGTGTACAATTGTACTTCTATAGCCCCAATATAACCTATTTTCTCACGTTTATGACCGTTTTTGTGTAAGAAAAAGCATATTCTTTACTATGAATTTCACGAAAATTTCTGATTAAATTATAAAACCCCACTCGAATAAACCCCCCCTCAAATAAACCCTCCTCAAATTTTGCTGGCGAAAAAATAAACCCCCATGGGGGTATTTCGAGGTAATACGGTATGTATGAAATCACAACTAATCATCAGTAATTAGTTTACACCCTAATACACCAGTTTGTGTAGATAAATATATCCCTGAAATTCACCTGCGAATTTCAAAATTTTTGTGTTCAGGTATCGGGTATCGGGTCCTTAAAATTTCTGGTCAGGTATCAGGTATCAGTTCCAAAAATTTTGCAGGTATCAGGTTCGGGTTCATGTATTGAGGTTGGGTATTGGGTTTGGTTTTCTGGTCAAAATGTCGGGTATCGGTAATGAAATTGTTGGGTATCGGGTAATAGAATTGTTGGGTATACTCAGTGGAAAGTATGTCCCAAAATTACTTATGTTGTGGTTGATAACGCGCGAGCAGGATACTTATGTGTGCACTTTTACAAAAAAAAGAAGCTTAAAGCTAGAGTTTAAAGTCAGAAAAATGTATAGTATGCGGTCCACATACCGTATTACCTCGGATTATCCCCCCCCCCCCGCTCGAATTAACACCCCCTCAAAATGGGCTGCTGAAATAATACCCCCTGTTTGGACACATTTATTACCTGTTTTGGGTACGCAAATGCCTACTTTTTACTATGATCCTTACGGAAATTTCTGACGAAATAGTAAACCCCCCTTGAATAAACCCCCCTCGAATTAACCCCCCCCCCCCTCAAATTTTGCTGACGAAATATAGTATTGGGGGTATTTCGAGGTAATGCGGTAGTATATCAGGTAATAAAATCATCTGGTATTGGATTGAACAACAAAAATACAGCGTGGTGTAGCGTATCTGGTACAACTGGACACATGGAGATGCAGCAGTTTTTCCAAAAAAATCATCTTGCTCAAGAAAAAAAGCATGAGCATTGAAATTTATCCCAAGAAAACAACCTCACATTTATGCTTTCTAAAAATAATGAAACAGGACCATCTGTTTTATGAAGGGGATTGATTTGAGTGGATTTTATTAAAATGAAATACCGTATTACCTCGAAATACCCCCATGGGGGTTTATTATTTCGCCAGCAAAATTTGAGGGGGGGTTAATTCGAGGGGGGGGTTTATTCGAGGGGGGGGTTTATTATTTCGTCAGAAATTTTCGTAAGGATCGTAGTAAATAGTAGGCATTTGCGTACCCAAAATAGGTAATAAATGTGTCCAAACGGGATATATTTGGACATAAAAACGTAGATAGCTACACAAACTACTCTATGTGTAGCTGCAATGCAAATTAACAGTAATATACATCATGTACATTGCGTACATGACGTATTTATGTTGTACATGACGTACATCATTCCGAAGGGGGGGTATTACGAGGGGGGGGTTTATTATTTCCCCAGCCCATTTTGAGGGGGGGTTAATTCGAGGGGGGGGGTTAATTCAAGGGGGGGGGGGATAATTCGAGGTAATACGGTACAGTATGTTGGTTTACAATGGTTATAAACCACTGCAGTTAGTGTACCGTATTTCCTCGAAATCCCCCCCCTCGAAATACCCCCCCCCCCTTCAAAATGGACACTATGAACTTATAAACCCCCCCTCGAAATTCCCCCCCCCCCCAAATTTAGTGTATAGAGAACGTAAATGACAAAGGCTGCGGTTTGTCATCCGGGCAATGCAGAACACACGTTAAAAACGATGACTCTGCTACACACTTATAAATGTCTTTAGAGTCTTATAAATGGCGATTTTTGTTGCATTTTTCGACGTCTGCGTACGTTTCAGACGACATTTTAGTACTGGGATTTCAAAAAATTTCTGGCGAAATAATACCCCGCCCCCTCGAAATACCCCCCTCGTTTAACCTCCCCTCAAAATCCTCACTCTGAAAAAATAACCCCCCCGGGGGTATTTCGAGGAAATACGGTATCTGATCGTGTATATAGGTAGGTAGGTATACAGTTTATCAACATTCTAAAACTGCAACAAAACGGTGTTTTGAAGTGCAATTGTTTTTATTTGAGACCTTTGGGTTCATTCATCATCATCTCAGAGCAAAAAAATACAAGAAAAAGCGATTAAATATAAAAGTAGCATGGCATGATCACAGCTTCACAGTAACAACTTTTCTGGCCCAGGTTTAATTCAAAATGAAAATCGCAAATTGATAAAACATGTCATCCACCACACACAGGTTTACCTCACATTTCAACTTGAAACTTTGTCAGAAAATTGACATATTACAAAAATGAATGTCTACACACCCCAACATTCAGGTGCCTTAAAAATTTCCTTTCAAATTGAACCTGGGCCCAGGCACAGCCAACAATCACAATCACAATCACAGGCCGGTCACCTGTCTGATCCAATCCCGTTCGCTGGGCACGTAGGTGTACACGCCTGGGTAGCCGGGCTCCGCGCACCCGTACCCGCAGGACACCACTCCGATTTGGGTGTAGCGACCGCCCTTGAGCCCGAACAGAGGACCCCCGCTGTCGCCCTGCGTGGAAGTTGGATTTCGAATGATGTAATTTGGATTTTAAGTGTTTAAAGTTTGAAGTGTTTTTCTACGATAAGTGTTCTAAAAATTTAGTTTTTTTCTGAAAATTGTTTTCAAATTTTGTAATTTAGTTTTCTAATTTTCTAATTTAGTTTTCCAATATTGAAACCACTTCCCCACTTGGTGAAGACAGTTCATTCAGCTGGTAAAGTCACTTTGTGAAGGCACTTAACTCACTTCACGAAGCCACTTCACTCACCTGGTGTAGCCTCTTCATTCAGTTGGTGAAGACACTTACCCCGCCTGGTGAAGATACCGTATATCCTCGAATAAGACCCCAGGGGAGTTATTTTTTTGTCAGAGTAAGACCCCAGGGGACTTATTCAAGGGGGGGGGGGAGTTATTCAAGGGAGGGAGTTTTTTTTTCCTCAGAAACTTGGACTGAATTCATCGTATGAATGCATTGTGTCAACTCATGTAATCCATGTATTTAACAGTTCAACAACAACAAAAAGGTGTTTATACACTGCGTACATGTCATGTATCTGCTGTTGCTGCCATACGTTAACATTCTTTTGTATTTTCATCGATCATTTTTGTAAATTTTATAGCACATTTTTCACCCACAGGGCGGACTTATTCAAGAGGGGGGAAGTTATTGGAGGGTATTATTGTTTCGTCAGTGTTTTTGAGGGGGGAGTTATTCAAGGGGGAGGAGTTATTCGAGGGGGGGTCTTATTTGAGGATATGTAGGTGGAAATATGGCTAGCCAATCATGCGTAAAAACGTAACGACAATTCTGTGCAGACACTCCGACGACTCGAGAACGACCATGTGCGACCGAATGAAGGCCCGCAGTGCACAGGGAAGTCACAGTGAACGTGCGGTTCGCTGTGCACTGCAACTCCACCAACGAAGCCGCAGCCCCAGGACGGTACGCCCGAATGGACACTACTGCGGCCATGAATTATTAATTATTTCTTTTCCGTTAATTACGTAATTATTTCCCGTGTGATGATAATTTTTCATTTCATGTTTCATTAATTAAGCTAATTAGGTTACCCGCATTTTTAGTTAATTAAGTGATTACTTTCATTTTCTTTGAAATGCATTCCCCAGTATGTACTTTCGAATGTTATAAGTTTTAGGTTTTATCAAGTTTACATTTTTGGACAAAAGGGTGCAGTGTCTGGGAATGGGTTAGAAAGGCTTTAATGTTTCTAGTTAAGCTAACAGGTGTTGACTCTGTTAAATGCTTAGACGCCCCGATAGATAACATTCAGAAAATTCCCCGACCAAGTGCTTTTTACTTAGGACTAGGTAATGGGTGGAAAAGTGGCAAACGGCAATTATTGTCGGCATGCGACTGCAAGACACATGCAGAGCACAGTTTACAGTGAAGAGCACAGTAGTGCCAATTAATTATTCCCATCACCCAGGGTGATTGGTGAACTCACAAGTGCTAGTGTTTTGTGGCGTGTGTTCAGTCCCAAAGTTCCAACCCTTACCCGGCAATGCAATAACCTTGAACAACCCCCGCAAATGAGCGTTCTTTCTGTGGCCTTGGTCGGGCGCGCTATAAAATATTTTTCACCTAAAGGGGCGCAGGTTGATAACACGTGTCACACCACCTGCTCTAAATTGTACCGTACCCTCTGAATAAAGCCCAGTTTATGACACTCACCTTTGAGATAAATTGCATTTTAATTACGTCATCGATAATCGCAGTTACTTCAAGTTTGGTTTAATTTACGTTTGTACCCTTTTTAGCTAATTAATTATCTTTCCCGCATTTATTTAAATTGCTTGTGCCTTGTGTGTTACAGTTTTCCAGTGATCATTGAATTCGCCTTGTATTTCGCTTATTATGGTTAATTGTTGTGTCTCAGATTTAGTATTCATTGTTATTATGGTAGATTTTTGGTGATTATAAAACGCGCTGATTTTACATTTTTTCACCCACTAGAGGCTATACGACTCACTTGAGCTATTGTGAAATTGACTCTGATACATTGCTAAATAAAGTTCCCGTGAAACCAACTTGGTCCCCCTGAAGCATACTAACGGCTTAAATTTTAATTTGAATTTTATTGATTTCGGCTTTACTTTAATTACGGCTTATTAACAATTAATCGAAGTAAACCGCCGGCAGCAGTTACAAAAAAGGATTGGTAAGTTGCCGTGTCTGTCCTCAGGAACTGTCAGGACCCTAAGGGGTACTGGCGCCGTTCCTGATTTGCGTGTAAAATCCCCGTACCATAAAAACAATTATTTATTTAATTACGCACGCAATTAGAAGCGCAAAGGGACCGGAATTTACAATTCTCTGCCGCGGCAAAATTCGACGAGTGGCGTATTTTTGTGGTAAAAACGGAAACTAGTAAAATTAGTAAAAACGTAAAATATCTGACAGATATACGGTATTTACTCCATTCACTCAAAACTCACTTCACCTCACTTCACTACTCGCAGTGCAGTGCACGCTCTCAGAAGGCAGTGCATGCTCACCTGGCACGAATCCTTGTTCTCATCAGTGGCGCAAATCTCCAGCTGGGGGTTGTGTCCATACGAGTAGTTGTCCATGCACTGCTGCATGTTCACCGAGACGACCACGTGCTGCAGTTTGTCCTGGTAGTCGGACGTGCCGTAGCGGGTCGTGCCCCAGCCTGGGCGAAATTAAATACTGTATTTGCTTGAATAATCCCCCTGGGGGATTATTATTTCGCCAGATTTTTTTGAAGGGGGGAACTATTTGAGCGGGGAATTATTCGAGGGGGGAATTATTCGAGGGGGGAATTATTGTTTTGTCAAAATGTTCGAGCATCTTTCTATCAAGTCATTTCATGGAATGTGCATTATTAACACAAAAACGTGTCATTTTTGTTAAAGTTTGGCACAACTAATTTATGAAATATCTTTAAGGGGGGATTTTTCGAGGGGGGAATTATTATTTCCTCACTCGTCTTACAGGGGGGGATTATTCGAGGGGGGGATTATTCAAGAGGGGGAACTATTCAAGCAAATACGGTATCCTTTTTTACTGGTTAAACATAGTTTTTGAAAGTACTGAACGTTTAGAAATGTATAAATATGTACAGAAGGTTGACGACTTTTGTAGACTCGGCCAATTTCAGATACTGGCCCCTAGCTCGATAATTGTTAAGAACGTGCATAGATGTTTCGATCTGTGCTCGCATTCAAAGAAAAATCTACACACGAAGGCAAATATGTATGAATGCAGGCACAGATCGTCACTTTTTTGGTTTTTGCACGCTGCAATTGAATTTCTTAAATACTCGAAAGTATCCAGTACTCGTGAAAAAATACGCGTACAGATGGGTACTGGACTACAATTTATGTACTGTAACCAGGGGTTTTTACTCAGTACGCAGTTTTACGCGTATTTCAGTGTAAAAGTAACTGGCCAATATCCAATCTGCTGTGAAAAACTGATAGACTTTTTATCTGATTTACCTGCAACAACGACCTTTGTGCCATCTACACGGAAATCGGCATTGGCGTCTGGCAGGCAGATTGTTTTCACCTTCGAGCTGTATTGTAGATTTGTGATAAATATGCAGTTTGGGCACTAGTGATGGAATTACATCATGGTGCACCGAATTACAAGGTTCCGAAGGGTATACTCGGCGGACAGCACACCTAGTATGAAAACCTACCATAATTTAATGAATAAAATGTTGTGATAAATTTTGTAATTGATAAATTCATAGTAAAAACAAAATATTATGATGAAAAAACTGTATAATTTTTGGTTCATTATTCAGATGGGTTATGGTAGGTTTTCATACTAAGTGTGCTGTTCGCCGCGTATACGTGTTCATTTTGTGGTCATTTATTTGTGCTAGAATTTGTCATTTCAAATAAAAATATTCCTAGCGATATCACTAGGTACTGAGAATGTATAAAAGCCTCGTCAAATGTCATGCAATGTATCGAGTCATGTAAAGTGTCATTGAAAATGCAAAAAAAGTGAAAAAGTAAAATTTGACATTTTATGAGGCATTTACATGATATTTGACACAGTACTATAAATTTTACAGCCTCATACGTAACCAGACCAGTATGGCCTGATCCGACACTGTTCATTTGACAATGCCACATGCTTCCTAACATTCCATTTACCGTATTTCCTCGAAATACCCCCCGGGGGGTGATTGTTTCATAGTGGTCCCGAGAGGGGGGGGGGGTTAAACGAGGGGGTGGGTATTTCGAGGGGGGGGGGGGGGTATTTCGAGGAAATACGGTATATAGCCCTTGCATATTTTATGGTTTATCCATTCCACCACTAGTTACCGTATTACCTCCAATATAAGGCATCCCTCTAATACAAGGTACCCTCTAATATAAGGTATAACTTTTGGCTATTTTGAACGCGACGAAATAAATATGAGGTACCCTCTAATATAAGGCATACCTCTAATAGAAAGCACAGATTGCTGCGTGCCAAAACGCCCAAAATCATAAAAAACGGTTGCCAAACATGGCGGGAAATGATGAAAATGGTGCCGAAGGGCACTGCGAATCGCAGTCTGCGATAACTCTTCGTCGACTTCTGCCATTTTGTAGTGATACTGTACCACCTATTTCGTACATTCCAATTTGAAAAAATGAATTGTTGAAATGAATGAACGTTGTTCACTGTTGGTAAAATTTCTTTAAAATCTGGTGAAATAATTGAAAGGACCCTCTAATATAAGGTACCCTCTAATATAAGGCATAACTTTTGGCTCGAAAAATCTGGCAAAAACAATATAAGGTATACCTTATATTAGAGGTAATACGGTAAATCTGAAATATAAAATTATTAATACTGCCATCTAAACTTTTGATAAATACAAAAAAGCAAAGCAAACCTAAACGTGACTGGACTGGACAATTTCACCATGGCGATGTCATGACCAATTTGGTTGCAAGAGCCCCTGTACTGTGGGTGGACTTTCACGTCGGACACACTGAAGGTCTGCCCATCTGTCCTCGTGTCATGTGCGCCAACTTTCACTGAGAATGTGCCAGGACCACTGGATACTGTTCTGAAGGGGAGATGGTTTCAGTTTAAGCAAGTTATTTATTTTTAATTTTTTATCATGAATACATAAAAAAATCTATTTAAAAAATAGTTTTCAAACATTTATTCATTTATTTTTATGTACCGTATTTCCTCGAAATACCCCCAGGGGGTTTATTTTTCAGAGTGATAATTTTGAGGTGGGGTATTTCGAGGGAGGGGGGGGATAATTCGAGGGGGGTTTATTTTTTCGCCAGAAATTTTTTTGAAATCCCAGTAATTGTTGTTTGTAACGTGCACAGACGTTGAAACATGCAACAAAAACGGCCATCTGTAGAACTCTAGACTTATAAAAGTACCTAGAGGTTATAAACCCTGTTCTAACATAACACAGGCATTGTTTTTAACGTGTATTCTGCGTTTCCCGGATCAAACTGTAGCTTTTGTCATTTACGTCCTCTATTCACTATATTTGGTGGGGGTATTTCGAGGGGGGGGGGTTATAAGTTCATACTTTATAGTGTTCATTTTGAGGGGGGTATTTCGGGGGGGGGGGTATTTCGAGGCAATACGGTAGAATGGTTTGTATTTAAAGCTGTCTTTAAATGTACCTATCTATTTATGTATAAAAACTTTAATGTTTTAGTGAGGCATTTTCCTCACAATTGAATTTTGTAGATAGTGGCTCATTCTAGGGGACAAGTCGAATGGTGGACTTTTCCCAAACAAAAGTGTAATATCCAGAAAAGTCTGGGAATCACCTAGACACAAACAAATCCGATACAAAAGAAATTCTAAAACATATATATTGGAGTGCCTCCAAAAAAACCCTCGCAAAACTTTGAGCCAATAAAATCGTCGTCCCAGGAGGAGCATAATCACATAAAATCCCACCCAACCCACCCCGAATCAGTAGCGACGCAGTGCGCCGCGGTGAGTACCCACTGGTCGGAAACGAGGGTACCCCCGCAGCCCATACTCAGCGATACCTGCCAGGGGTACGAGTGCGGCGCCGCCTCGACTCCGCCCACAATGGACATGGCTATGCCATTGATGGTGTCACCCGTTATGGACAACGCCGGTGGGTACTCAGGGGCTGGCTGCCCGCAGTCGACTGTATGAGTTGTTGTTTTGTTTTATTTGGGGGGGGGTTCGGATGGTGTTATATAGGCGAAATAAATTTTGCAAGTTGAATCGATAATGGATGGTGAGGTCACTTTAAGAAACGTTCTGTGTTAAAAGCTGTCCAGAAATGAGTATTTGTGGAATTTTGTACTCCTTTTCTCTACGTGTTGCAAAATCTAGTTTTTGGTGGTTGAACAGAAACTCAGTATCGCCAAAAAACATTTGAGTGTTGAGTTTTCCAAAACTTTTCAAGCTACCATATTTCTGCGTAAAACAAAAGCGCATAAACTCGAAGAGTTTCAGTGTTTCAAATCAATGCTTTGCCCAATTTATTACACATCCAAGCTTCAAAGACACAAAAAGTAAAAACGCTCCAAAAACGCACCCGTCTCACCACCACCCCCTGCACCGGTGGTTGTCGTAGTACTAGGGGGTGCCGCAGTCGTAGTACTGGGGGGTGCCGCAGTCGTAGTACTGGGGGGTGCGGTTGCAGTGGTCGCCCCGCCGCACCCCACTTCATCGGCGGCGTCATTGCAGTCGTCAAATTCGTCGCACTGCCAGTAGTAGGGGATGCAGCCGGAGGGGTAGTCCGCCTCGAACCAGGGCACCACCCCCGCCGAACAGTAGAAACCGGAGCACGTGTCTGAGGGGGGGGGGGGTTTGGGGGGATTGTATTTGGTATTGTATTGTTTTTTTCATAAAAACTCAAGTTTTTTGGTAAAAACTCGAATTGTTTTACAAAAAGTTGCATTTTACAGCATTTTACTGTTGAAACAGTGGTATTCTCATCAAATATGTACTGGTTTTGCATATGTTTTGTTGTGTATTGGAAAATTTTCAAATTTTCGTTAGTTCACTGGAGGTAGTTCCAACTGGGTGACCAATACCTTTGACAGCTTGGGAGGTGAGGAGCCCTCAGCTCAATTGTGTGAGCTAGCAGACTCTGGTGGACACTCCTCAACACTTCGATCACAGTCCCTTAAATTGTCGAAACCACCAGGAGATGCGGACACCATTATTTTTTGAATACTTATTTCATCGTTGAACTTGGGTCCTATGTACATATTTACACACACTACATATTTACATGCATACCTTATGTATGCACATACAAACATTGTTCAGTTCAAATCTTGTGCCTTCAATTGCTTGGATAAAAAACTCAAAAACATTTCTGTATTTTCTGTGTTTCCATGTTTCCGTGTTCTCCAAAAAAGAACTCATTTGAGTTTCCGTGTTTTTTCAAAATTGTTGAGTTTCCGTGTTTCTGTGTTAAACAAAAACACAGAAACTCAATGAGTTCCCGTATTTAATATGTGTGTTTTTGCCATTGTTGTTTTTGACTCGAGGTTAAAATTGGGCGCCGACTCGACTGGAAAAGATTTGGGGTTGTGACTCGAAATCGAGTTTGAAAAAATCCTAGTATCGAGCACTAGGTGCAGGCCGGGTTGTTACTGTATATGTGTTTTTATTTACCTACAAATGGCACCAGCTAGGGTGTCAAATTTCCGTTTCCGTTTTCCGTTTCCGCCTTTCCGCAGGAAAATTTTTTACCTTTCTGTTTAAAGTTTTCCGGCAGCCGAAAATTTTTTACCTTTCCGTTTTCCGGCAGCCGAAAAAATTTTACCTTTCCGTTTTCCATTTTCCGGCAGCTGAAAATTTTTTACCTTTCCGTTTCCGTTTTTCCGGCCCATTTTTCCGTTTTCCGGCTGAAAATTTTTTACCTTTCTGTTTCCGTTTTACCAGGCCATTTTTTCATTTTCTGGCTCGATTTTCAGTTTTCTGGCATTTTTCCATTGTTTTTCCAATCTGTATTTATCTTCAATTGGCTCATCCCGTTGTGTTGTTTTTGTCTCTTGGAGCAGCATTGACAACTGGGATTTCAGGGTCAGTGAAACAGGTGCTGTGAACCCAATTGTGTCATATGCTGACACCAATAATTTATTCAAGTTTCATCTGGTTGGTGTTGTGATGCTGTCAATTTGCAATTTTGGTGTTGATATTGCCAGCATGTTTGTTTGGTGATTTTATTTCATGCCCATTACTGCGACAATTTTATTCACCTTTGGACTTATGTCGTTTTCTGCTATTTCATTCATGACTGATCTTGAGTTTGACAGCCATTCCCTCATGTTCATAGAACATTGGTTAAATAAAGCTTTGACTTTGTAATATAGTTCTAAAGCTTCAACTTCATTTGTGACACTCATGATGAAGTTATTGACATAAATGTTGTTTATTATCATCGCCAACTGGTTTTGTTCCCCTTCATTTTCTTCATATTCATTCATGTTGTTTATTGTCATATTAAAATGGTATTTTATGACTGCTCCCAAAAAGTCCAAACAGTACGCGTTTAAAATGAAGTACTGTTAAGTTATTTTCAGTTACTGGTTTTGAGGCATCTTTCAGCCAGAAAAATCGTGTGTAGTCTCTAGCTTGGTCATGCAATCCTATTTGCAAAAATGCTTTTTCAATACCTTTTCAATAATGCTAGATTGCCTGCCCTGAACCTCAGGAGTAGGCCCAGTGCTAATGGTGTTGTAATTGGTCCTCTAAAAAGGCACTCATTGAAACTGGGCTTACCTGCAGACCAATCGTACACGATTCTGCATGATGTTGATTTGCCTGGCATGATTACTGGCTGGTGTAGCAGGTAATGAATCCCCTTGTTGTTTGTTTTGTCGTCACAGATCTCAATTATTCCCTTTTCTAGTTGGTCGTCCAAAACGTTCCAGTATTGTTTGAATAAGTTTGGATCTTTGTTGAATCTTCTCATCAGTGATTTAAACCGCACCAAGGCTTCTGCTTTTCCCGTGGGCTGGTCACTGATACTCTCTTCATACGGCCAGTCAATATAGTATCGTTTGTTGTTGTCATTGAATTTTATGCTATTTATTATCATCTCCTCTGCAATGTTGTCATCAATTGCATAGGGGTCATCAGTGATTCCCACTGCTCCTAGACTGTGAAATTGTTGTAGTGCTTCCTTTCCTATGGCCACTATGGCTACTTTTTGATGATTTTTTGTTGGTTCAGTTAAGCTTGAACTACAAGTGAAGTTACAGGCATGATCCATAGTTGCAGAATGTACAGCTACCACAATCAAAGCCAAACAGGCAAACCTGCATGCAGGTTTTCCTTCTGCAAATTTGTCTTTTACCGTGCTAATTTCACTTTATTTATTCCGTTTCCGTGAAAATTTTGCTTTCCGTTTTCCGTTTTCCGGCATTTCATTTTTCCGTTTTCCGTTTTCCAGCCGACAATTTTTTTTTACCTTTCCGTTTTCCGTTTTCCGCTGAGTGAAATTTTTTTACCTTTCCGTTTTCCATTTTCCGGCAGAAATTTTTTTTTACCTTTCCATTTTCCGTTTTCCGTAAAGTGAAAAAATTTTACCTTTCCGTTTTCCGTTTTCCGTAAAAAAATTTTTTTTGACACCCTAGCACCAGCACTATGGTGCCATTCCATCTCAATTTATGTGAAATTTTAGTTGGGGGTGCTGATTACTCTGAAATAACCTGCCTCCTGCTCAACATCACTGACTTCAAGTGCATCCATCCCACATCCAAACACTCCCCAAACCACTTGAAGGGTGTGCTTCTAAAAGTATTGTAAAGTTCTAAAGTTCTATTGGATACCCACTTTCTATTGGAAGCTGTCTCTATATTTTTTCACTATTATTTGTCCGATTTTTTGACTTTTGACATTTTGCATGACATTTGCCATTTTACAGGGGATTTTACATAACTGTTGACACTTTGCATGACATTGTACATTTTACATGGCGTTTTCAAAATGAATATATTTATGTCTTTACAGATAATTTAGCGTGGTTCACGCGCTTCAAGTTATCCGCATAACGCGCTTCAAGTTATAATGGAGCGATTACAGCTCGGACGTAAATTTTCCAGTGTAAAATTACATCGCAAAATTGATTACATGAAAGTGGATGATGATACAGGTCTGCAATTTTTCAGGGACAATATGTTTATCAATATCTTCATTGTGACCAAGGGTCATCGTCCACGGTCACTTCTATTTGATATTAAAAATTGTAAAACTTCCATTTTATGTTGAAATTTTACGCCAGCTGAAGAAAAATTAATTGTACGCTATGTCATTGCATGCAATCACCTGGAGTAGAATTGACTTTTCTTCAGCTGGCGTAAAATTTCAACGTAAAATCGAAATTTTACAATTTTCACAATCAAATAGAAGTGGCCGTGGACGATGACCCTTGGTCACAATGAAGGTATTGATAAACGTATGCTCCATGAAAAATTGCAGACCTGTATCATCATCCACTTTCATGTAATCAATTTTGCGATGGAATTTTACGCTGGAATTTTAGCTGTAATCGCAGCATAAATCAACCGCGCATGAAATCTCCATGCGCGGTTCACATGCACAGTGTAACGCGCTGCCCTGATTGGCAGCGCGCTTCCGAAAATTTAACCACGTTCCCCGGACATGGGGAACGGGTTTCACCGATTTGGGAAACGTGTAAGAGCGCTTTTACGCGTTACACCTTTAACGCGTTTCCCAAACGGCCAGCCTGTCTAAAAGTACCAATGTCAGATCGGCACTTTTCAGCGCGAAAACTCACTTTGTGCTTTTTATTATGGGTAAAAGTACCCATCTACATCTATCTGATTTTGTGCTTTTAAAGGTACCGATCTTCCTGTGCTTCACAAATTGTACCAATCAAAGTACTGATCTACAATGGAGTGAATTCACTGAATTTTATATACCTAGTTACACATGTGTCACCCAATGACTATACCATGCATATCAATACACACCAATATACCCCAAATACCCATACTCAAAATACACATACCCAATACTAATGTGTGGGAATTGCATACCCAAACTTTGAATTGCAATTATTTATCTCAAAATCGATTTTTTGTAGATTAAAGCACAGTACTCTTAGAAGCACACCCTTCACTTGATTCAATAAAGACAGCAGCCCATTGAACCCAAACGCACCAGTACCACCTCCACCTCCACCTCCACCTCCGCCACACGAGATTTCATCGGAATTGTCGACACAATCCTGGAAGCCGTCGCACACCCACGAGTAGTAGATGCAGCCACCCATGTCCCACAGGTCTTCGCACTGGTAGCAGCACACTGGTCATGGGTGGGGTGTTTATTATTCACATTTCAGGTGCCAATCCCAGACTGTGTAAAATGTCAAATGTCATGCAAAGTACGTACATTTGCCATTTTGCAGGGCATTTTACATGACTTTTGACACTTTGCATGAGATTTGACATTTTACAGGGCATTTTACTGAACTGCCCACACGATTGGGATTGGGGTTGATTGTTGTGGTGAAATTGGTTTGTGATACATAAATAATTGTGAAGGGTAGTGTATTGGTGATGGTTTAGTGTCATTGTATGTATTTATGTATTCCTTTGCAGCTGATGATTTACTGCCACCAGTAACATTGTATTCTGACTTGAAGATTTATAGTTTTTGATATAGGATGCCCGTTTCATGCAATAAATTGATCATGCACACTACTTGATATCCTGATGATAAAATAACTTCCCCTTGAATAGCCCCTCCCCTTGGAATAACTGCACAGTAAAAAGTTTGACAAATATAACAAACACCCTGGGACTTATTAGATGATACATGTTGAATTAGATGTTGAAAGATTCATTGTAATGCTGCGATTACAGCTCGGGTGTAAAATTAATTACAGGTGAATGGATAAAGATATGGCATTGTAATTTCAGTCAAAGAAAGCGCGCATGCAGATGTTGCTTGTGTCCAAAGCTCATCAGTTTATTCTAATTGTAGTAGAAGTTATGAATTTTGGCGCAATTTTTTTTTACACCCTAATTTTGCGCAACCTACAGCGCATAATAAAAAAAATTGTGCTAAAATTCATAACTCCCAGTACAATTATAAAAAAACTCATGAGCTTTCTTTGACTGAAATAACAATGTTGTATCTTTATCCATTCATCTGTAATTAATTTTACGCCCAAAATCAATTCTATGCCCGGTCAATTTTACGCCCGAGCTGTAATCGCAGCATAAGCCATATAAAGTGTGCAATTTAAGAGTTTATGTACAAGTTACGCTTATATGTCACATTGAAATGTGTATGATGTCATTATGACTTAACGAATCCTTCGGTGTGCAGTGCAAATGAAAAATCTGAGAGTCGTCTGCGTGCTGATTGGTCAGCGTCGTTTTCTATGGAAGTAAATATATGTCCAAGATGGATTTACTTTACAAAACGTTTGGAAAACTTCCAAAAAATCTGCAGATGATTATAGATTTGCAGTGAAGCTTGCGGACCCATTAACACATTTCTCCTTCCAAAAAGCCATTCAAGTATAGGTCAAGTTTTTAGCAACTTAATCGAAATAAACTTGCATGCAACATCGACGGCGCCCAAAACGAGTAGAAGTAGCAGCTTCATGTCTGGAAAATTGCCAATATCAGCTTCTCGATGCTTTCCCAAACTTTTCACAGGTATGTATAAATGATGCGATTTTCACTGTTGCAACCGAATTTAAATCGGTGTCAAATGCCATAAAACGACAGACACGTTACGTTGTAAAGTGCGATCAGAGCTTATTATTACGGTTTATGCAATTTAAATCACGTTTTTGGCTTGTTTTCGTCATCATTGTAATATTTGGATAACACGTTATTGGTTTATTATTGCTTTTAGCAATTGACACTTTAATGGCCCAAAATTTTATGTTAGCTTTGATGCGGAAATGCGTCAATATTTATTCTACTGACTGCCAGATTTGTTCAAAGTACCAAAGTTTTCAAAATCTATGTACCGTATTTCCCAGTGTAGTTAAAATACTGGTATTTTTGGAAAACGTATACGTGAACGTACCGCAAATCCTCGAATAAGACCCCCCCTCGAATAACTCCCCCCTTGAATAACTCCCCCCTGTTGGCGAGGCGAGGAAAAAATAACTCCCCCCCTCGAATAACTGCCCCCTCATGAATAACTCCCCCTTTTGGATGAAAACAATGCAATACAAAAAATACAAATGAATATGAGCCTACAGCAGCGAAAGCAAATACATGGTGTGTAGGGTGTCAACAAAAACTTTTTGGCGGAAAACGGAAACGGAAACGGAAAAAAAATTGCACTTGCCGGAAAACGGAAACGGAAAAAAATTTCCACCTGCCGGAAAACGGAAAACGGAAAAATGAAAGGCCGGAAAACGGAAACGGAAACGGAAAAATTTGCTGAAATTATGCCGGAAACGGAAAAAATTTGCTGAAATTTTGCCGGAAACGGAAAAAAAATTGCAGAAATTTATCCAGAAATCAAAAAATTTGCAGAAATCTTGCTAGAAATAGAAACAATTCACATAATTGAGAACCTGCATGCATGTTTACCAGTTTGGCTGAAACAGAAAACAGAGAATTGAGCCAGAAAATGAAAAAAGTTGGAAAAACAGACAATTGAGCTGGAAAACGGAAAAAAGGCGGAAAAACTGAAATTTTGGCCGGAAAACGGAAAATGAGCCGGAAAAACGGAAACGGAAAAAAATTTAGCAGCCGGAAAACGGAAACGGAAACGGAAAAAAATTTGCCTGCGGAAAGCGGAAACGGAAAACGGAAAACGGAAAGTTGACACCCTAATGGTGTGTATGCAATGTATACACTCTTTTTGTTGTTGTTGGACAGTTAAATACATGAATTCTATGAGTTACAGACTACATCCATGCAATGAATAAAGTCCAAGTTTTCTGGGGGGAAAAATAACTCCCCCCCCTCGAATAACTCCCCCCTTGAATAACCCCCCCCCCCCCCCCTCCAAAACGTCTGAGGAAAAAAATAACTCCCCTGGGGCCAGATTTAATACTCCCTACAGATTTGTAGGGTAGGGCGTACGCCTGACAGATTTTTTAAAGTTTAGCCGCATCGACGCACATGCACCGAGAGCAAGGCGGTTCGTAAAATATACGAAACCATCCTTGAGGTTGCCGATATTGCAATATGACGTATATCACTTCGATTTTGGCTCGGAAATCACGATTTCGTCATTTCTTGACCGTCTGCCAATTCGTTTTTTATTTTATTTTGTCGGGCGGGTTACTCGCATAGGTCACGCTTTTGTGTAGTCAGGTGGTCACTTTTTTAGTGTTCACTGTCTGCAACCGAAACCATGAGGGCAGCGACAAGAAAGAAATGCATGCACGAGCGTAATTTCCGAGCCAAAATTGAAGCGATATACGTCATATTGCAATATCGGCGACCTTAAGGGACAGTTTCGTGTATTTTACAAACCGCATTGCTCTCGGTGCATGTGCGTCGATGCGGCTGAACTTTAAAAAATCTATCGGGCGTACGCCCTACCCTACAAATCTGTAGGGAGTATTAAATCTGGCCCCTGGGGTCTTATTCGAGGATTTAGGGTAAATACCTTTTCCAAATCAAAAGTACAAATACTAATATGTAAGGTATTTTGAAAATATACTCCTGTTACTTTACACCCTGCACGTGTGGGTCCCGCTGGAAGCGCGCCAACGATTTTTTTACTCATGACATTTTTATAAAAAAGTTGAGAGAAGTCATCTCTGTTATAACACTATACGTTAAATTATTCACTACAATGATTTTTTTCATCTTTTGTACAATAATCACATGCTTTATCATCATTGGCACGCTCCCAAGGTGAGACATAAATGAGTGCGGAAAACGGATAAAATTTGCCTGCGGAAAACGGAAACGGAAAACGGAAAACGGAAATTTGACACCCTAGTTGAACTTTATGATGTCAAAGTTAAACCATAACAGAAACAAAAATTGTCAAAATTTTCTTTTTTGAATAAACCCAAACTAAATTTTCTAATGGAGGCATTTTTGGGGTATAGTTCTTTACGCAACTTGGAACCTTAAACCTTTCTCTATAAAACACCCTAAACTAGCGGGTCAAGTTTGTCACAAAATAAAAGTGAAAAAGCCTTTTCAAATTACAGGTTTGGGATGTGGATTAAATATTGAGGCATCGGGATTAGTGATGGAATGGCGCCATGGCACTGGCGCCATTTGAGAAGGTCATTACCACTTAGCGCCATTTTCCTGTGGCGTTATTGGTGTCTGACGCCCCTTTTTCAAGCAGTAGCATAAGAAATAAACTAGGGGCCAGACCTGTGCGGGACACTGAAAACGCCGCAAAAAATTTTCACGTATACAGCGACCCCCTCTATAATGAGTCACCGCTGCCCTATTTCTGCATGAGGGGTAGTGGGGGGTTGCACCTACATACCTACCCCACAAGCATTAGCTTTCCACTCCTCCCACAACCAGAGATAGGGCATGCTAAGTGAAAATAAAAATAGGGAGCCGGACTTGATCGGGAAGATGTTTATATTTTTTCGCCTATTTTTACCTTCAAATCACCTATTTTTTTAGCTTTTTTGGCTACCTACCGATTTCCTCGAAATACCCCCGGGGGGTGATTGTTTCATGGTGGTCTCGAGAGGGGGGGGGGGAGAACGAGGGGGGGGTAACGATGGCAAAAAAAGATTCGAAAATTCGAAAATATTTTAGAATTTTCGAATTTTTTCAGAATTTTCGAATTTTTATTCCACCACTGGAAAAAACACTTAAAAATCGATTTTTTTTTGAAAAAATTCGAAAATTCGAAAATTCAAAAATTCGAAAATAGTTTTCGAATTTTTCAGGGAATTCAAGGACATAAAACACATTATTCGGTTCTATGTGCTAAATCGATTGATAATTGATACGCGGTGCATCTGAAAAAGTCTATCGAAACGAAAAAAAACGTCAATGAACATTGAAATGACATCTGTGGCAGACCCATAGCTGGAATCGGGGAAGGCATTTTAGGGGGTGGGTCCCCAGACTTTGTGTCACACCATTGTGTTGCATGTAAACCAAATTGTGTTGCTTCCTTGAATCGTCCCCCAATCCCAAGAAGGGGGGTCGATGAAAAGGTGTTGACTTTGCATTACCGATCTGGCTAGTTGACATTAGCTTAATAACTCGGCCATTTCTTGGCCAATTTGGACTGTTAAATACTTAAAATGATCTGCACAACCTGTAGATTCCATTTTTGATGCTGGATTAGTGATGTATAAATTCATTATGCCAAGTTGACGCAGTATTTCAACGTGTAAAATAAATTTTTCTGGGGGGGGGATTTTTTGTCAGTGATTTTTGAGGGGACTTATTCGAGGGGGACTTATTCAACAATTAATGGTAAATATATAGATGAAAATCACATAAATACAGGGTCAAAATACATAAAATTTTTGCAATTACATAATCAGCAAATGTACAACAGAATGGAATGACACAAAAGTCTGGTGGACCCCCCCCCCATAACAGCCACCCACAATTCCGGCTATGGGCAGACCCGGTCACATTGAAGAATGAACAGGAATGCGCCGAGCAGCCATAACTATTTCAACATAACTACTTAACAGCTTAAAAAAGCTCTTAATACAATATTTTTCCAAAAAATTCGAAAAGTATGTAAAAAAATTCGAAAATTACCCAAAAAAATTCGAAAATTGCCCAAAAAGATTCGAAAATTCGAAAATTCGAAAATTAAATTCGAAATTCGAAAATTAATTTGAGAAAAAATTCGAAAATTCGAAAATTCATTTTGGAAAAAACACTTAAAAATTTAAATACTTTTTTTCGGAGGGTTTGCCATCGTTAGGGGGGGGGGAGGTATTTCGAGGGGGGGGGGGGTTATTATGTCCCAAGAAATTTTTTTGAATCCCAGCCTTTTCGCCATTTTCTCTCTTCCATTGAACATTTTTCGGTGGATATATACGTATTTACTCTCTGTACCTGAGTATACGTATTTATCGAGTAAAAATAAATACGTTTTATACTCGGCAGACATTATGCGAGTCAATGGTCTAACGAATTTTTGTACAAGTGCCATTCTAACCCAATTTCATTGTTATTGACACTCGTATTTCATGCGTAGGGATGACCATCAACAAATTTTTCAATTAGATAAGTGAACGTCACCGTCGAAATTTGAATTTAAGATCTACACTTGATAAATATACGATAATTTCTTATTATTACGAACATAGTGAGCATTTTATGTTATTCAGAGCAATTTTTAGATTTTCAAAACGATCCAGATTTAGCTAGTGGTGTACAGTGTACAGGGTCGTTCTTCCCTTGTTCTATCGCACGCACACATACGTACTTTTTTGTTGGAATTTGTCCGGGCTGTTACAATAAAATACCTTGTTATCTGCTTTCATATGGCAATATGCGTGTTCAGTTTATCCTGTTCTCGCATAAAACGTCGGATTGAATAAGATTTACCATGAATCGATTGGAATGCATTCATTCAAATTCAAAATTAACTTAACAATTTTAACGAAATTTAAAATTGGTACGTAAGGGCCGAATCACTGATTCCTTTCATGTCTGCCGAGTTTAACAAATATGCTGACTGCACGCCGAAAACGGTCGGATGAATGAACGAAAATTCACATACCTATTTATTTTAGGGGCTTCACTTTGCTTTTGCTTCTTATGAGTAATTTTTCAGATTTACAATTTGTTTTTAACCCGATTATGAATTTTCTAACGGTTGGGTGGGTGTTCCAGCCAATAACACATAGCTTTTCTACCTTTGTCCTGCTAGCGATGCATTCGAGTGGAAATGATGATCTTTATTGTGTTTTATGTATTGAAATAAAATCAGCAATGCACATGCATTAGCACCAAAGCTCCGTCAAACGTTATGAAATAAGATTCTGGTGCCGGTTACGCAAGTGGACAAGTTAAGAGTTAAAAGTTAAGAGTTGAGTAAAATGACAAATGGCGAGTTAAGAGTAAAGTTAAAGTTTAAGAGAAAAGTTAAAATTTAAGAGAAAAGTTAAAAGTTGAGTTAAATGTTAAGAGTTGAGTTAAAGGTTAAAAGTTGAGTTAAGAGTTGAGTTAAGAGTTAAGAGACAAGTGGAAAATGATGGTAAAAAAATTAAAAAAATAAAAATGTGAAATTGGTATTGATACGGCTGTTCGCTGGCATGCTGCCAATGTTGTATGCACGACATTTGAAAATAATGTATCCAAAAAAATTATCGCTAAAAAAAGAAAAAATCGCGGAACGTTGTTTCAAAATGGCCGTGCGGGGACAAAATATGATCGAAGGTCAGCGTATCGCGCCTCTGCAGCGAATGACCCATTTGTCTTTTAAATCAACTTTTAACTCACCTTTTAACCTTTAACTCAACTCTTAACATTTAACTCAACTTTTGACTCAACTTTTAACCTTTAACTCAACTCTTGACATTTAACTCCACTTTTAACTCAACTCTTAAACTTTAACTTTTCTCTTAAACTTTAACCTTTCTCTTAAACTTTAACTTTACTCTTAATGTGCCATTTGTCATTTTACTCAACTCTTAACTTTTAACTCTTAACTTGTCTACTTGCGGAACTGGCCCCTGGTTACAGAATTGTTCTATTTTTGGGAGAAAAGCAGGTATTTCTGTCTTCACAACAGCACAGGCCCTCAACCTTCTAGTGTGTTCACTGGTTTAATATCATTAGAACATTGTATACTCGGCAGACATGATACTCCACAGATAGTCAATAAAACTAATAGATTTATGTCTTCGACTGGCAGACGGCCAACCGAAAACTTATGAACCGAACATTCGCAAAAAATAAAAATAAAAGATTCAGTTTTATACTGGCTGACCCTAAACACGTCATGATGGAGTGTTTCCTCCGGAAAAATGTACCGTCTAATGTCATCCGAGTATATCATTTAAATCGTATCTTTGACAAATCTCAAAAATTTTTAACAGTTGGGGCTAAATTTCTCAAAATCAAAGTTTCACCAAACCTCAGTGCGTATATGCTCAAATTGCACCCCATCCATTCAATGAGTACTTTGTAAGAAAAATAAATACTGCAAATCCTCGAATAAGACCCCAGGGGAGTTATTTTCTGATCAGAGTTTTTGAGGGAGGTTATTCATGTTCAAAGAGGGCGAGTTATTTTTTTCCTCACCGGCCAACATGGGGAGTTGTTCAAGGGTTGTGTTATTTAAGGGGGGTCATATTCAAGGCGGGGGAGTTTGTTGAGTATATACGGTGCATGGTGCAACACAGGACTTGAACAGAGTCGTTAAAGTTTACTGTCATCGTCGTTATTGTTTGTTATCGTCGTTGAGTCATTGCAGAATAACTGGCGTTTTAACAAAAACAAACTTGAGCTGTTACAAAAAATCACAGGAATGAAACGCAGAAATGCAAGCTTTTTCGTGAAAAAAAACCCCTCGAAACACAGATATTCATGTTTGAAAAACTCAAAATACCGTATTTTCTCGAAATACCCCCCCCCTCAAAATCCCCCCCCCCCAAATTCGGCGTACAGAGAACGTAGATGACAAATGCTGCGGGAAACGCAGATCACACGTGAAAAACAATGACTGTGTTAGGTTAGAACATGGTTTATACCGTCTACGAACTTATATCAGTCCAGAGAGTCTTATAAATGGCCGTTTTTTTGCATCCTTTGACGTCTGTGTACGTTTCAAACAACGATTTAGTACTGGGATTACAAAAAATTTCTGGCGAAATAATAACCCCCTCGAAATACCCCCCTCGTTTAACTCCTCTCAAAATTTCCACTCTGAAAAAAAAACCCTGGGGGTATTTCGAGGAAATACGGTATACCGTATTACCTCGGATTATCCCCCCTTGAATTAACCCCCCCCCCCCCCCTCGAATTACCCACCCCTACATTTCGGCTGAGGAAATAATAAACCCCCCCTCGAAATACCCCCCCCCCCCCTAAAATTGAGTGTAACGTGAACGTCTATGACAAATACCGCTCTTTGTGATCTGTACTATGCAAAACACACGTTAAAACTGATGATTAAGTGACGTTAGGGAAGGATTTTTGTGTATATATTTACAGTGATAAACTATAAACACATATAAATCTATGTGATTGTTCGATTTTTCTACGTCTGCGTATGGAGAATTCCCGAAAATTTGTGGCGAAATAATAACCCCCTCCTCGAATAAACCCCCCCTCGAATTATCCCCCCTCAAATTTTGCTGGCGAAATAATAAACCCCCTGGGGGTATTTCGAGGTAATACGGTATCCTAGGAAAAATAATTCAATTTTCACGCAGTCTGACAATAAATACATAGAATGAAACTAGATATTTAGCAAGATACCGTATTACCTCGAAATACCCCCATGGGGGTTTATAAATTCGCCAGCAAAATTTGAGGGGGTTTATTCGAGTGTGGCTTATTCGAGGGGTGGTCATTATAACGTCAAAATTTTTCTTAAGTGTCGTAATAAATAGTAGGCATTTGCATACCCAAAACAGGTAATAAATGTCTCCAAACAGGATCTATTTGGACATAAAAAATGTAGATACCGTATTTCCTCGAAATACCCCCCCCCCCCTCAAAATCGGCACTATGAATTTGTGGTCCGGGAAATGCATAACAGATGTTCAAAACACTTTGTGTGTTACGTTAGAACATCGTTTATACCATCTACATCCTTATATAAGGCTGTAAAAACTTATAAATGGTGGTTATTGTTGTGTAACATTATCGTAAAATGTAAAACCTTTAATATTTAAGTCGACGTTCTCATGTTCGCTTTTATATTTAATTAATTCAATTTATTAAGATTCTATTTTTATTCACATTCCATTTTTAACATCTTCACATTCGTCATTTAATATCTCAAGCGACGTTGTTTACAACGTGCGCTTTACATTGCTCACATATTTAGATCTTAGTCATTGCTCACATTCCGCCACATTTCCTTGACAAGCAGCACGCAAATACGCCGGCATGTTTATGTTAAGCGGCGGGCTCGCCCCAAGCGGGGGCCGTGCCCGCGCGCCATTTCAAATGCTGTCTGGCTTGTCTCACATTTTCACTATCTTGTCAGTTTAGCTCGCTTTTCATCAGAGAAGCGAGCGGGCAAGGATTGAACTTTCACAATTGGAAATGTTGGGTAAAAATCGGAGATTAGAGCCGACCGATTGGCGCCAAACCAATCGCCATCGGTCTGGCCCTTAAAAGCCGATTTCACAGCTAGAATCGGCAGTGTTTGCAACCTCGTCAACTTCACACGAATCTCTTCCTAGGATCTAAATAAGCGCCGTTTGTCACTTTATTAAGTCGCTTGTTTTTGGTGCTAAGTTTAACTCTTGGTGCTTTAAGTCACCTCAGTGCTTTATTCACATCTGCGCTGTTTAAAGGTGCTTTTTTCACAACCGCGCCACTTAATTATTCGCCTTTTGTCGTAATTAAGTGCCTTCTTTAAATTGCCTTATTTCTACGGTAATTAGAGTTTATTCTACGTTTTATTTAAGTAATTAATTTAGTTGTAAATTAATTCCTTTGTTTACGTATAATTTTATATATATTTTATTTACACTTATTTCTTTGTATTTCATTGTCTAAATAAAAACGTTCGTCAAAACCTTTGGTGATCAATCTAAATTTGCTTCACACTAACTCACATCAATTCACTTCAACTCAACTAATCACATTTTGATAAAATAACGGAACGTCAATTAAGAGACGACGCTTCACGTCAACTTTCATACGTTCACATTTGTCCTCTTCCTCGGTTAGGAATAGGAGCTAGTTCACAAGTCACTTCAACAAGTTCCGTATTATTTTACAATTGTTGCATTTTTCACGTTTTTCTCTCAAAATTCTCACTCTGAAACAATCACCCCCCGGGGGGTATTTCGGGAAAATACGGTAGCTACACAAACTAGTCTATGTGTAGCTGCAAATCCCATGTCGCAGCCTGTGATCCAAATAAGCAGTAAGAATTACATCATGTAAATACTAAATACTACCGTATTTCCTCGAAATACCCCCCCTCGTTTGACCCCCCCATCTCGAGACCACTATGAAACAACCCCCCCCCCTCGAAATACCCCCCCCCCAGATTGAGTGTAAAGAGAACGTACATGACAAATACTGCAGTTTGTGTTCTGCGTAGTGCAGAACACACGTTAAAACAATGTCGTAATCACGTTAGAACAGTGTTTATACCATCTACGTACTACTATTAGTCTACAGGAGTCTATAAATGTCAGTTATTGATGCATTTTTCTACCCCAGTGTACATCACAAACAACGATTTTGTACTAGAATTTGAAAACATTTCTGGCGAAATAATAACCCCCCCCCCCCCCTCGAAATACCCCCCCCCCCCTCGTTTAACCCCCCCACTCTCGGGACCACTATGAAGCAATCACCCCCTGGGGGGTATTTTGAGGAAATACAGTAAATAAATACATGATGTAGGTCATTCCAGAGGGGGGTATTTCGAGGGGGGGTCATTATTTCCCCAGCCCATTTCGAGGGGGGTTAAATCGGGGGGGGGGGGGTTAAATCAGGGGGGATAATTTGCGGGGGTTTAATTCAAGGGGGGTTATTCAATGTAATACGCTAAAAGTATTTCGAACTGCAAAAGATACCATATTTCTTCTTATAGAAGAACGCCGTTCTATTTTTTTGTCAAATTTTTTACCTGCCATTCTATTGGAGGTGCCGTTCTATTGGAGGCAGCCGTTCTGTTGTGTTCACCAATAGTTTTCACAGATTTTTGATTTGAACATGGATTTTTGAGTGAAACATGAACAACATTTAAATATCAGAGCATCAAATCAAACAAAGTCATATGTGTAAACAACACTAAATTATAGTTCTGAACCCCTTGGATGTTCTCACCCACCCACTTCTAATATTTTTGTGCTTTGGCACTCTCCCAATGTAATTTCTACCTGCCGTTGTATTGGGGGTGCCGTTCTATTGGAGGCTGCCATTCTATTTTTTGTGAGTGCAAACATGTGCCAAAACCTGCCGTTCTATTGGAGGTGCCGTTCTATTTGGGATATGCTGTTCTATTAAAAGAAATATGGTATTCAAACCACATCCATGCATTCAGCATAAAATTTTGTATCTTGTGAAAAAATTGCCACCACAGAATGGGCCAGACAACAAAAAAACACTGTCTAACTGCGTTACCATCAAAACAAGCAAAATATTTGTGGCGGTCAAGAAAAAGCTTTGATGGCACTTTACAACACGTCTATAGCAGAGTTGTTAAACGTACTGAACTTTTTTCAAAGTATGAGTAAATACAAAGTATTCACTTTTTACTCACCCCCTGAGTACAGAAAATTTTAAGTAAAATGTGTTTCTTTACTCATGATTAAGGGTGAGTAAACATACTTTTCATCCCGGAAAACATAAAAGTGAGTATTTTCTGGAATTTTCGCACAAATTTCCTCGCACTATCACTAATTTTCGATAACTTTTTGCCTATTATCAGCTATTGTTGTCTATACATGTGCTTTATCCCCTTTTTGTTCCACTTATATTAGACTCTTTTCCCCTGTATGCGGTAAAAAGTCCATATAATAGCCTATCTGAAATACGTTTTCTGTATTTGAGTACCCTTCAAAAAGTATACATAAAGTCAAGTACTGGTACTTTTTTTCAAAGTAAGTGTAAACATATTTACTCACTACTCGAATATACTTATTTATCGAGTAAAAGTAAATACATTTTAACAACTCTCACAGCAAATAATGTGCTCGTGAAGTGCACTGAAGTGGTCTGAAGTGCCCCTTGTGATCACACTTCAGAGCCTGATCACGCCTGATCACCAGGCACTTCACCGCTCGTGATCACACTACAGAGCCTGACCACGCCTGATCACCGATGGAATGCACTTCACGAATTTTATTACTAAATTGTTTACAGAAATTCGTGAAGTGTGTTGAAGTGCCTGCAAGCGTCTGTGTGAAGGCACTTCACCGCAGATCACGGCAGATCACCAGCGCATTTTTTTCTGTGTCTGGTCTATAGCACTGGTATAAAACTGGGCCCCAACAGTTGAATTACATAATCCAACAGGATTTGTTGCAAACTTTGGAAAAGCACCCAGACCGCAGTCATCGGAAACATGCAGCTGCTGCTCGTGCTACTCGTGGGCTCGCTCGGTGTCGCACGTAAGTCACAAAGGTCGCCTTTGATTACCATTTTTAAATGCCTTGAGGGTCGTTCACACGGTTTCCGTTCACACATGTGTGCCGACAAAAAAGTTAAGCAAGAAAGTTCCATGATTCCGGAATTAAGTTCCGTATCTGCGCGAAAAGCCAGTGAAGTATACTTACTAGTTAAGAGTACACACATGCCAATTTGCAGATAATTTGAGCCTATTGTTCAAGACTTATAAGCATTTGAATTTGAATTTCAGTTGTCGGTTCGGTTTCAAAACAAAAACCGAACCGACAACTAAAATCCATTTTCAAATGCCAATAATTCTTGAACGACATGCTCAAATTATCTGCAAATTGGCATGTGGGTACACTCAACTAGTGAGCACACTCCACCGCTTTTTCTTGCAGATATGGAACTTAATTCTAGAATTATGGAACTTTTTCACCAAACTTTTTTGTCGGCACACGAGAGCGTGTGAACGTCGCTTTGCATAAACTCGGCGGACATTATGGAAGTCAATGGTCTGGGGTATTTTTGTACAAGTGCGTTATATGGGCGTTATGGCCCACGTCCAAGTTGCCTTGTGTTTAGGACAAATGAGAGCGAAAAACGCAGGTTTAACTGATTGTGGCTGTGGAATACTATAAATCAAGTGGAAATGATTGCAAATGACACCTTTGCGGTTATTTCCAGTCGCTTAATTGTATTCCACAGCCATAATGAGTGACGCAAACTTAAATCCTGCATCTTTCACCTCATTCGTATATTACGTAACCAGGACGCATGCCGAGTTCGCATACAGGTATCTATCACATTCGTACTTTTCCGGAGGAATTCATCAGCACCGTTTGTGCGAGATATCTAGTTTTCCGACTCTGTATATTGATATCCACGCTTAATCCATTTTTTGACTCACATTTGATAGTTCAATCGATTTAAATAAACTGTGAATTGAACGGAATCCGTCCGTTTGAATTCGAATTTGAGACATATCTGTCATATCATGCACGCTGTATCCAACCCGTAGAACTCTGTTTTGGTGACTCGTGCTTACGCATATACGGAGTGAAACTATTCAATTGTGCCTACACAACTTAAACACTCGATCAAAGTGTAATTGAGTTATTTGGCATGATGCCATCCAAGCGTCGTCTGGATGGACAGCATCTGAATAAATACAAAGCGGGAACGTTTTCCGAATTCAAAATTTTGAACGTAACAAGTTTTCTTCAAAATGAATCGATAGCCTGTAACTTTTCTAAAATGTAGAGTATCATGTATGCCGAGTATAAGACATTTGCCGTATGAAAAACTCAATTATCAAATGTTGCAGTGTGTGAGGGTCAGCACGTTTGCGAGTACAAGTGCGACGACATGTTGGGTTTCGGCTGCATTCCTTTCATTACGGTCTGTAATGGTTGGCAGGATTGTGAGGACAGTTCAGGTGCCAGTCCCAGATCTTGTAAAATGTTTTGTCAAATGTCAAATGTCATGCAAAGTGTCAAAAATCATGGAAAATGCTCTGCAAAATGGCTATCGAGTTGCCATTTTGCAGGGCATTTTGCATGACTTTTGACACTTTTGCATGACATTTGACATTTTACAGGGCAGTTTACAGGGTCTGGGACTGCTCTCAGACGAAGAGGGCTGTGATGCAGGTAATGATGCCAAACACAAATTCAGAGAATTTTCGAGCTAAAAGAATTTTTAAGTATGCTCGGCAGACATCACACTTAGTATGGAAACCTACCATACCCCATCTGAATAATGAACAAAAAATTATACAGTTATTATCATAAAATTTCGTTTTTACGATGGGATAATTAATTACGAAATTATATATGCATGTGCACTTCAATATACTGGTTGCACATGCAAATTTTTGACATCTACCTATTTGTTTACATGAAAACAGTAATATTTACAATAGGATATACTGTATTTCCTCGAAATACCCCCCGGGGGGGTGATTGTTTCATAGTGGTCCCGAGAGGGGGGGGGGTTAAACGAGGGGGGGTATTTCGAGGGGGGTTATTATTTCACAAGAAAATTTTTGAAAACCAAGCACGAAATTGTCGTCTGAAATGTACGCAGACGTCGAAAAATGCAACAAAAACTGCCATTTATAAGGTTCTGTAGACTAATATTAGTATGTAGATGGTATGCACACTGTTCTAACGTGACACCGACATTGTTTTAACGTGTGTTCTGCAGTACACGGGACTCTGTTAATACAATTGCTAAACTAAATTACATAAGCCAAACTTTCATACAATCAAGGCGTCTAATTATAAAAGTCGACAAGTCCACAAAATGCGATTTTGAGTAAATCGCATTTTAAGTTTCATTATCCCAATTCCAGGCCTGTGCTGCGTGTCCAATCGTGCTCTCTCATGCCCAACATTAAGTTCCAAACGTTAAAAAAGTGTCAAATTTATAGACCCTGCTCTCAGCGTATATGTGAAAAATTGGGTGTCCATATAATTCTACTCTGATAGAACAAAACTATTTCGGGGAGGGAAATGGACTGTTCAACTTCTTGCACTCGAGAACATTTTTGTTCCCGGGGAGGAAGAGACTGCCTTATGGAGCGATTACAGCTCGGACGTAAAATTCCAGTGTAAAATTCCATCGCAAAATTGATTACATAAAAGTGGATCATGATACAAGTCTGCAATTTGTTATGGACAATATGTTTCAAAATACCTTCATTGTGTCCAAGAGTCATCGTCCACAGTCACTGCCATTTTATTGTGAAAATTCAAAAATTTCTATTTTACATTATAATTTTACGTCAGCTGAAGAAAAATTAATTCTTCGCTATGTCATTGCATGCAATCACCTGGCGTAGCTGATTTTTCGATTGATTTTTCTTCAGCTGACGTAAAATTATAATGTAAAATAGAAATTTTTGAATTTTCACAATAAAATGGCAGTGACTGTGGACGATGACTCTTGGTCACAATGAAGGTACTTATAAACATATTGTCCATGAAAAATTGCACACCTGTATCATCATCCACTTTCATGTAATCAATTTTGCGATGGAATTTTATGCTGGAATTTTACGTCCGAGCTGTAATCGCAGCAATATGGGAAATTTATGGACTTGTAGACTGAGAAATCGGTGTCCATGATGGCCTTATCACATTTCTTGCATTTTTTCCCAATGAAAAAGGCTGCGGAATGTTGACTTGTCGACCTTTAGCCCAAAACTAAGTGGACTTGTCGACTTCTTGCCCAACTTTTTTGCATTTTTTCCCAAAAATGTCAAATTTAGCACTTTGCCATATGGGCATGTGAGGCAAAAAAAGTTATTGAAAATTATGAAAAATGTGCGGGAGTAGCCCCAGATGACGTTTCCGGGCCCAACTAGAAATTTTAATATTTTGGACTTGTCGACTTTTAGAATTGGACGTCTCAATTGATTATTAAAGTGTCCACTGTCGACTCGCAGGCAAGTGCAAGGGTTTCTACTGCGACGCGGGTACGAACGCGCTGCCCGAAAACTCTCCGATCACTTATTCGTCGGACTGCATTCCCGAGAGCCGCCAATGCGACGGCTACCAAGACTGCAAGGACGGCGCCGACGAGATCGGTTGCACGATAGGTGCCAGTCCCAGACCCTGTAAAATGCCCTGTCATGCAAAGTGTCGAAAGTCATGGAAAATGCCCTGTGAAATGACAAACGTACGTTTGCCGTTTTGCAGGGCACTTTCCATGACCTATGGCACTTTGCATGACATTTGACATTTCACAGGGTCTGAGACTGCCCCCAGACTACTGTAAGCGCTTTTTCTGCGAGGCGGGCGTGAAGCCAGAGTTCAAGCATCTGTACATGTCCGACTGCATTTGGCACGATGATATGTGCAGTGACAGCATTCAACACTGCAACGATGGCGCCGACGGAGAACTTTGTGACTGAAAAATCTGAGAAAGTGTGTGAAAAATATTAGATCTGTCAGCATATTCGATATCGATATTTCAATATTTTCGATATTTCAATATTTTGATTTTGGTACAGCAAGGCATATTTCAAGCAGCTTATTGTATTTTCATGTGGTTGTAAACATGGTCATTTCCTGACTGGATTGGTTTGATCATCTCTTTACTGAAATGTAAATGGTTATTTTAACAGGGTTCACAACAGTCAAAATAATAACATGGAAGAAAAACATGATGAATCAAATTGTATCAGGAAAACAATATTTGGTAGACATCCCAGTTCATACTTATGACACAGTTGCTCAACGGCATTTTGCAAGAAAAGCACCATATCAACATTTTCTGGTAGGTAGGAAACCAAACCAAATACAAGAAATGTTGAATAAGCACTCCAACAACAATTAAATTGTAAATACTTTACTTTTACTCCTCAAAAAATATTATAAACACATCATACATATCTCAAAATGAAAAAAATAGCTTAATTTGGGGGCACAATACAGGTTTGATATATCAGAAAAATGGTCGATATTCAATATCAATATTCAAAAATCGTTGATATTCAATATCGATATTTGAAAATCCTTGATATTCAATATCAATATTCAATATTTTTTCAAAATTTTCAATATTGATATTCGATATTCGATATGAAAAAACAGTTGATATCCGATATTCCATATTTGATACGATATATCGTCTGAACCGTACTTTCGATGTGAAAATTGTGATTTTTCTGAACAACTGTACCACTGTATCTCAGGAACGAAATGGACTATAACCCTAATTTTTTGCTAAAATGTGAAAAACTATACGTGGAAGTCAAATCCACGCTTAACTCGATTTTTCTGGATTTGGCGCTTGTGCATTTTTGGAATGAACCTCTTCATTTAGCGAATTCAGTACGTATTCAAAGGAACTTCCTCGTGGAACATAAATGTTTATGTCTGTCAAAAAAAAAAGAAAAAACTTGCGCTCGGAATTCTTGTCGCCGATCGTCTATTCTTTTTGTTGACTGCCAGAAATTCGCGTGTTGCAAATCTCCACAGAGAAGCCTTATTCTCACCCGCGAGCGCCCAAGAACATTGATGTCGCCGAACAAAAACTGCGGAAAACATCCAACTGTTTCGTAATTTTCAATTTTTTCGCCACTTTCCGATTCTTTCGTAAGAGTACCGTATTTGCTTGAATAGTGGCCCCTTGAAAATTTTCCCCCTTGAATAATCCCCCCTGTGAGACGAGTGAGGAAATAAAAACGACCCCCTCGAAAAATTCCCCCCCCCCCCTTAAAGATATTTCATCAATTAGTTATGCCAAATTTTATCAAAAATGGCACGTTTTTGTGTTAAAAATGCACATTTCGTGCATAACAGTAAAATTCAACCTAAATACAACCTCAGTGACAATTTAAAAAACATTTTGCACTGCAAACATTTGTACTCTACCTTAAGCACCTGGTTGTCGCAATGGACATTTGGCTAAATAGATGCTCAGCACTTGCAGCAAGTTTTAGTCAATGCAACCAAAATATTTCATCCAATTCAATTTAATAAGGTTTTAATTTTCTATTTTCAAACAGCAAAACTGAAAGCAGGCACACAGCCTCCAGGAGTCTTTATCCACTCCAGAATTTGTTGTCTCACATTCCAGACATCAAGTAAACCATGTCAGCCAGCACTGATTTCAGGCTTTCAAAGATTTTACAATAATATTTACTGTTGTTCATATTTATAGCAAAAAGTGATTGCCATGCCATCACTAGTGATGTAAAGGCACCGGGTCACCGGTGCCCTGGTGCTGGGCACCAAAGGGCACCAGCACCAGTGCTGGTGCGGTGCCATTGCAATCTTCAGGGGTGCCATGCCGGTGCCGGTGCCATATTTTTCAGAATAGCACCGGTGCCGGTGCGGTGCGGTGCCATTTTTTTGCCAGTGCCAAAGGTGCTAGCACCAGCGCCAAAGTAAAATACACCGGGAAAGGCACCGGCCAAGGCTTCATGTGCTGTGCGATGTTGTCCATAGTATGTGCTTTTTCATATTTCAAAAAACAGTGATTATTTACCCAACCATTTTTTTGCCTATTTTGTAAATATCCCATCAAATCACCATACCTAGTGTGAAATCCATTATACCCGATATGTGATATGATGATCGAATCTAAAATTTTGTTGAGTTTTAAATCATTTTTTGATTTTATATTTCTCTTACATTTTGCTCAAAAATTCTTGTCAGTTTATGACAGAGCAGAGTTGTGCAAATACTGGTATTTTTGGAAAACGTAAATGTAAACGTAAATACCTTTTCCAAATAAAAAGTATAAATACTAAAACGTAAGGTATTTTTAAAATACCAAGGAATACGTAAAAAAAACGTTAACGTAAATTTTTTGGAAAATGAAAAATACCATCATTTTCACCTTTAGATGGGTCAATAGCTCCATCTGCACCACTTTCTGTTGTGTGTGGCCAAATCCAACTGCGCTAGTAATTCTGGGGGAGTCCCAGACCCTGCAAAATGCCTTGTAAAATGTCAGATGGCATGCAAAGTGTCTAAAGTCATGCAAAATGCCCTGGAAAGTGGCAAATTTTTACCATTTTGCTGGGCATTTTACACGAGTTTTGACATTTGCATGACATTTTACATTTTACAGGGCATCCTACACAGTCTGGGATTGACACCAGAGTAGTGATGGAAAAAGCGCCAGACTTTTGGTGCCAAGCGCCAAAAGTGCCATGGCGCTTTTCTGAACCCAGCGCCAAGCACCAATGGCGCCAGAGCAAAATAGCGCCAAGCGCCAAAAGCGCCATGGCGCGTTCTCAGATCCCGGCGCCAAGCGCCAATGGCGTCAGAGCGTTTGAGCGCCAAGCGCCAAAAGCGCCTTGGCGCTTTTTGCCTTGGCGCTAGCGCCAGGCGCCAGCGCCATGGCGCTTTTCCATCACTACACCAGAGCTTGCACTCGCCCTGCCAGCTTCAAAACGTGTGCAACTCACAGTTGTTGCAAGTGCGCTGTCGGAATTCATCACAAAAAAATTATAAACACGGCGCCACAAACAAACAAAAAGGTTTCTGTGTTCAGCATTAGAACAAATTTTTATGAATAGGTATCGTAAATGCTCCAATAAGGCAACTGTCGGTTTATTGTTTTGAGCACATTTTTGGGGGTCGCATTATTTGAGGGGTCGCTTTATTGGAGAGGGTTGCATTTAGGGTGTCAAATTTCCGTTTCCGTTTTCCGTTTCCGCCTTTCCGCAGGAAAATTTTTTACCTTTCCGTTTTCCGTTTTCCGGCAGCCGAAAAATTTTTACCTTTCCGTTTTCCGTTTTCCGGCAGCCGAAAAATTTTTACCTTTCCGTTTTCCGTTTTCCGGCAGCTGAAAATTTTTTACCTTTCCGTTTCCGTTTTTCCGGCCCATTTTTCCGTTTTCCGGCTGAAAAATTTTTACCTTTCCGTTTCCATTTTACCAGGCCATTTTTCCATTTTCTGGCTCGATTTTCAGTTTTCTGGCATTTTTTCATTGTTTTTCCAATCTGTATTTATCTTCAATTGGCTCATCCCATTGTGTTGTTTTTGTCTCTTGGAGCAGCATTGACAACTGGGATTTCAGGGTCAGTGAAACAGGTGCTGTGAACCCAATTGGGTCATATGCTGACACCAATAATTTATTCAAGTTTCGTCTGGTTGGTGTTGTGATGCTGTCAATTTGCAATTTTGGTGTTGATATTGCCAGCATGTCTGTTCGGTGATTTTATTTCATGCCCATTACTGCGACAATTTTATTCACCTTTGGACTCCTGTTGTTTTCTGCTATTTCATTCATGACTGATCTGGAGTTTGACAGCCATTCCCTCATGTTCATGGAACATTGGTTAAATAAAGCCTTGACTTTGTAATATAGTTCTAAAGCTTCAACTTCATTTGGCACACTCATGATGAAGTTATCGACGTAAATGTTGTTTATTATCATCGCCAACTGGTTTTGTTCCCCTTCATTTTCTTCATATTCATTCATGTTGTTTATTGTCACATTTAAATGGTATTTTATGACTGCTCCCAAAATTGCTGGGCTGCAGACAAGTCAAAACAGTACGCGTTTAAAACAAAGTACTATTAAGTTATTTTCAGTTACTGGTTTTGAGGCATCTTTCAGCCAGAAAAATCGTGTGTAGTCTCTAGCTTGGTCATGCAATCCTATTTGTAAAAATGCCTTTTCAATATCGGCAATTAATGCTAGATTGCCTGCCCTGAACCTCAGGAATAGGCCCAGTGCTAATGGTGTTGTAATTGGTCCTCTAAAAAGGCACTCGTTGAAACTGGGCTTACCTGCCGACCCATTGTACACGATTCTGCATGATGTCGATTTGCCCGGCGTGATTACTGGCTGGTGTGGCAGGTAATGAATCCCCTTGTTGTCTGTTTTGTTGTCACAGATCTCAATTATTCCCTTTTCTAGTTGGTCGTCCAAAACTTTCCGGTATTGTTTGAATAAGTTTGGATCTTTGTTGAATCTTCTTATCAGTGATTTAAAGTGCACCAAGGCTTCTGCTTTTCCTGTGGGCAGATCACTGATTCTCTCACTATATGGCCAGTCAATATAGTATTGTTTGTTGTTGTCGTTGAATTTTATGCTATTTATTATCATCTCCTCTGCAATGTTGTCATCAATTGCATAGGGGCCATCAGTGATTCCCACTGCTTCTAGACTGTGAAATTGTCATAGTGTTTCCTTTCCATTGGCCACTATGGCTACTTTTTGATGATTTTTTGTTGGTTCAGTTAAGCTTGAACTACAAGTGAAGTTACAGGCATGATCCATAGTTGCCATAGATCCATAATGTACAGCTTCCACAATCAAAGCCAAACAAACAAACCTGCATGCAGGTTTTCCTTCTGCAAATTTGTCTATTACCATGCTAATTTCACTTTATTTTTTTCCGTTTCCGTGAAAATTTTGCTTTCCGTTTTCCGTTTTCCGGCATTTCATTTTTCCGTTTTCCGTTTTCCGGCCGACAATTTTTTTTTACCTTTCCGTTTTCCGTTTTCCGCTGAGTGAAATTTTTTTACCTTTCCGTTTTCCGTTTTCCGGCAGAAATTTTTTTTTTACCTTTCCGTTTTCCGTTTTCCGTAAAGTGAAAAAAATTTACCTTTCCGTTTTCCGTTTTCCGTAAAAAAATTTTTTTGACACCCTAGTCGCATTGTATTTTTCAACTCCTCAACAACTCAACTGTTCATGTAACTCGTATGAGCATGGCGTCGTAAAACAATATTGCAAAGCAAAAATCACCACAAAGCCACAAAATTTGCTCACTTTGCGGCAAAATTTGCTGAATTAGCAGCGTCTGAAGATTGCGACATCATTTTCTTACGTCCGTTTTTTGTTTATTTTTTTTTCTTTGGGGGTCAGATTATTGGAGGGGGTCGCATTATTGGAGAGGGTCGCATTATATATACACAACGTGCCAAAGGGGGTCGTACTATTGGAGAGGTCGCTTTATTGGAGGGGGGTCGTCCTAATAGAGCATTTACGGTATGTACCCAGTATTCCATGTGTAAGTGCAAGCGTGCAGTCACCTTTTTCATATTTACACTGCTTTTTTGTATGTATACATGTTACGTTTATGCAAAAACATAATAATATTGTTGGCTGCAGGTGGTGCGGCCCATTTGAACATGTGCATGTGTGAACGATCACAAGTGTTTTTACGTTTTCACTAGTACCCAGGTATTTTGGTCAGGAAAACGTAACAAAACGTAATGGTATTTTTGGAAAAGGTAAACGTAAACGTAAGTATAAATACCCGAATAACCGGGTATTTCGGGTAAACGTAAATACGTTTTTCCAACTCTGTGACAAAGGTAGTCCCATTCTCTGTACAGCAACGACTCCTGATCAGTAGACAATACTGGCCATGGGCTTTCTAGTGAATTAAATATTTTATCTTTCATTTGTAAACATTGTAATTGCTTCATAAAAGTGATCGCCACATCATTTTAAGTGCTCAACCATCAAAGTCGGTTGAAAATTCATGGAAATATTTATGCACTTTGGAAGGTGTGGCCACTGAGTTACTGCCCGATATTTACTTCGGAAATTCCAGCCCGGAGCGGTGCCTTTCGGTGCTAGCACCGGCAACCCCCCGGTGCCCTTCGGTGCTGGTGCCATTTTTTCCGAATGGCACCGGTGCTGGTGCGGTGCGGTGCCATTTTCTGGCCGGTGCCCCAGGGTGCCAGGTGCCCTTTTCATGCGTTGGCAAAGGTGCCGGTGCGGTGCGGTGCCATTTTTCCTGGTGCCTTTAACATCACTAGCCATCACCCAGGTTTTGTGTATCAGGTGCAACAGTTTTGGCAAAAAAATTGTACAATCAATACAAAAAAAATGTATTGAATAATTTTTTCTTGCCTTTTTCACATGCTGTGTGGGCAGCCATATAATAAAGCATAAAATTCAAAGGATGACATAAAAAAAAATTACTAAAACACTTTACATTTTTGTCACACACAAAATGGAAACTATATGATGGTGATATCAGCATTTGTCATCATTTCAGTTTTCACAGCAAAAAATGGATCTGTGAAGGTGTGGAAGCAGGCTGGATGCGCGTGAAGGGGCGCGCTTCCACACGCTTCCACACAATGTCACTGGCTTCCACCAACATCACAAAAATCTCAGTGAAGTGTCTTCCACCCGCTTCACCAAGCTTCACCACATGCATCCAAAAATGTGGAAGACACTTCATGGTGCTAGTGCTTCCACATGATTCCCCTGTATCCACATGTATACATTTGTCTGGGAGTGCCATATTAAGAAGCGTGAAATGTCTTTACACAGATTTTTGTGATGTGTGTGGAAGCTCCAGCATTCTTGGTGAATCATCAGGAAGTGTTCGCATGAAAACACTTCATGATGCTTCACTGCTCATCCACACAACTATTTTTTGCTGTGCTTCACATTGGGTAATCACAATGGCAAACTAGTGACTTGCCAACACCACCTGACAAAAATTCATGCCATTTGTGAAAACTGACCATATAGAGCATTCAATAGTGGAAAACTGGATAATCTCATCATTTTTGGCCATTTCAGTTTTCAAAAAATTCATGCTGAAAGTGTAGGCACAATATCTTAACTCAAAAATGCTCTACATGAACCGAAAGATTTTCAGGAGAAAATCACTCGTGAAATTCTCTTGCACAGATTACATGCTTTAGTCATAAAGTACAATCATTAAACCAGAATGTATTTAGTATGAGTGATTTTCTCAGTGATTTTTTTTCAAATTTAAAAAATATATATAAATATATCACTCAGAATTTGAAAAAAATATCAATTTATATAAATCACGGGTTATTTATATTTATTGTGATTTTTGAAAATATAAATCACAGGGTTATTTTTCGAATGCTAATTGCAACCGATCTGCAAAAGTATTGACGTCGCAACATGAAAACATTGCAACCGCTTTGCATGAGCACTCAAAATGTTAGTCTCTCTGCGGCGAGCCTGTTGCAGACACTGTTTTATTGAGAGTGTGCTACACAAAACATGTAAGCACGCGAAACATTTTGTATCATTACACACGCACACGCGCCCATGAAACACTTTGTATCATTACACACGCCCATGCGCCCATGAAACACACCGGTTTGCCCACGAAACACGCGCGCGCGGTGTCATAGCAATGTATGTGCGCGTGTCACATTTAATTTTTTTTTGTAAGTATAATCAACCGTTCTATTTTACCTATTTACGTGTGTGCCAAATTCCGTTTGATGCCTCTGATAGTTAAATGTGCACAGTAAACATTGTTAGATGTGTTAATTGTGTTAAAATAAGCAATTAATTCATTGGACTGATTCAATCAACTGTAACACAGCAAATATCCAACCAAAAATGTTAACAATAGATAATCTGTATAAAAAATGTTTAGACGTTGTTCAATGTTCAATGTCAAATGAGTTTATTATTGGAGAAAACACAAAAACACGGAAACACAGAAAAGTTTTTTGAGTTTTTCATTGGATTTGAGGAATTGAACTGTGTTTAATTGAACAAAGTAAGGAATGTTCAAAAGTACATAAACAACAGATTCATATAAAGGGTCCAAATTGATTAACAAGTAACAAAATACAATTGGCATCTGTATTATCTGTATATCCCACTGTATTTGGGTAAAAACTTGAGTTTTTATGAAAAAACTTGAGTTTTTATGAAAAAAACTTGGGTTTTCACCAAAAACACAGAAATAAAAACAGAGTTACTCAAGTTTTTTTGTGAAAAAAACTCAAAACACAAGTATTCATTTTTGAAAAACTCAAAACAGAGAAAGTGTTTTTTTCTGGAGAACTTACCCATCATTGAATAGAACATCCACAACACAATACAAATGAGCAACTCAAAAATTTGCAAACAAAATGAAGCATCTACTTCCATAAGTTGATATCAAACAATGACAGAAAAAATGAATGACTTACAAAAAATGCTGATTTTTGAGTGCAAATTTCCAAAAGCTCCAATAGTTACAATATATGACACTTGTTTTGATGGAATTTTTTGGAAAAATTGGAAATGTGTGAAAACAATTTCAGATGCTGTTTCTGTGCTTAATAAAATTTTTGAAATTTAGGAGTTATCAACTTTTAGAAGTGGAAGTCTCACACACAATTCCATTATGCAAGAAAAATGAATTTATGAGATTTTTTTAACTGACGTATGAACAGATTTACACTATGCTCACGGTAATAAATATAGGGCACATTCAAATTATCCATGCTGCCAGCCGCGCATTCACGCCTTGCCAATCAGAGTAATTATTGGCACTCTACTTAACAAACTATCAGTACACAGATTGTGCACTCACGCATTGCTATGACACCGCGCGCGCGTGTTTCATGGGCAAACCGGCATGTTTCATGGGTGCATGGGCGTGTGTAATGATACAAAGTGTTTCATGGGCGCGTGTGCGTGTGTAATGATACAAAATGTTTTGTGCGCTTACATGTTTCATTGGATCCTCCCTTTTATCGATCACCGCGGACTTTGTTTGCCTAACACAAAAAAAACCTGTGGCACGGGGTTCTCGACGCCGATTGGCCAGTTGTTCTGCTTGGAAAATGGCATGCTGCAGATTGGCACCACACACGCTGGATGTCAAGTGAACTCGTGTCAACTAAATTTTAGTGAATTATGTGATTTCAACTTTCCTATCTGATAAAGCATAGTGAATTTTACATCTTGACACTTCTTAATTTTCATTGCTCCTGTAAGTGTGGTGCTTTAAATATTTTTTCGTGTTTTTTTAGTTGACATTGAGTTGCCACGAATTTTTGATGTCAACTAGCGTTTGTGGGCCCATTTCCACAGCGATGTGCAACGCAAACCGAGCGCAGGGAAAGCACTGATAGCGCTGTATCAGTGAACCGCGGAAAATATCGCCCCGTTCCGTTTTTTTGCATACCGTATTACCTCGAAATACCCCCATGGGGGTTTATTATTTCGCCAGCAAAATTTGAGGGGGGGTTAATTCGAGGGGGGGTTTATTCGAGGGGGGGTTTTATTATTTTGTCAGAAATTTTCGTAAGGATCGTAGTAAATAGTAGGCATTTGCATACCCAAAACAGGTAATAAGTGTGTCCAAACAGGATATATTTGGACATAAAAACGTAGATAGCTACACAAATTAGTCTATGTGTAGCTGCAATGCAAATTAACAGTAATATACGTCATATACGTCATTGCATACATGACGTATTTATTATGTACATGACGTACAACATTCCGAAGGGGGGGTATTTCGAGGGGGGGGGGTTTATTATTTCCCCAGCCCATTTTGAGGGGGGTTTATTCGAGGGGGGTCAATTCAAGGGGGGGATAATTCGAGGTAATACGGTATTTTTATCGATTTTCACCCCGTGCTCAAAATAGCTGAGTTTGGTTTGAAGTTTCAGATGATCCTGAAACGGCAGAAATTTTTGCATTAAGCCGATATTTATTCACTGTCACATAAATATTTGTGACTTGTAAAAAATTGTGACAGCAGTGCGGATCAGACAACAAACTACCGTATTTCCTCGAATAAAATCCCCATTAAATTACCCCCCCCCCCCGAAATACACCCGGGTCTGAGACAACATAAAATTTGGCTGGCGAAATAATGCACCCCTCGAAATACCCCCACCCAAATTGAATGTAAAGAGAACGTATTTACATGACAAATACCGTAGTTTGTGATGTGTAAAACATGTGAACACACGTAAAAACCGATGACTAAGTAACCGTAGGGAAGGGTTTGTGTATATATATATATATACAGCTATATTGATATTCCTATAAACACATAGACGTAGAAAAATACAATAATGTCAGAGATGTTTGTGTATGGGGAATTTCCAAAAATTTCTGGCGAAATAATAACTTCCCCCCATCGAAAAAGCCCTTCTCGGATTAACCCTCCTCAAATTACATTTTGTTGCTGAAAAAATAAACCACCTGGGGGTATTTCAAGGTAATACGGTAGCATCGTTCAACTGCATTACCAGACAAAACAAGCAAAAAAGTAAATGGAATCAAGAAAAAGCTTCATGGCACTTTACAACATGTCTATAGCACTGGTACAAAACTGGGTCCCAATAGTCAAACAGTCAAATTACATTAATCGTCAGAATTTGTCACAAACTTTTGGTTTTGGTAAACATCTGGTTTCCATTGATCATTAGAAACATGCAGCTGCCGCTTTTGCTAATTTTGGGCTCGCTCAGTGTTGTACGTAAGTTGGGTGTGGTGATGTAAAAGCGCCATGGCGCTGGCGCCTGGGGCTAGCGCCAAAGCAAAAAGCATTATGGCGTTTTGGCACTTGGTGCGACAATGCTGTGGCGCCATTGACGTTTGGCGCCAAGCTCTTGAAAAGCGTCATGGCGCCAACGATGGAAAAAACACAGAAATTGAACACAGAAACTCATTGAGTTTCTGTGTTTTTGTTTTACACAGATACACGGAAACTCACAAATTTTGAAAAACTCAAAACTCAAATGAGTTTTTTTTTGGAGAACACAGAAACACAGAAACACGGAAACACAGAAAAGTTTTTGAGTTTTTTTCAGCAAAGTGGTTGAACACATTTTCAGAATGCACATGAATTCAGTTAAACTAAACAAGATAAGATATGTATGTATAGCATGTAAATATGTACATAATGTATTCATATTTTATGATGGAACAAAAAATAAATTAAAGATGGCATGCACATCTCCTGGTAAACATGTTAAAATATAATTGTAGTTCAAATCAATTCTGTAGTCTTCCATACAGTGCACAACCATTGAAGAATTTTGGAGTACTGCGTAAATTGTCGTTTGTGAGCATTTTGTTGATGCTGGTGTTGCGATGTCAGTGGATGTCCTCATTGAGGACATTTTTTGGACTTTTTCAACACTTGAATGAATACACATATGTTATGTGGGGTTAAAATATGTGCAAAACCAATATTTTATAAGAAAACCACTGTTTCCACATCAAAATGCTGTAAATCAGAATTTTTGGGGGTTAAACTCGAGTTTTTTAGAAAAAAACTCAAAAAAACTTGAGTTTACACAAAAAACACAGAAATAAAAACACAGTTACTCACGTTTTTTTCGATAAAAAAACTCAAAACACAGGTACTCATTTTTGAAAAACTCAAAACACAGAAAGTATTTTTTTTGGAGAACTTACCCATCGTTGCATGGCGCTTTTGACGCTTGGCGTTAATTTTGCACGGCACCAGGAACAAAAAGTCTGGCGCTAGCGTCAAAGCAAAGAGTACTTGTGACCATTTTGCTCTGGCGCCATTCGCGCTTGTCGCTAAGGGTCGGAAATTTGCCATGACGCATTTGGTGCTTGGCGCCAAAGTCCTGGCATTTTTCACATCTCTAGTCGGGTGTACAATAGGCGCTGTACACACTAGTTTACTGCCAGTAAAAAAAAACAATTTCTGAACTCAAAAATCAACTTTGAATGGCCTTTGTGTTTACCCGATTTGGATCCTGCAAAGAGGATTTTCATTAGTCCTATTGGAAGGACAGAAAAAGTTCATCAATTGAATAGGGGCGTTATAAAAAGGGGGATTATTCAAGCAAATACTGTATCCTATCTAGGGTGTCAAATTTCTGTTTTCCGTTTCCGTTTTCCGCCTAGTGCAAATTTTTTTCCGTTTTCCGTTCTGTTTTCCAGCCGCTGAAATTATTTCTCCGTTTCCGTTTCCGTTTTCCGTAAAAAATTTTTTTTGACACCCTAACTTATCCCATGGTGCAGTGTGCCAGGATGGGGATCAATGTGACTTCAAGTGCAACGAAATCTGGGGCGGGGAGTGTATTCCTTCCGAATTGGCCTGCGATGGCTATGCAGACTGTGAGGATTTCTTGGACGAAAAAAGCTGTGATGCAGGTAAATTATGTCTGGCACATTTCTTCATGCCCCACATTAGTATTTTTCATGCCTTTAGCTGGCTAAATGCTAAACTAATGCATATGAAACACCGATTCTCATAAAGAAACAAAAATAAGGGAAAACTTTGCCTAAGATGCCTACAATGTTTACTGATGTATTGTGCCTACACACACTAGTTTTCACCGTGACTTCGTGTGAAAACTGAAAAAAATTTAAATGCAAATAAATGAACCCGGTTGAATGATTTAATTAAAATCAAATTTAAATTTGATTTAATAAAAGTTGCAATTTGAAAATTTGTTAACCAAAACACAGATAGCATACAATAAGAGTAGGCTGGATGTCGCTATGTGGCCATTTCAGTTTTCACACAAGTCACGGTGAAAACTAGTGTGTGTAGGGCCGTTATGTATGCCAATTTTTCAATGATAAAAGTGATATCGGGCTACACATGCTGTAAAATAGTACGGAACTTGTTGAGTTGACTTGTGAATGAGCTCCTATTCCTAACCGAGGAAGAGGACGAATGTGAACGAATGAATTGTGACGTGAGGCGCCGTCTCTTAGTTGACGTTCCGCTATTTTATCAATGTGATTAGTTGAGTTGAAGTGAATTAATGTGAGTTAGTGTGAAGCAAGTTTAGATTGTTTTCAAAAGGTTTTGACAAACGTTTTTATTTAGACAATTAAATACAAGGAAATAAATGTAAATAAAATATACGTAAAATAAATGAATTAGTTTACAACTAAATTAATTACTTAAATGAAACGTAAATTAAGCTCAAATTACCAAAGAAATAAGGCAATTTAAAGAAGGCACTTAATTACGACAAAAGGCGAAAATTAAGTGGCGCGGTTGTGAACAAAGCACCTTAAATAGCGCGGGTGTGAATAAAGCACTAAGGTGAATTTAAAGCACCAAGAGTTAAAAACTTAGCACCAAAAAATAAGCGACTTAAATAAAAGTGACAACGGCACTTATTTAGATCCTAGGAGAGATTTGTGTGAAGTTGACGAGGTTGCAAACACTGCCGATTTTAGCTGTGAGATCGGCTTTTAAGGGCCAGACTGATGGCGACTAGCTTGGCGCCAATTGGTCGGCTCTAATCTCCGATTTTTACCCAACATTTCCAATTGTGAAAGTTCAACCTTTGCCTGCTTGCTCTTCCAATGAAAAGCAAGCTAAACTGGCAAGATAGTGAAAATGTGAGACAAGCCAGACAGCATTTGAAATGGCGCGCGGGCCCGGCCCCTCGCTTGGGGCGAGCCCGCCGCTTAACATAAACATGTTGGCCTATTTGCGTGCCGCTTGTCAAGGAAATGTGGCGGAATGTGAGCAATGACTAAGATCTAAATATGTGAGCAACGTAAAGCGCACGTTGTAAACATGATCGCTTGAGATATTAAATGATGAATGTAGAGATGTTAAAAGGTGGAATGTGAATTGAAAAGAAATATTGATAAATTGATTTAACTAAAATATAAAAGCGAACATAAGAACGTCAACTTAAATATTAGAAGTTTTACATTTTACGATAATGTTACACACTCCCGAAACGAGAAATAAAAATTAAATCTAATTTAATTTTAACACAGCCAATCACGGCACTTGATGTGAAAATAAAAATCAAACGCCTGTGATACTCTCATCACTCCTGTGGTAGCAGATTGTCGGCGTCTTCAACGCCGGCATTTTCCCAGCCCTCCTCATGATGCTCGTCCATGGGTTCGACGGCATCCTCCTCAGGCTGGCGGCCTTCCCCTGTGCCCGGGCGCCTGGTCTTCTGGGGCCCCTCCTGGTCGACCTGGCCAGTTAGGGAGCTTCTCAGATTCCTCGACAAGCTGCTCGAGGGCTTGTCGGAGCGTGTCGGTCTCGTCGACGCTCGTCTTCGACGGCTCGGCGGGCTGCCATTGTTCCGTTGCTGCAAGCGGTTTGCTTGGTAGCAAGGGGACGTGGGAGGTTGTGAATGAGGTCGAACATTGTGAAGTGATTGAGTTGAATTGGTCAAATGGTACGGAGGTGGATCTAGATCTTGAACGTGATTTTCTTCCATCTCTCCGAGCTCTATGTCGGACTGTGAAGGTGTTTGTTTGAGGAAAGTCACGGATCTTTTTAGATCATTTAACTTTTGATTTGACCAGTTTTTGATTGATGTTATTGAATTTGTGAAAAGATTGGGGTATAGAGGAAAATGTCTGGTTTGACGATTGCTGCTCACCTGGGAGCCCTGCGACTCCAGCGAATCTCTTGAGTCGCTTTTGCAAGGGCTCGCGGTCAGAGATTGCGTCTTCCATTGTGACCTCCGTTGTGACGGGCTCTGTGACTGTGAATCTGGCGTTTGGTGACGAGCCCTGCGTTTGTGACTTGCAGGGGGGTGCAGGTCTTGTGACCCGGCACGCACCCGTCTCCATCTCGATTTCCTCAGCGCGCTGGGCACTATAACCGACCGGGGGATCCGATCTAGGCTGTACCGAGTGTCCTGAAAGCCGTTTGAATGGAGATACTCGTTTGAGGGGTGTGACAAACTTTGAATGTAACTGTAACGAACTTGACGTTTGTGTGACGGGTTGACTTGACAAAGCGGGTTTGTTGAAGCCGCTTTTCGGTTTCTTCTGGCGGTTACGTCGCCATCGCTTACCGATTTTTCCTTGCTGAACGGGCGGAGGCCCTTGTTGTTTGGGTCTTTGTCCATTCTGCCCTTTCTTCGGAAAAAAGCCCTTGATGTCTGGCAGCATACCCCTGCCAGTTACGAGCCGCCACTGCATGTAAACATAACCAATATACCCAATACAAGCAATTGTGATAATAATGAGTATAATGTTCACGGCGGTTTGAAGTGGCCCAGTAAGTAACGTGTCTAAAGCAGACGCACCACCTGTGACGCTACCGTGAATGATGTGACCCAACTCTTTACCTACACCTTCAAAATATGCACCAACCCCTTGACCAATGCCAGCAATATATGCCTGCACGGCTTTAGGATCGTTGGACTTTGTTGCAATATAATCGACTGAACGTGTGACTTGTTGTTTGAGTTGTTGCAGATTTTGAAAGTGATGATGTGCAGCCATGATACTGAATGCAATGTCAGTCATGCTCACACCTGGTGACCCAGAAACATTTAATGTGAATGGTTTCCACGAGCCAGCCCAAATTAATTCGATTGGGAGCTTTGTGACATGCAAGTTTGTTGGTCCATTTTCGTTGGCCCATGATTGATCATATTTAATTGATAATATTTGTGATCTTTCATGAGACAATGATCTATTGGTGAATGTGTGATTAGATCATTGGTACCAGGAGCAACGAACATAATATGCGGGTGGTCTGTGACTTTGACCGGCAGAAATTTATAACAAGTATTGTTATATTGATGTTGAAAGTAAATAATTTCTGCTGTGACAGGTTTACAATCCCAGAACATCAATATATCTCCATGCCATTCAGCATAGAGATTTTGACGTCCTAGCAATGCTCGCAAGCCAAGCGTGGGATTGAATGTGACAATTGCATGAATTATATCCAGCTGGGTCTAACGGATGTGACACAATTGTTGCCAGATGGATCCAAATTGTTTTCATTCGAGACGTGCAATTTTGTCAACTTCATATTGTTGACGGGCTGTGAGCAAGTGAAATACACCAACATCGAGGTTTGGTGCGAGCTTAAAATGAAGAGGAGCTTTTTCGGCTTCCGGCTTTTTCAACTTCTTGTGTTGATATCTAAGAAATTGAATGAATGCTGAGCCTTGGTCAATGTATTTTGCGTCTTTCGGTATGCATTCTGCATTATTTGGAAATTGTTGTGATCTCCATGTGACTGAAAAAGCAGCTTGTAATGTTTCCACTACATAATGGTTTTGTGAATATTGCGCATCAAATTGACCAATCTCTTGGAATGCACACTGTTTGTTGAAAGCAGTAGCATTCCATAAAAAGACACCATTGTCGCTGTCGTAACAACAGCCGGCTTGTGGGTTGCAATGTGACAAATCTTGAATTTCGGAAACAATTTTCTTTCCGTCAAGACTTGCAACCACGCCTTCCTCTATGTGAAAGTTCATCACCGTGTTACTCATATTGTGACAAAAGTAACAATAATCGATGTGAAGTGATTTGTTGGTGCTCCACAATGCATGACCGATTTTTATCAAGGGTTCGCCTTTCCAAGTTTTATTTTGGTAGGCGATCATGCAATCGTAGGTTGTGACTCTGTGATTTTTAATGATCTCTGGTGGCAGCATAGATTTTTCGCCCACCAGACTCATATATGTGATTATAGTATGCTCTTGTTGAAAGCATCTATAAATGGGTGTTGTTTGTGGCTGACCACGCAACGTCCATATGGATATCACAATATCCTCTACGGCATTAACTTGAGGAAAGTGACATGTTACTTTTTCCGGAAGTTGAATTGCGTGACCAGTGCGTGTTTTATGGCACAGATTGAAAGTTTTGTGATATTGATCTGTCCATGTGAGAGCATTGGCTAATTTTGACTGTATTAGCAACGTGAGTGCCATTAAATGCGACACGTTTCCCCAGAACAAATATGTGCCGGTGTAGCGACATGTTCGACGTGGGTTTGCTCGTCTAGCATCTTGTTGTGAAGGTTGTGATTGTTGAGATGATTGATCATTTTGTGAATCATCACCATTGTCGGGTGGTGGTTGTGATTTATCATCACCTTTGACCTCGGTGTCGATTTTGTATTCAACACCGTCCTCTGTGTCGATTTCAAGAGGAACAAGGTTAGATGGAGATCTACGTGTGCGACGGCCGTTGCTTGACAATACTGTGACTGCACGTATTTTGCCATCGCTTGACACGTGTATTTTGTGAATGCGGCCCATTTGCCACATACCACGTGGTTGTTTATCATCAGTGATTAACACCACTTGACCACGTTTGGGAGCCTCGTTGATAGTGCCCCTTTTCAAGCGTTGATTTTTAGCTCGATCTTTGAGTAGGTCAATATATTGACGTGACCACTCATACCAGAGCACTTCACGGTTGTGACGAATTTGATCCCAAAGTAATATGATGTCATCTCTGTCCTTTTCGGGCACAGAGTTGAGTGCAATTTCGTCAATGCAATTGACGTCATTGACACGTGGTGGTGTGAATGTGTAGGATTTTTCAATTTGTGAAGGGGTTAGATTGAAAGATCCATCAGTTGGCCCATCCCATTCCTCTTTTGGAATTTTTCGCATGGGCTTAATCGTGGTGGAATCGAGTTCCAACTCACGTTTTTCATCCATGTAACATGGTGGTGGGGTGCCCCAAAGAAAATGTATTGGGCGCAGTATCGCTGCACCAATGTCTGTGTTTGACAAATATGACAATGGTCGCGTGTTGACAGAGAATTCGACGTCAAGCATGACTGTGAGAAACTCATGCCATGTGAGACAACGTCGGCCACATGCTTTTTTGAGCAAGCGTTTGACTAAGCCGACCATGCGTTCGTACACGCCGCCCTGCCAGGGACTATTGGCTGTGATAAAATGCCATTTTACGTCCGGTAACATTTTGACGCAATTTTTAAACGCGGGGGCATTGTCGGACCAAATTGTGTCCGGCATGCCGCGATGCGAAATGAAGTGGTTTAGAGCCATAATTGTGTCGGCTGTCAAGACACTGTTAGCTGACTCTAAATGAATGGCGCGTGTACTGAAGCATGTTAGCAACAAAATGTGTTGATTGTGACGGGCGCCGTTCTGTGAATAAACTAACGGTCCCATATGATCAATGCCAACGTGTTGAAATGGCTTGATTTGTGATTGAGTTCGAGTGACAGGTAACGTGTGAAAATCAGGTAATGTGAATGGACCTCCTTCCGCTTTGCGGCATGTGACGCATTTGCGCAAAATTTTCGCAACTACTTGCTTGGCACTTGACAACCAGCAGTGTTCGCGTAAATCTGCTAAGGTGTGAAGCATGCCACTGTGACCAGCAAGCTCATGAAAATGCGTGACCACAAGCGTTGTTAACCACCCCGTTTTTGGTAGGTAGTAAAACAACGAAGGGTTTCGGTGTTCTTTGTGAGACACACGCGTGACACAATATAATAAATTATTCCACGCGTCCCATTTGAGCATGTGGTGCTTACCCAGTTGCGCTTGTGAAATGCAACTGGCGCATTCCTCAGCTTGTGCAATGTGCAACACATGTCGAAATGCTTCATTCAGATCGGCTTGTGTGATAGGTTTTGACAAATATTCACTGTCGCGTTTTGCAGCTTTGTGCATAGAGCGATTGAGCCAATATGTTTTGACACGAAGCAAATAAACGACAGTGCGCAACAATTTTGACAATGTTGAAAATCGTCGAATATCTATTTCGAACGGATTTGATGGAATGTGACGTTGCCGACTTTCGACAAACGGATTTTGAGGAGTGACATTTTGTGACAAATTGGGGTCCAAGTTGACGGGCACTTGTTGTGCAAGAGCATTCGCAGGCTGTGAAGCAGGCTGTGAAGTTACTGCACCAGCGTATAAAGGTCGACTTATGTGAGTGTCGCCTTTCACAAGCTCTTCGGTGACAGGTTGAGCTTGATATTGCGAGATGTCAACAATATCTGCTGTGAAGGGTTCGGCGAAAAATGATGGTCCGGTGAACCACATTGTTTCAATCATTAATTGATCAAAAGTACATCCTCGCGACGCAATGTCAGCCGGATTGTCTTTTGTAGCAACTTTGCAAATTTGAATGCAGTGCTTTGACATAAATGAATGGATTTTTGTGATCTGATTATTGACAAAAGTAGCCAGCGGCTTTGAAGTATATAGCCAGCCGATGACAACTGTACTATCGGTCCATAGGAAACTGCTGTGAATTTTCCATCCACCTAGCTCAACGAGTTTGTGATGTAAATAATTGATGAGCTGTGCACCAATTGTGACACCGAGCAATTCCAAGCGTGTGATTGTGAGGGGTTGACCTTGTTTTGACAGAAGTGGGGCTAGTTTTGTGCGAGCTGTGAAAAAACCACTAAAATGTCGGAGGTCTTCATAGCCATATTCGTCAGGTGATATCGCTTGTTGACGCAAATAAGCGCAAACGGCATATCCGTCTTTTGAGGCATCACAAAAAACATGCAATTCTAAGGGACGTGTTTTGTCTTTGACATCAATGCCAAAAGAGTGAAACGAGCGCGGAAATTTGATTTGACTAATGGACGAAAGATGTCGTTTCAGATTGTCCAATAAGTCATCCGCCTCTGGGTCTTCGATGAGTTCGTCCCAGGCTGTGATATTGCACTTTTGAATTATTTGTGACACGCGAAATTTCAATTGAAATAACGCGGGCGCTGTGATGCCAATAGGGTCATATGTTGAAGCCAGCAATTTGTTCAAATTGCGGCGTGTAGCTGTGACAATGAGCGTGAAATCTTTCTTTGGAGTTGGTACCGCGATGGTGTCTTCGATGTGATCGTAAACAAGACCCATGACTTTGATATATTGTGACTGTTTCAGGTTGAGATCATCAGGCTTGATTTTCTCAGAAACAACGCGCGAATTTGTCATCCATTTGCGCATGTTGAAATTTGCTCTTGCAAAAACAGCTTTAATTAATTGATAGAGCTGTATTGCATATTTTTCATCATCTACGCTGATAACTAGATTATCAACGTAAATGCTGTTGAGCAACAACTCCAATTTTGCTTGTTCGTGTGAATCAGCAGGATGCATGGAAGCTAGTTCCGCTTCCAGGTGGTATTTGATAACAGTCAACAAAATGGATGGACTGCATGTGAGACAAAATAGCACCCTTGTGAATTGCATCATTTGAATGTTATCTTCGTGAGTCGGAATAGTGTCATCACGCAGCCAATAAAATTTTGTGAAAGCGCGTGATTTTGGGTGAAGAGCAATTTGTAAAAATGCTTTCTCAATGTCTGCTAATAACACAACTTTTCCGGCTCTGAAACGAAGCATTAATCCGAGCGCCAGTGGTGTGAGAACTGGGCCTCGAAATAAGCAATTATTTAGACTCGGTTTGCCTGCAGAACCATCATACACTATTCGACATGTTGTCGATCTGCCAGGTGTGATGACAGGTTGGTGTGGTAAGATGTGTTCTTGCAAACCATCTTGTGAACCATAGACGGGTTCTATGACGCCCTTGTGAAGTTGATCGGAGATGACTTTAGCGTAGGTTGCGAATAGATCGGGATCTTTTCGAAAACGCTTCAACAATGACAGAAAGCGGCGAAATGCTTCTGCATTGTTGGTTGGCAATTCGTGAATTGTTGATTTGAATGGCCAGTCTACGCTATAGCGTCCAGTTTCTGGATCAAATGTAATTGATTCCAGAATCAACTGTTCTGCTATATCGTCATCGTGTGACAATGGATCGTCTGTGATACCTATTGACTCAAGACTGTGAAATTGTAATAATGTCTCTTGACCAACAGCAACAGCTGATGATGCGTGTGAACAGCATGATACCATGAATTGATGTGGCATGATGTCAGGTGTTGTGACAAATGATTGTGATGACGCATTCCCACCAAGCATCAATCCAAGTATTGACTCAACCACTATCAATCCAGATGGGAGTTCGACTTCTGTTGGTCGAATATCGAACTTCCAATAATAGTCTTGACCAATGACATCATCTGGTTGACATAGTTTGTGACAAAACTCATCAGTCATTTCTGTCAATTCAAGCAGTTCCGAGAATTGTTCTTGTGCATGTTTACCGTACACAACGTAAATGACTGTTTTGTCTTCTTGTGACAAAGGAGGTGGGCATGCATATGTTGCCAAATTATCAACCGCACGCAATGTGAGCGGAATTTGTAACATATTGCCCTGATTGTCGACGTGTTTGTAAATAGGCATGACGGCCTCGATCAAAAACGTATTGACTGTGACTGGCGTTTTTGTCGCAAACACGTTCATTTGAAGAACAACGTCTCCTTTGTTTTCAAAGTTATACTCATTTGCCACGGATGCTTTGATGTATGAATATTCGCATCCAGTGTCAAAGAATATTAACAAAGGGTCTGTGACTCGATTTAATTCAGCGTCTTTATTAACTAATGAAGCCTGGGCCACTTGCAAACGAACAATAGGAGCAAAATCAAACTCACACTCTTGTTCAGCCTGCTGCCTGGTAGCGGCGTTGGGGTTACCATAACCCGCCTGCGCACTCAGAACCTCCACCGTGGGCCTGTGACTGGGTTGAAGTGGCACCGATGATGACATCTGGTTCGGGTTGAGGTGTGGGTACACCTCGTACCGTTTCTGTTGGAAGCCGCGGATTTTGGCTTTGACGGTCTCCATGTCCATGCCGTCCTTGATGAGGCCGGCGCGGAGCGTCGTCCACAGCTCGTTTTCGCTGTGGTACTTGTGCGCTTCCTCTTGAGCTCTCGCCTGGAGCTCATTTGCGGGCTTCGACCATTCGCCCATGTCCAGCGGGCCGTCCATGTCCATCTGGTACAGCGTCTGCTGTCTCCACCAAAAATCGTTGTCGTCCGGAGAGATTACACGCACGCTCATCGGTTCCGTGTGTGAAGGCGGATACGATGGCGGCGCTTGTGATGAAGCCGCGCCCGTTGTGATTACCTGAGCGTTGACAAAATTAGCGCTCGTTGCTGTGACAAAGGCTTTATTTTGTGAATTGTTTACCTGATGCCTTGCGGGTGCCTGTCTGTTAGGACAGAACGCCCCGTGATGCTGATTGATCTGGCGACAATAGTAGCAACTCAATCGTTGAGTGCACTGCGCTGTTTGATGACCTCTGCGTGTGCACCGAGTGCACACTTCGCCCAAAGCTTGCAGCCTATCGATGCGCTCTTTTGGTGTGACGTATTGAAGGCAATCGACGGTGTAGTGCTCTTTGTTGCCACAGAACAAGCATTCGAATTTTGGCTTGCGATAATCAGCAGCAGGTTGTGAGAACTGCTTTTGATTAGTCGCTCCGCTCGCGGGAGTTCTGGGAGGTTGAGTGGAATTTTTAATTTTTCCTTGTTGTTTACCAACGTTAGCATTTGTACCAGCAAAAGCAACCGTGTTGTGAATAGGTTTTTGCTTAGAAAAAGTATTTTGTGATTTATTTCCCTTTTTCTTTTGCTGTTGCCAACCACCTCCACTTTGTGGCTTTTTTGATGATGAATTTTGTGATTTCTGAACAACATTTGAAGATTGTGAACCTTGCTGTTCAGTTTTCATTGCATCTAACCAAGCACGAGCAATAGTAGTTAATGCATCAACAAACCTGACGACTGTGAGTTCTGTGTCGTCGGTTGTCGCAGTGCGCATCGAATTCTGGTGTTCTTCTGTGATGGCAAGAACAATATTATCGGGGAGATAACCTCGAATTATTCTTAAAACAGCACCAGAATCGACACTTTCGCCCCTTTCTTTGAGTTGATTGAGAGTTGACAAAAGGGTTCTTGTGAAATTTGTGAGGGAATCTCCTCTTGACTAAGGCTTTTCGAGTGAATACAATTTATCCCAAAGGGCTGCTTGTACCCTATGCGTTTCACCAAAGTTTGATTTTAACATGGTGATCGCTGTGATGTAGTCACGACCATCACCTTTTAATCCGGCCAGCAGTTCGGCTGCTGGACCGGTGAGGCTGAGCTTGAGGTACGTATATTTCATACCGTTTGACAAAGTAGCTCTGTCGTGAATTTGAGCTCAAAAAATTTCCCACCAAGCTGCCCATTCTAACGGATTGCCGTTATATTTAGCAAGCTCGATTTTTGGTAACCGGTTGTGAAGGTTGAGAACTACTTCCCGTTGTGACATTAAAAGTAGGTTGTTAAAGGGGTTGAGTAGTTAAATCAACAGTGGACTGACCTTTCAAGGAAAGTATCAACCTTTCCGCAGATTTGATGTGCGCTTTGGCGGACGCCATTTTCGATTCCAGCTCATCCATGAGCATTGTCGCGTTGTTCGAGCCCGAGTAGAGCGCGCGGTCCAATTTCGCCGTGGCGCTCCTTGCCTCTTCGGCCGCACCGTCCTGGTCTCTGTCCAAGCTTGTGATGTAATTTTGAACAATAGATGTGAATCGTTCCATAGCTATGGACAGGTCCGAGTGTTTCATCTCGGCTTGGTAGACGTAGGCCTGAAGTAATTCCAATACTTCCTCCGCCGCGCTTATATTTACCGCGGCGGGTTGTGACTCGTCTCTGACGATTTTAGGAATTGGTTTAGTTGTGAATCTCAATACGCCAGTGCGAACGCCAGTCAACGCCTGGCTATGCTGAGTCAACGGATGAGTTGTGTCGACCTCATCTACGTTGCTCGAAGGCATGGCCGAGGCGGCTGTTGCGCCTCGCAGAGCGCGTAATCATTTGTCAACCATAGCAATGTTCGATCGATTTATTGCTTATTAGCAAAGTGGTAGCTAGCTGTGAACGAAAATAAATAATCAAATAAATATTTCATTACTTGTGACTTGTACTTATAAAATCGTAAGTAATACACACATGTTGCTAATGATTTTGCGTCCAAAACCGTATTACCGTAACCTCGTGCTGTGACAAACAATTTCCAATGAAATTTCGCGCGAGATGACTTAATTAGAGTGACCAATTAGTTAATTAGTCACCCTGCTCGCTGCGCCATGTAAAATAGTACGGAACTTGTTGAGTTGACTTGTGAATGAGCTCCTATTCCTAACCGAGGAAGAGGACAAATGTGAACGGATGAAAGTTGATGTGAAGCGTCGTCTCTTAGTTGACGTTCCGCTATTTTATCAATGTGATTAGTTGAGTTGAAGTGAATTAACGTGAGTTAGTGTGAAGCAAGTTTAGATTGTTTTCAAAAGGTTTTGACAAACGTTTTTATTTAGACAATTAAATACAAGGAAATAAATGTAAATAAAATATATGTAAAATAAATGAATTAATTTACAACTAAATTAATTACTTAAATGAAACGTAAATTAAGCTCAAATTACCGAAGAAATAAGGCAATTTAAAGAAGGCACTTAATTATGACAAAAGACAAAAATTAAGTGGCGCGGTTGTGAACAAAGCACCTTAAATAGCGCGGGTGTGAATAAAGCACTAAGGTGAATTTAAAGCACCAAGAGTTAAAAACTTAGCACCAAAAAATAAGCGACTTAAATAAAAGTGACAACGGCACTTATTTAGATCCTAGGAGAGATTTGTGTGAAGTTGACGAGGTTGCAAACACTGCCGATTTTAGCTGTGAGATCGGCTTTTAAGGGCCAGACCGATGGCGACTAGCTTGGCGCCAATCGGTCGGCTCTAATCTCCGATTTTTACCCAACATTTCCAATTGTGAAAGTTCAACCTTTGCCCGCTCGCTCTTCCGATGAAAAGCGAGCTAAACTGGCAAGATAGTGAAAATGTGAGACAAGCCAGACAGCATTTGAAATGGTGCGCGGGCCCGGCCCCTTGCTTGGGGCAAGCCCGCCGCTTAACATAAACATGTCGGCGTATTTGCGTGCCGCTTGTCAAGGAAATGTGGCGGAATGTGAGCAATGACTAAGATCTAAATATGTGAGCAACGTAAAGCGCACGTTGTAAACATGATTGCTTGAGATATTAAATGATGAATGTAGAGATGTTAAAAGGTGGAATGTGAATTGAAAAGAAATATTGATAAATTGATTTAACTAAAATATAAAAGCAAACATAAGAACGTCAACTTAAATATTAGAAGTTTTACACTTTACGATAATGTTACACACATGCATTGGAAATGCAGCTTGAGCCTGCATAAAATCTTTATCTACTTTGTTGTTGAAGAAGTTGGAAAGCAGCCAACTCTGTTGCATAGAGCATTTTCAGATTTTATGTTGCACTGTAGGAGGTTGAAATTTACCAAAAATGCACCATATGAAATGCAGCTACCTTTGCCATGGAAGTTAATTCCTTTGCCTTTTTCAAAAGTTAATAATTGGCGTGTATGAGTTGTTTGCATGGTTATTAGGTGAATTATCACCAAAATAGCATGCACAAAATTTTTGTGAGACGGTGACATGCGCTGATGCAAAAATTTTTTGGGGGGGTGTATAATTTTTTTCGATTTGTCTCAAATTTGGCATGTGTGTACTCCTTTGTTTAGTGAGTACGCATGCCAAATTTCAGCTCAGCGCGGTTGCTGGTTGTTATTTTATTCATACTTCAATTTTTTTTGATGAAATATGAATAAAATGACCACCGGTAATCGCGCAGAGCTGAAATTTGGCATGCGTACTCACTAAACGAAGGAGTACTCACCAGAGTTGCGAAAGCGTATTTACGCTTACCCGAAATACCCGGGTAAATGGGTATTTATATTTACGTTTACGCTTACGCTTTCGTAAAATACCCGTACGCTTCATTACGCTTTCCTGGCTGAAATACCCGGGTATTAAAAGCGTAAAAAGACTTTTCATACGGTCCAGTTGTACGCTTTTGAAAAAGCGTAAAACCACAAAAAAAGTGAACGAGAAGAGAATGAGGTGTACCAAAAATAAATGACTGCATGAATGCAGTAGCGTACCGTACATAGCGGCACATGTAAATACAAAGGTGTCGAAATACGAACGTCTGGCCTAAATTGTGTTGTCTAGCAAAGGTTTAGATTAAATTTTTTTTTGACCAACAATGGATTCTGACGACAATGTGCTCGCCGTCGACATCGCTAACTCCGAGTTAGAAGATGGATTAAGTGTCACTGTCGATGAATTGCATCGACATCCAAGAGCAGACTACCAAGTGGGCATCGGAAAAATCTTGCTGAAAGCTTGTGTTGATGAGAAAAATTTGAAATTATGAATGGATATGATAAATAAATACATCTAAAAGTAAAAGCACGCGTTTTTCCCATGCTCAACAAGCAAGAGCACTTTCAAAAAAAAATTACGCTTACGCTTTTTTTTACGCTTTCCTAGGTATTTGAAAAATACCTTACGCTTTGAGTATCCATACTCAAAATCTGGAAAGTGTATTTACGCTTACCCTTACGCTTTCCAAAAATACCGGTATTTTAACAACTCTGGTACTCACATGCCAAAATTCAGACAAATCCAAAAAAATTATACACTCCCCCAAAGAAAATGCATCAGCGCGTGTAACCATCTCAAAACAATTTTGTGCATGCTAATTTGGTGATAATTCACCTTTTTAACATGCAAACAACCCATAGACGCCAATTATTTACTTTTGAAAAAAATTATTTTTCGCCAGGTCCCGGGCCCCGGCCGGGACCTGTGTAAATAGCCAATATAAATTTGTGTTTCATAAAAACTAGAAAATAATTCAAAAACGAGATCTCCATGTCATTCTGATCATTTTAAGTGTTCATTGGTGCAAATAGGCACAGAAATCGCCGAGGTATGGAGCTTTGAAGTTTCATGCATGTGGTTATTTATGTGGATGGGAGGGAAAAGTTTGAAGCGCCATAACTTTTGATCAGGAAAGAGATATCGATCTCATTTTTGTTTCATTGAGTTTCTCTCGATCAGGAGAATAGGATAGCATGTTCAAAAAGCAAACTTTTGCGGAAATTTTGCATGCACCCATTCTCAGACAAATGCAAGGGTTTCTACTGCGACGCGGGTGTGTATAACCCTGATTTAATGGGCGACCTGCACGTGTCCGAGTGCATCCCCAGGAGCCACTCCCAGACCCTGTAAAAAGCCCTGTCAAATGTCAAATGTCATGCAACGTGTCAAAAGTCATGGAAAATGCCCTGCAAAATGGCAAACATACGGTTTCCATTTTGCAGGGCATTTTCCATGACTTTAGACACTTTGCATGACATTTTACCTTTTACAGGGCTTTTACAGGATTTGGGAGTGCCCGCAGGGAGTACCAGTGCAATGGCAGAAAAGACTGCAAAGATGGCGCTGATGAGAAGGGATGCCATTGAACGATTTTGTGAATTGCGATCCTATGAGTGATGTTGAATGAATGCTTACAAACATATCAATGTCATTATAAATTGCAGTAAATTTAATGAAGTATACACGCACCTTTTATAAAGACAGCAAAAAATGGATCCGTGAAGCGTGTGGAAGCGGGCTGGATGCGCACACCACGAGATTCTGGGTGAAGTGTCTTCCACACGCTTCACCTGGCTTCACCACGCACTTCACGCGCATCCAAACATGTGGAAGACACTTCACGGTGCTGGCACTTCCACACGCTTCCCCCACATATACATTTGCGTGGGAGCGCCACATTAAGAAGCGTGAAGTGCCTTCACGCAGATTTTCATGATGTGTGGAAGCGCTGGCAACTTGGTGAAGCGTCCGGGAAAAGTTAGCGTGAAGACACTTCCCGACACTTCACCGCGCATCCACACACCCATTTTTTGCTGTGACTGCAAACAATCAGTGGATGCACAAATCTACACTTGATGAACAGAAATGCAGATGGGCAGTGTTGAAGTTGAAGTAAATTGGACTGACAGATCGCCACGGTGTTGCTATGTGTTATTGTTATTATGTGTTATTGCTTTACAATGTTTTTTTTGCTTTAGCATGTCTATTGCTTTACAATGTAATGCTCACACTTGAGTTATTTGAACAGTGGAGTTGTTGATTTGAGGCAAAATAAAATGCGACACTCCAATTATGTGACCTCTCAAATAGTGTGACCCCAAAAATTTGCTGAAAACAATAATATTTTAACAACATGTTCCATGCATCGGTAGTGCGAAATCAAGCTGGTATTCGTAAATTATTATCTTTCTGGATTTGCAATTTTCTGACTATGTAAGTTCCCAAATTCGCAAGTGTGGTGATGTTATTACATTATTCACAACGTGCTATCATAAAATACATATTATATATCAACATTGAAAAAACCATTGTTTTCAAATATAGATGAATTAATCACTCGGTACTGTCACTGCGGTATCACGTCGCAAATAGATGATAGTCCGACCATATTTATATTACGCTTTTTTGTCGGTTCACCGTGACGTATCTGCAAAGCGTCGCACCATCAGGGTTGGCAAAATCTCAGAAAAAAATAAAAATAAAATAAAAATAAAATGAAAAAATGAAGGCTATTTACACAGGTTCAGGACCCGGCAAAAAATAATTTTTTTCAAAAGTGAATAATTGGCGTGTATGGGTTGTTTGCATGTTAATTAGATGAATTATCACCAAATTAGCATGTACAAAATTTTTGCGAGACGGTTACATGCCATGATGCAAATTTTTTTTTGGGGGGTGTATAAATTTTTTTAGATTTTCTCAAATTTGGCATGTGTGTACTCCTTCGTTTAGTGAGTTGCCAAATGTTTAGTGCCAAATTTTAGCACAGCACGGTTACCGGTTGTTATTTTTTTATATTTCAATTTTTTCGATCACTGTATTTTTGTATAGTGATCAAAATCCTGCCGGGGACCGGTCCCCAGCAACGTCGAAATGGCCCCGACCAGGGTCAAATGTCCCCGGTGAGAAATTTTTTTTTGTAAACAAAGAATTTTGGTCCCCGACCGGGGACGTTCATCCACGGCAGGGGACAAATTTTTAGTCCCCCACTGGGGACAAACGTCTCCGGTCGGGGACCAAAATTCTGTTTACTGAAAAAAAAAATTCTCACCGGGGACGTTTGACCCCGGTTGGGGCCATTTAGACATTGCCGGGGACCGGTCCCAAGCAGGATTTCAATCACTATACAAAAATACAGTGATTGAAAAAAATTGAAGTATAAATAAAATAACAACCGGTAACCGCGCTGAGCTGAACTTTGGCATGCATACTCACTAAATGAAGGAGTACTCACATGCTAAAATTCAGACAAATCAAAAAAAAATTTCTACACTCCCCCAAAGAAAAATGCATCAGCACGTGTAACCGTCTCAAAACAATTTTGTGCATGCTTATTTGGTGATAATACACGTTTTTTACATGCAAACAACCCATACATGCCAATTATTCACTTTTGAAAAAAATTATTTTTTGCCTGGTCCTGGTCCCTGGCCGGGACCTGTGTAAATAGCCAAAAATGAAGAATAAAATAAAATAAAATAAAATGGAAAATTTATAAAAAAACAAAACAATTTTACTAAAATTCGAATTTTTGTAAAATTTTTAGTAAAATTGTACAAACATTTGAATTTTCATACAATTTTAGTAAAATTTGACAATAACTCCAGTGTTTGTAAAATTCTATAAAAGGTTTTATATCCTGTTGCTTAAGATTTTAGCTGCCAATTTGCAGAACTGGTGCAAATTGGAACTGGTTTCTTCAATCATTGTGATTGAAAAATATTTTTGCTCAAAATTGCAAATTTTCACATCCTTTAGTATTTTTTCACCTAAAAAATCACTATTTTTATTGATTATCTCCCCATTTTCTTAGTTCCATACCTTGAAAAAACCTATACTACATAAAAATTGTTTGTGTTCATCTGCATGTTTCTAGCATGCACATTGTTTTATAGCCTTGCATCCAAGATTCCGATTTTTTGTACAATTTTTGTAAAATATTTGTAAATTTTTTGTAAAATGGTTTCATTTTTTACTATTAATGACATTTCAGAATAAAATAAGATAAAATAAAACATGAATAATATAAAAATAAAATACAATCCTAATATAAATAAAATACAATTTTAGTAAAAAAGAAGTTTACTAAAACCAACCATGCACACCATGGATATTCATCGGCGCCATCAGCGCATTGTTCGGTGCCATCGCATACTTCATTAGCTTGAATGCAGGCGGACTCGTACTGATCCTGGAATTCTGGGAGCAGTCCCAAACCCTGTCAAGTGTCAAGTCAAATGTCAAATTTAATGACAATATCAATTGAAATAATAAATAAAAATATTTGGCTGGTTACAACGGCCCTTATTTTATTAATTTTTCAACGGTCAATAATTAGTCTGTAAGTGGGTTATGGGTAGTGATGGAAAAGCGCCATGGCGCTGGCGCCTGGCGCTAGCGCCAAAGCAAAAAGCGCCATGGCGCTTTTGGCGCTTGGCGCTAACACGCTCTGGCGCTATTGGCGCTTGACGCTAGCATTTAAAAAAGCGCCAAAAAAGCGCCACCGCCAGACAGTGAAAAACGCGCAAGGTACACATACAGAGGTATATCACACATGTAGCGTTACTTTGTGATGTTACATACAGCAGTAGAATGGCTCTGGGCCATGGCATAATACAGGGGTGGGCATCTTCAGTTACCGCTAGAAAAACGCGATAGCTTCAGCTACGGTTGAGCTATCACAGTGAAATTTTAACACAATAGAGTAGACTCCATAGGACACCTATTCTGAAGTTTGCAACCCAAACAGCCACATTTTGGGTGAGTTGTGGAACACACAGTTTTTAGTGTAATTTTGTGACTTGCCGTCACCCATAGGATAAATCGATGGTGGCATTTTAGGGGGGGGGGGGGGGTCACCGGTCTTTGGTGTCGTCCCATTCTGTCGTACATTGGCCGATTTTGATACCTTTTGAGTATGTTGGGGTTTGGGGTCGGGGCTATGACAAAATACTTTTTTTTCTCGAATAGTCCCCCAGTCCCGAGATAAGGGGGGGTCAAGTCACAAAATAACACTAAAAACTGTGTGTTCCACAACTCACCCAAAATGTGGCCGTTTGGATTGCAAACTTCAGAATAGGTGTCCTATGAAGTCTACTCTAGTGTGTCAAACTTTCATTGTGATAGCTTAACCGTAGCTAAAGCTATCGCGTTTTTCCAGCGGTAACTGAAGACGCCCACCCCTGTATTATAGGTGCATTTTGAGGTAAAAGCTTCCATTTGTTCATGCTATTGTCCAAGAATAAGCTGTGATATATTAGTATAGTACATAATATCCACCCCACACACTTATACATATCTCGATAAATATCTTATTGTAAATATGTGCTTCCACATACTTCTACAGTGTGAAAGATCACCACCAATGTACTAGGTACTCTTAAATATAACCTTATTTAAGCACTATTTATGCCAAACCTCTCTGGCAGTCAAAGATATTTAAGGAAAAGCAATAGACGTAATGAAATGAGTTGAAACAAAAGTTGATATTTCTGACAAAAATTTCCAAAGTAGTGATCTCCTGTTATAATGCTATCCCATAGTTCTACAGCCATTCTATGGCTATGAATTACATCACAAAGTACCGCCACTTGACTGACATACCTGCATACATGTAAACTAATAACTGTGGACTTTAAAAATGGTTTTGAAGAACACAGCTTTTTTTATAAAAACGGGTCATTGAAAAAACGTCTTTCCATCCCTAGTAGGAACTTTTTAGTAGCAAAAAGTGCTAACACTGGGATAATGCTACCATTTATTGGAAAGTGATAAAGGTAGCTCACACAAAGCAATAGTAAGGACTACATTTAGGACACCATGAACTGCGTATGCAATGCATCATAAAGAAGCGAAATCGCTTTGGCGCTGGCGCCATTGGCGCTTTGCGCCATTGCCTCCTGGCGCCATTGGCGCTTGGCGCCGTGGTCCACAAAAGCGCCATGGCGCTTTTGGCGCTTGGCGCTAAAATGCTCTGGCGCTATTGGCGCTTGGCGCCCTGGTCCAGAAAAGCGCCATGGCGCTTTTGGCGCTTGGCGCTCAAAGCCTGGCGCTTTTTCCATCACTAGTTATGGGACCGGTCCGTTATAAGGGCCACTGTAATAATCAAAATATTTTACGTAGTGATTTACGTATTTTATGGCCCGTATTTCCTCGAAATAACACCCCCCCCTCGAAATACCCCCTCAAAATAGGCACTATGAAGTAATAACCCCCCCCCCCCTCGAAATACCCCACCAATTGAGTGTAAATGGTACATCAATGACACAAGCTGCGGTTCATGACACATGCAATGCATAACACACGTTAAAAACAATGATTGTGTTACGTTAGAACATGGTTTATACCATCTACATACTTATATAAGGTTGTGGACTCTTAAATATAGTGGTTTTTGTCGCATTTTTCTGCGTCTGGGTACATTATTAGTACCGGGAGTTAAAAAAAATTCTGGCGAAATAATAACCCCCCCCTCGAATTACCCCCCTCGAAATACCCCCCACCCCTCAAAATTCTCACTATGAAAAAATGAACCCCCTGGGGGTATTTCGAGGAAATACGGTAATAACTTGTAGACACCCAACGATCGCAAACCATCTGTAAGAAAGATTAATTTTTTTATGTTTTTTTTCTAATACTTTTTTTATTTTTTTTTATTTTTCAAATCCTTTTCGATTTATATTTTTCACTTTTAGAGTTACTTTTCGAATTTTCAATTTTTTCCCTCTAAATTACAATTTTTCTTTGTAATTGAAATATATCAGTTTGTTTTGCAGCTGGTTTTTCTAGTGTTGAAAAAAGGGCTATTTACACAGGCTCTGGCCGGGGACCGGTCCCCGGCAAAAAATTAAAATTGTCAAAAGTCAGTAATTGGTGTGTATGGGTTGATTGCATGTAAATTAGGTTAATTAACACCAAATTTGCATGCACAAAATTTCTGCTACACGGTTACACACACCCATGCATATTTTTTTGGGGTGTGTAAATTTATTTTGATTTGGCTCAAATTTGGCATGCCTGTACTCCTTCGCCTAGTGAGTTTGCATGCCAAATTTCAGCTCAGGGCAATTAGTGAATCCTATTTTATTTACACTTTTATTTTCATCGATCACTGTATTTTTGTATAGTGATCGAAATCCTGCTGTGGCCCAGTCCCCGGCAATGTCGAAATGGCCCCGACCGGGGTCAAATGTCCCCGGTGAGAAAAACATTTTTTCAGTAAACAAAGAATTTTTGTCCCCGACTGGGGACGTTCGCCCCAGCAGGGGACAAATTTTTAGTCCCATGCCGGGGACAAATGTCCCCGGTCGGGGACCAACATTCTTTGTTTACTGAAAAAAAAATATTTCTCAACGGGGACGTTTGACCCCGGTCGGGGCCATTTTGACATTGCCGGGTACCAGGCCCCGGCAGGATTTCGATCACTATACAAAAATACAGTGATCGATGAAAATTAAGATGTAAATAAAATAGGATTCACTTATTGCCCTGAGCTGAAATTTTGCATGTGAACTCACTAAGCGAAGGAGTACACACATGCCAAAATCCAGACAAATCCATAAAAATTATACACTCCCCCAAAGAAAATGCATCAGCTCATGTAACCATCTTGCAAAACTTTTGTGCATGCTATTTTGGTGATAATTCACCTAATTAACATGCAAACGACCCATACACACCAATTATATACTTTTGAAAAAAAAATTTTTTGCCGGGGACCGGTCCCCGGCCGGGACCTGTGTAAATAGCCGGAAAAAAAGATTTGAAAACTCAAAAAAATATGTTAATTTGAAAACTTTTTTTATTTTAGAATTTTTGTTTGCCATAGTTTCATGCTTACAGTATACCGTATTTCCTCAAAATACCCCCCCTCACCCCTCGAAATACCCCCTCCACCAGCGCCATGGCGTTTTTCCATCACTACAACAGTACATTGCACATTTGTATGACGTTCACACTTGACTGTACACTTTACAGTGTGCGCGACTGGCACCTGGCTTCAGGCCCGCTTCACAGAAGAAACCATAATTTAGATCGCATTCGTAATTGGCCTGGCAATCCTTCTCATCGGCGCCGTCGTTGCAGACTATTTGTTTATTGCAACGCTCGCCCTCGTAGACGCAGTTTGACGCGTAGTGGTTTGACATATAGTGGTTCGGGTTGAGGCCAGCCTCACAGTAGAAACCCCGGCAGTTGTCTGCGATTGCTAAAGCTCTGCAAAGCCAAACAATTTATGGGGGTAGTTTGAGTGGGGGTTTATTATTTCCCCGGCTCACTCAGACCAGGGGGTATTTCGAGGGGGTGGGGGTTAATTCAAGTGGAGGATACGGTGTGTGGAACACTTTGCTGCTTCTTCATTTCAAAACACATTGATCCAACACAGAGAAAGGCAACGAAACAACAGTTTAAACATTGGTGACAACTGACAACTATTAAGCAGAGTTGTTAAAAGGTACGTACGTTTACTCGAAAAATACGCGTACGCGAGTACTTGGTAAATACGTTTACATATACTTTTTAAAAAAGTAACGTACTCACATGTACACGTACATTTTTGAGGCATACGCGTAAAGAAAATGTATTTCTGTGAATTCAATTTAGTGCATATTTATAAGATGACTACGCTGAAATTTACTATATTTCCTTGAAATACCCCTGGGAGTGATTTTTATAGTGGAAATTTTGAGGGGAGTTAAACAAGGGCGGGTTTTTCGAGGGGTTTTTTTTCGCCAGAATTTTTCAGAACTCAGCACTAATTCGTTCTTTGTAACATACGCTGTGGTAGAAAAATGCAACAACAAGCTCCATGTATAAGAGTATTTACATTCCATTTACGTTCAATTTGGGGGGAGGGCTTTCGACCGGGGGTCAATTATTTAATTCGTAGGGCCATTTTGAGGGTTGTATTTCATAAAACGTACCCAGTTCTACATATACTATGAAGAAAAGTGCTCGCTTTTGCATTTTAATGGGAAAAAATTTTGTACTCACATTTACGCGTGCGTACGAGTAAAAAATAAGTATTTTACGTTTTCGATACTTTGTGGTGAGTAAAAAATAAATACTTTACGTTCACATATACTTTTAAAAAAGTTCAGTAATTCTAACAACTCTGCTATTAAGCCGGAATTACAGCTCAGCGGCGTTTGACGTGAAATGATGACGTCGTAAAATTGATTACATCAAAATAGACATAGGTACAGCACTGAAATTTCTGAATTTGATAGTTCTAGTAATTGTGTCTAATGTCCTAAAAAAATTAAGAAAATAATTATTATTTAATAAGTTATTAATTTTATGTCAAAATTTACACATGTCAACATTTAACATCAAACATTTTACGTCACCAAAAAATTTTGACGTTAAATTAATAACTACTTAAAAAATGATTATTTGGTAACATTTTTTGGATCATTACACACAATTACTAGAACTATCTAATCCTGAAATTTCAATGCTGTACCTTTGCCTTTTTTGATGTAATCAATTTTACAACATCATCATTTCACGTCAAACGCCGCTGAGCTGTAATTCCGGCTTAATAGAGAAAAGTAAGGTTCAGATGGTGTTTCACACTTTACTGGATGCGTGATTGACACCATTTCAATATCTTTTGACGATATTTTCATTACTGTATTTCTCCGTGTAAACCGCCCTCTGTGCACACTGCCCGGGGCATTATACAGCTTTATATCGCCCCCGGGGCGCTATGCACGGTTTGAAAAAATGTTAGAACAGTCTACATTTTTACATCTCAAATCAAGCTGAAGGTAATGAAACGTTTACTTTATTTGAACTGTTTGAATGTTGTGCCTTGCAGCACGCATTGTTATTCCGCAGTATGCACGTTTTCCATTAAATTCAGTGCACGCTTTGAGGGAACACAAAATACCTACCTATGTAAATATTCAAGCAAAAATTTGCTGTGCATAACACCCCCTCCTCAATGACTTAACGCCCGGGCGTTATACAAGTTTTAAAAAAAGGTTGCTGAAAAGTGCCTAGGTTTTGTAAATATTCGCAAATTGACGCACCAAGCATCAACTGTTGATTGATACATATAACATGTTAAACTTGAAAATGCATTTTGCAGCCTTGAATTTTGGGAAAATTTTTCGAAAACTATTCATGAATTTTCTGAAAAAATCGATTTTCAAGTGTTTTTTCCAGGGGTGGAATACAAGATCAAAAATTTTGAAAAAATTTGAAAAAGCAAAAAAAAAATTCATATTTTCTCATCTTTTTGCCATCGTTACCTGCATTACAATCCAGTTCATCCAAGTCATCCTTACAGTCTTTAAATCCATCACACACTTGGCTGGATGGAATGCAGTTGTAGTCGTGAAGAACAGTCTTGCACTTGAAGTCGCAGTCGCTCCAGAACTCCAGAGAAGGCTGGCACACTGCACCGTTTGAAAACATAAAAGTATTGTGGCAGAAGATAGAGTGGGAACATGTTAATGTGTGAAGACAATTTTGCTTGGATCTAGGTACATGCTTTCACATGCTTCCGCATGCTTCCTAATGTTCCATGGAAATTCAGGAAAAACATCATCCACATGCTTCTGCATGATGATTTCAAATGTAGTGTCTTCCACATGCTTCCACATGCTTCATGGGATTTCAGATGAAGTGTCTTCCACATGCTTCCACATGCTTCATGGGATTTCAGATGAAGTGTCTTCCACATGCTTCCACATGCTTCATGGTATTTTAGGTGCATTCTCTCCCACTTGCATCAATGAGATTGTCAGGTGAATTGTCTCCCACAACTGCTTGAGAATTCAGTTTCCTAAATGGACTTTCTTTGTGGTTATATCTGCAAGCAATCATGTCAGAAGTAGTGATGGAAAGCCACTGGTGCTGGTGCTTTGTGGTGCCCTTCTTTGAGGATGCCCTGCTGGTACCGGTGCCATTTGATTACAAATAACACCAGTGCCGGTACTATGCGGTGCCATTTTTTTGTGGGTGCTGTTATGTCAACAGATGTTTTGTGATGTATACTCCATTTACTTTACACCTTGCACGCGTGGTTCCCGCCGGAAGTGTGCCAACAATGGGTCACGCGTGCGAGTTTCATAAAAAGATGACAAAATTGATTGTTGTTATAATGTTGTTCATTAACATATTCACATCGATGAAATTTTTCACCTTTTTATGGAAATCGCATGATTTAATAATCATTGGCACGCTTCCAACACGAGACATAAATCAGTGCGAGGGCAGAGTATCATGTCCGCCAAGTATATGTAAATGCACTTAGTAATTTTCCGTAATTGCGATAGTACAATTGTTCTTTGAAGTAATTGTATTTATGCTCCATCACGGGTACAATCAGGAGCTTTCGAGGACTCCAATAAAGGCATAAAAATAGAAAAGATCTTCAAACATATGCCAAAGGTGCTAGCACCAGGGCCAAAGTGATAGGCACTGGGAAAGGCACCGCCCAAGTGTCCATATGGTGTAAAATTTGGTCCACAGCATGTGCTTATTTGAATAAAAAAGCAGCAATACATTTAACCAACTGTTTTCAGTCTACCGTATTATCTCGAAATACCCCCACGGGGTTTTTTTTCACCAGCAAAATTTGAGGGTGGATAATTCAAGGGGGGTTTATTCGAGGGGGGAGTTATTATTTCGCCAGAAGTTTTTGGAAATTCCCCATAATTAGATGTAGAAAAATCAAACAATTACATAGATGTACCATATTACCCTGTATCATCCCCCCCCCTTGAATTACCCCCCCCCCCCTCGAATTAACCCCCCTCAAAATGGGCTGGGGAAATAATAAACCCCCCCTCAAAATACCCCCCTCCAGACTGATGTTATGAAGGCATTTTTGAAGTAAGGTTTTTTACACAATTTGAAACCTTTAACCGTCCTCTATAAATCATTGTAAACCAGCAGTTCAAGTGTCTGATGAAAAAGTTGTAAAAAGTGATTTTTTTGTCACCCACTTGGGGGGAAGGGTTCATGTGGTGGGCAGTTTTAGGTCAAATAAGATATTTTTTAGAGGATATTTCATGCTTATTTCACATTGTCAACCACATTAGTGTTAAAACAACACAAAAGTGTCCATTTTTCGAAATTCAATTGGATGCTGGACTTGTGTGGGACAGTAACATTTTAATAAGTTTTAAACTTTGCACCCCACACTGTGATTAGTTGCCAAAAACAACCTGGCCAGTGTATAGTAGGGGAGGGGTGTTGGCGACACATCCCCAAAAATTTTAGATCTATACCCCTCCCACAGCTGGAGATACGGGACCCGCAGTGTAAGAAATCAATTGGGGGCCGGACCTGTGCGGGACAGTGAAAACGCTGCAAATTTTTTCACGTATATGGCGACCCCCTCTATAGTGAGTCGCCGCTGCCCCATTTATTCATGCGGGGTAGTGGGGGGTTGCGCCTATATACCACCCAAGTTTTAGTTTCCCACCCCTCCTGCAACCAGAGATATGGCCTGCGAAGTGAAAAAAAAAAATAGGCGGCCGGACTTGATCGGGAAGGTGTTTATATTTTGAATCCACCAAACCGTTCTGAAGATGAAACAAAACAACTGTGTTGTATTTTCTGTCATAAATATTTAGATTATTTCAACATTCTGTTCATAATTTGTCATCAGTTTATGACAAAATATACATTTTCTGTACAACATTCCACCCCAGTCAGTAGACAACAGTAATATTTATGTGTATTGGAGCGTATTAAATGTTTGAGTTTCATTTGTAATTATTCTAATTGTTTCATAACTTTATGCCCACATCATTCTGATCATTTTAAGTGCTCATCAACCATCAAATTCAGTTGAAAATTCATGGAAATATGCAGTTCCGAATCCGAAGTCATGCCTCTAAGAAAATACCCAGTAAATACCTCGGAACCTCCAGCCCGGTGCGGTGACTTTCGGTGCTAGCACCGGCGGCCGACGGTGCCCCAGGGTACCGGTGCTATTTTTTCAAAATGGCACTGGTGCCGGTGCGGTGCGGTGCCATTTTCTGCCAGTGTCTTCTCCATCATTAGTCAGGACAGGAGTGAACTCATTTACTTTTTGCAGCATTCCAAGTGGACTTCTCGGAATTTTTTTGGGCACTAGGCAGTAAATACCAACTGGAAAGCATTGATAAGCCTTTTGCGAGTATTGTATTTGCAAAGCATGCTTTAAAAATGTCAGAAGCATTATGCTTGAAGCATGTGGTAACAAGCAGAGTTGTTAAAATACTGGGTTTTTTTTTGGAAAGTGTAACTGTACCTAAGTGTAAATACACTTTCCAAATTTTAAATATGGATACCAAAAGTGTAAGGTATTTTTAAAATACCCTGGAAAATGTAAAAAAGTGTAAGTGTAAAATTTTTTTTAGAAAGAGCTCTCGGTGTTGAGCATTAGAAAACACCACTGTTTGCACATTTACCGTATTTACTTGAATAATTCCCCCCACTTGAACAATTCCCCCCCTCGAATAATTCCCCCCGGTTAGACGAGTGAGGAAAAAATAATTCCCCCACTTGAATAATCCCCCCCCCCAAATGAGGGGATAGATAATGCACATATATTTTGAAAAAACAATCGATGAAATGAAAACAAGCAAAAAAGCTGTGCCTAGACTGATTCATCAAATACAAATGCAGCACATCCAGTGTGCAAAAATGCAATGGAATGTGCATTACCAATGGAAATAGGATGTACATGTGTATGTAGTGTGATGAAAATATACCTGCAAATTTTGAGGAAATAATAATTCCCCCACTTGAATAATTCCCCCCCTTGAATAGTTCCCCCCTCAAAAATGTCTGAGGAAAAAATAATTCCCCGGGGGAATTATTCGAGTAAATACGGTAGATCAATTTATCTATTATTTTCATTCATTATTTCACATTTGACTGCCAATTATGAAACATTGCAAACTGTAACAAATTTAGTGGTACGAAGTTGCCTAATAATGGCACTTTTTCAGTGTTGATATTTTACTGATTAAGCGATGTGATACACACTGTTTGAATGCAAGAATGTACATGCAGCAAATATCAATGCAAAAGCCAGTCGAGTTTGTGTCCAGCTGGTGAATTTCAATTGATCTTGTCCTTTTTACAAAATTATGATGAAACTGTAGAATACCATGAGTACTGTTCAAAGGTCAGAGATAGTGCTAGTTTACACATTTGCCATTTTTTGTACATTCAATGCATAACTGTAAGTGTGCACTGTGCAGTTATTTTTTGTACATGAACCTGTTTTATGCTTTCTCAAAAGCATAAAACAGTACCATCTAGGGTGTCAAATTTCCGTTTCCGTTTTCCGTTTCCGCCTTTCCGCAGGAAAATTTTTTTACCTTTCCGTTTTCCGTTTTCCGGCAGCTGAAAATTTTTTACCTTTCCGTTTTCCGTTTTCCGGCAGCCGAAAAATTTTTACCTTTCCGTTTTCCGTTTTCCGGCAGCTGAAAATTTTTTACCTTTCCGTTTCCGTTTTTCCGGCCCATTTTTCCGTTTTCCGGCTGAAAAATTTTTACCTTTCCGTTTCCGTTTTACCAGGCCATTTTTCCATTTTCTGGCTCGATTTTCAGTTTTCTGGCATTTTTCCATTGTTTTTCCAATCTGTATTTATCTTCAATTGGCTCATCCCATTGTGTTGTTTTTGTCTCTTGGAGCAGCATTGACAACTGGGATTTCAGGGTCAGTGAAACAGGTGCTGTGAACCCAATTGGGTCATATGCTGACACCAATAATTTATTCAAGTTTCGTCTGGTTGGTGTTGTGATGCTGTCAATTTGCAATTTTGGTGTTGATATTGCCAGCATGTCCGTTAGGTGATTTTATTTCATGCCCATTACTGCAACAATTTTATTCACCTTTGGACTCCTGTCGTTTTCTGCTATTTCATTCATGACTGATCTGGAGTTTGACAGCCATTCCCTCATGTTCATAGAACATTAGTTAAATAAAGCTTTGACTTTGTAATATAGTTCTAAAGCTTCAACTTCATTTGTGACACTCATGATGAAGTTATCGACGTAAATGTTGTTTATGATCATCGCCAACTGTTTCGTTCCCCTTCATTTTCTTAATATTCATTCATGTTGTTTATTGTCACATTTAAATGGTATTTTATGACTGCTCCCAAAATTGCTGGGCTGCAGACAAGTCCAAACAGTACGCATTTAAAACGAAGTACTATTCAGTTATTTTCAGTTACTGGTTTTGAGGCATCTTTCAGCCAGAAAAATCATGTGTAGTCTCTAGCTTGGTCATGCAAAAATGCCTTTTCAATATTGGCAATTAATGCTAGATAGCCTGCCCTGAACCTCAGGAGTAGGCCCAGTGCTAATGGTGTTGTAATTGGTCCTCTAAAAAGGCACTCGTTGAAACTGGGCTTACCTGCCGACCCATTGTACACAATTCTGCATGATGTTGATTTGCCCGGTGTGATTACTGGCTGGTGTGGCAGGTAATGAATCCCCTTGTTGTCTGTTTTGTTGTCACAGATCTCAATTAGTCCCTTTTCTAGTTGGTCATCCAAAACTTTCCAGTATTGTTCAAATAAGGTTGGATCTTTGTTGTATCTTCTTATCAGTGATTTAAACTGCACCAAGGCTTCTGCTTTTCCTGTGGGCAGGTCACTGATACTCTCTTTATACGGCCAGTCAATATAGTATTGTTTGTTGTTGTCGTTGAATTTTATGCTATTTATTATCATCTCCTCTGCAATGTTGTCATCAATTGCATAGGGGTCATCAGTGATTCCCACTGCTTCTAGACTGTGAAATTGTTGTAGTGTTTCCTTTCGTATGGCCACTATGGCTACTTTTTGATGATTTTTTGTTGGTACAGTTAAGCTTGAACTACAAGTGAAGTTACAGGCATGATCCATAGTTGCAGAATGTACAGCTACCACAATCAAAGCCAAACAGGCAAACCTGCATGCAGGTTTTCCTTCTGCAAATTTGTCTATTACTGTGCTAATTTCACTTTATTTTTTTCCGTTTCCGTGAAGATTTTGCTTTCCGTTTTCCGTTTCCAGCATTTCATTTTTCCGTTTTCCGTTTTCCGGCTGACAATTTTTTTTTACCTTTCCGTTTTCCGTTTTCCGCTGAGTGAAATTTTTTTACCTTTCCGTTTTCCGTTTTCCGGCAGAAATTTTGTTTTTACCTTTCCGTTTTCCGTTTTCCGTAAAGTAAAAAAATTTTACCTTTCCGTTTTCCGTTTTCCGTAAAAAAAATTTTTTGACACCCTAGTACCATCTGAAAGAAAAAAAATACACTTTCTGTACCCAGGGAATTTTGACCAGGAAAGTGTAGAAAAGTGTACGGGTATTTTATGAAAGAGTAAGTGTAAATGTAAATACCGTATTTCCTCGAATTATTTTTTTCAATGCGAACTCGAATTCAGAGTGAAAATTTTGAAAGAAAAACGTGCAAAAATGCAACAATAACCACCATTTTAAAGTTTTTACAGCCTTATATAAGAATGTAGATACCGTATTTCCTCGAAATACCCCCCCTTGAAATACCCCCCCCCCTCGTTTGACCCCCCCCCCTCTCGAGACCACTATGAAACAATCACCCCCCCCCCCTCGAAATACCCCCCACCCAAATTGAGTGTAAAGAGAACGTACATGACAAATACGGCAGTTTATGTTCTGCGTAGTGCAGAACACACGTTAAAACAATGTCGGAATCACGTTAGAACAGTGTTTATACCATCTACGTACTAATATTAGTCTACAGAACCTTATAAATGGCAGTTTTTGTTGCATTTTTTGACGTCTGCGTACGTTTCAGACGACAATTTCGTACTTGGTTTTCAAAAAATTTCTTGTGAAATAATAACCCCCCCCCCCCTCGTTTAACCCCCCCCCCCCTCTCGGGACCACTATGAAACAATCACCCCCGGGGGGTATTTCGAGGAAATACGGTAGTATAAACGATGTTCTAACGTAACACAGTAAGTGAACGTCTGTTATGCATTTCCCGGACCACAAATTCATAGTGCCCATTTTGAAGGGGGGGGGGGTATTTTGAGGGGGGGATTTCGAGGAAATACGGTACCCATTTACCCGGGTATTTCGGGTAAGTGTAAATACACTTTCACAACTCTGGTAAGAAGGTGCTTCACATTTACCCAGAAAGCTTCCACGACTTTCAAGAGTACATTATTTTGTCGCAGTCACATTTTCTAAGTGGATTTTGAGAACAAACTTATGGTGTCCGATAAAACGCATCATGCGAGATGAATTTTACTTTTGCTAGGTATTTACATGTACCAAATTTGAATTTTAAAAACCTCTATCTAAACTTGAGTAATACTTTATTGTAGATAAATGCATGTGACCAACTTGCAACACCGAGCGAGCCCACGAGCAGCACAAGCAGCAGCTGCATGTTTCCAATGGTCATTCGAATCTGGATGCTTTTCCACAGTTGGACAAATTCTGATGGATTATGTAATTCGACTGTCAGGGCCCAGTTTTATACCAGTGCCACAGACGCGTTGTAAAGCGCCATCGAAGCTTTTTCTTGACATCAAAAACATTTTGCTTGTTTTTCTGCTTCTGTTGTTTTACGATCCCTTTGATGTCCAATCCGTTGCGGAACCGAACATTTTGTAAAAAATGCCAGCTTCCAGACAGCGACGCAGGATTATCAATTCATGTTTTATAGACATGCTGTAAAGTGCCATCGAAGCTTTTTTCCTGATATCATGTACATATTTTGCTTCTTTTCTAGCCGTGTTGATGAGCCTTTGATGTATTATCCATTGCGGCTAGCATTCGGAAAAATGTTGCATATTCTTTCAGAACATTGTATGCCACCATGTCTGCCGAGTTTACCACCAAAACAAGCAAAAACATTCATGATGTCAAGAAAAAGCTTCAATGGCCCTTTACAACATGTCTATAGGGTGTCTATTGCTGGACACGCACCGCTGTCCGAAATCTGGAATTTTTTTTTTACAAAATGTTCGGTACCGCAACGGATTAAAGATCAAAGGGATCGTAAAACAACAGAATCAGACAAACACTCAAAATTTTTTTGATGTCAAGAAAAAGCTTTGATGGCACTTTACAACAGAGTTGTTAAATGTACTGAACTTTTTCAAAAGTAAATGTAAACGTAAAGTTTTTTTTACTCACACAGGAGTACAGAAAATGTAAAGTATTTTATTTTTACTTATACACTGTGTAAAAGGTGAGTAAAATACTTTTTTCCAGAGAAAATGTAAAAACGAGTATTTTTTCCAGGGAAAACGTAAAAATGGGTATTTTTTCTCACAGAAAACGTAAAAGTGAGTATTTTTCTCACAAACATAACGTAAAAATTGGTGTTTTTCAATATTTACTCTGAAATACATCAAAAATGTGTGTTTTATCACTCCTGATACGTACTTATTATGATAATGTCCTATGTTTGTCACTTTCTGTGGCAAAATGACATTTTATGTCACCTTTACGTCAAAATACGTTTTCTGTACTCGCGTACTTTCAAAAAGTACGCGAGTATGTGAGTGCCAGTCTTTTTTCTGGAGGAAACGAAACGTAAACGTATTTACGCAGTACGCGAGTATCCGTATTTATCGAGCAAACGTAAATACGTTTTAACAACTTTGCTTTACAACACGTCTGTAGCACTGGTATAAAACTGGGCCCCAACAGTCGAATTACATAATTCATCAGAATTTGTCGCAAACATTGGAAAAGCATCCAGATCCAAGTCTCCAGATTCCGATCCAGATCGAAAACATGCAGCTGCTGCTTGTGCTGCTTGTTGGCTCGCTCGGTGTTGTATGTGAGTCAGGTGCCAGTTCCGCTATAGGCAAAGTACAGTTGCAAAAGTTAAAGGTAAAGTAAGATAATAAATGGCAGGCAAGTTAAGAGTGAAGTAAGTAAACTTATGAGTTAAAAGTCAAGTTCTAGCGGATCTGTTTCCATATTTATCAACAATAAGATATATTACATAAAAAAATTATGATCTAAAGTAAAATACGATTTATCATTATTTGAAAAAAAATCCTAAAAAAGCCATTTCAGAGGTTTTTATGATGTAATTCCTTTTCAATCCAGTCGATTTTGACACTTCCACCTCCCATTTTACCTGTGATGACATTAGTGACGGAATTGCGCCATTTATGGGTGCTAAAAGGCGCCGCGCCATGACGCAATTGGCGCAAGGCGCCTGGCACATTCCACTGAAATGGCCCCAAGATGGCGCCAGGAAGGAGGCTTCCACTGTATAAACAATGAAGACAATGGGTTTATAAATTCATAGTGTCCATTTTGAGGGGGGGGGGAGAGCATACGCAGTTCAACCCGGGTTGTGGGGTTTTAGAGTGTTTATTCCGGTGCTACTGGCAATGTTGTCTGCAGTGTTCCTTTCTTCTCTTAGATTGTATTATATTTCAATAGTACTCTTTCTTCCACAGTTTTCAATTCGTACAACACCGCCTTGATGTAGGTATAAAAGTGTTCTCGCGTCGTTCACAACTCACCTGTTGAGCGGGAATTAGAGCTCAGCGTCGATTCGACGTGAAATGATGACGTGAAATTAATTACACGAGTGTGGATCATGCTACGGGTCTACAATTTTCTAAGGATAATATATGAATCAATACCTTAATCGTGTCCAATACTGAGTGTTATCAGCCACAACTAGAGCGAATTGAAAAATTCAATTTTTATCATTTCACGTCATCATCATTTCACGTCACAGTGTCAGGGAACAACTTGACATTTCACGTCAGACTATTGCTTGCAAAATGAAATATATTCGATGAAGTGCGGTATATTGAAATGGGACAACTTCTATTTGAAGCAGATACTTTTTCGGGGCGAGGGCGTCCATAGCATGCAAACCGCGTGGCATCTAGACCTGTATAGTGCAGAGTTGTTAAAATACCGGTATTTTTTGAAAGCGTAAGCGTAAGCGTAAATACACTTTCCAAATTTGAGTGTGGATACTAAAAGCGTAAGGTATTTTTTAAATACCTAGGAAAGCGTAAAATAAAGCGTAAGCGTAAAAAATTTCCAGGTAGTTTTTGCTCAGTGAATACGTCCAAAATCAAGCTTCAGCGACATTTTTTGCATGTCCACTTGGTAGTCTGCCCTTAGATGTTGATGGCAATTAATCGACAGCAACAGTTAATTAGGTAATCTTCATTTCCAAACTCGGACTTTATGCTGTCGATTTTGCGATGTATTTATACCTAATTCTCATAAATACTTCTTCTAATAGCGTAAACGTAAGACATACTTATACTTATGTCACCTTCATTTTCGAACTCGGACGTAGTGCATTTTCAGCCACAAAATTTCTATTCTAACGCCATTGCCATCTAAAGCCATCTAAATATTTTGCCCGAGGACACAGTATAAAAGTGACTATCATATTGCGACACAATTTGTAGATGTGCCGCTATTTCCAGTGCATTACTGCACACATGCAGTCATTTTTTTGATATGCAGTTTCGTTCACTTTCTTTTTTGTAGGTATACACTTTTTACAAAAGCATAAAACCGGACAATGTGAATAACTTTTTTACGCTTTTAGTACCCAGGTATTTCTGCCGGAAAGTGTAATAAAGTGTACGGGTATTTTTTGAAAGCGTAAGCATAAGCGTAAGTATAAATACCCATTTACCCAGGTATTTCGGGTAAGCGTAAATACGCTTTCGCAACTCTGGTATAGTGTATGGCATCAATTTCTCCCAGCTTGGTATCTAGACCCGCTTGGCAACTATCCAGTGCCACATACCAAGCGGACGGTGGCGTAAATGCCAAGCGGCCTGGTAGAGCCATATGCCAAGCGGTTTGGGGAGTCTACATGCCATGCGGGTAGGCGGGGGGATGTCATGAGCGGTGTGACCAGGCTGGCCGCTGGTGAAAGTTGTTTTGGCAATGTGTTACTGGCCAACTGTATTTTGTGCATCAATTCATGTGCAATAAACAATTGGCCAGTAACACATTGCCAAAATAGCAATGGAAACCAGAGTTGTTAAAATACCGGTATTTTTGGAAAGCGTAAGCGTAAGCGTAAATACACTTTCCAAATTTTGAGTGTGGATACTAAAAGCGTAAGGTATTTTTTAAATACCTAGGAAAGCGTAAAATAAAGCGTAAGCGTAAAAAATTTCCAGGTAGTTTTTGCTCAGTGAATTCGTCCAAAATCAAGCTTTCAGCGACATTTTTTGCATGTCCACTTGGTAGTCTGCACTGTGCCCTTAGATGTTGATGGCGATTAATCGACAGCGACAGTGAATAAATCTTCATTTCCGAACTCGGACTTTGTGCTGTCGATTTTTGAGATGTACTTATACCTAATTATCATAAATACTTACTGCATTTATT
>OZ038450.1:30787493-30843819 GCA_964036195.1 Sphaerolaimus hirsutus | reverse complement strand
AAGTGATTGCCACATCATTCTGATCATTTTAAGTGCTCAACCATCAAAATCGGTTGAAAATTCATGGAAATATGCACTTCCAAAGGTGAGACCACTGAGAAACTGCCCGATATTTACTTCAGAAATTCCAGCCCGGTGCGGTGCCTTTCGGTGCTAGCACCGGCAACCCGCCGGTGCCCTTCGGTGCCGGTGCCATTTTTTCCAAAAGGCACCGGTGCCGGTGCGGTGCGGTGCCATTTTCTGGCCGGTGCCCCAGGGTGCCAGGTGCCCTTTTCATGTGTTGGCAAAGGTGCCGGTGCGGTGCGGTGCCATTTTTCCCGGTGCCTTTAACATCACTAGTAGATGGTATGTACACTGTTCTAACGTGACACCGACATTGTTTTAACGTGTGTTCTGCAGTACACTGAACACAAACTACAGTATTTGTCATGTACGTTCCCTTTACACTCAATTTGGGGGGGGGTATTTCGAGGGGGGGGGTGATTGTTTCATAGTGGTCTCGAGAGGGGGGGGGGTCAAACGAGGGGGGGGTATTTCGAGGGGAGGGGTATTTCGAGGAAATACGGTAGGCACTATAAATTAATAACCCCCCCCTCGAAATACCCCACCAATTGAGTGTAAATGGTACATCAATGACACAAGCTGTGGTTCATGACCCATGCAATGCATAACACACGTTATAAACAATGATTGGGTTACGTTAGAACATGGTTTATACCATCTACATACTTATATAAGGTTGTGGACTCTTATATATGGTGGTTTTTGTCGCATTTTTCTGCGTCTGAGTACATTATTAGTACGGGGAGTTAAAAAAAATTCTGGCGAAATAATAACCCCCACTCGAATTACCCCCCTCGAAATACCCCCCACCCCTCAAAATTCTCACTATGAAAAAAATGAACCCCCTGGGGGTATTTCGAGGAAATACGGTAGTTACTTTTAGACACCCAACAATCGCAAACCATCTGTAATAAAGATTAATTTTTTAATGCTTTTTTCTAATACTTTTTTATTTTTTATTATTTTTCGAATACTTTTTTTCTTTTTTTTCTTCGAATACTTTTTGATTTATATTTTTCACTTTATCACTTTGTTTTGCAGCTGGTTTTTCTAGTGCTGAAAAAAGGGCTATTTACACAGGCCCCGGCCGGGGACCGGTCCCGGGCAAAAAATTAAAATTGTCAAAAGTCAGTAATTGGTGTGTATGGGTTGATTGCATGTAAATTAGGTTAATTAACACCAAATTTGCATGCACAAAATTTCTGCAACACAGTTACACACACCCATGCATATTTTTTGGGGGTGTGTGTGAATTTATTTCAGATTTTGCTCAAATTTGGCATGCCTGTACTCCTTAGCTTAGTGAGTTCGCATGGCAAATTTCAGCTCAGGGCGATCCGACCGGGGCCATTTTAACATTGTCGGGGACCGGGCCCCAGCAGGATTTCGATAACTATACAAAAATACAGTGATCGATGAAAATTAAGATGTAAGTAAAATCGGATTCACTTATCGCCCTGAGCTGAAATTTCGCATGTGAACTCACTAAGCGAAGGAGTACACTCATGCCAAAATTCAGACAAATCCAAAAAAATTATACACATCCCCAAAGAAAATGCATCATTGCATGTAACCATCTTGCAAAAATTTTGTGCATGCTAATTTGGTGATAATTCACCTAATTAACATGCAAACAACCCATAAACACCAATTAGATACTTTTGAAAAAAAAATTTTTTTGCCGGGGACCGGTCCCCGGCTGGGACATGTGTAAATAGACAGGAAAAAAATTTGAAAACTTGAAAAAATATGTTAATTTGAAAACTTTTTTTATTTTAGAATTTTTGTTTGCCATAGTTTCATGCTTACAGTATACCGTATTTCCTCGAAATACCGCCCCCCCACCCCTCGAAATACCCCCCTCTCAAAAAACCACCAGCGCCATGGCGTTTTTCCATCACTACAACAGTACATTGCACATTTGTATGACGTTCACACTTGACTGTACACTTTACAGTGTGCGCGACTGGCACCTGGCTTCAGGCCCGCTTCACAGAAGAAACCGAAATTTAGATCGCATTCGTAATTGGCCTGGCAATCCTTCTCATCGGCGCCGTCTTTGCAGACTATTTCTTTATTGCAACGCTCGCCCTCGTGGACGCAGTTTGACGCGTAGTATTTTGACGTATAGTGGTTCGTGTTGAGGCCAGCCTCGCAGTAGAAACCCCGGCAGTTGTCTGCGAACGCTAAAGCTCTGAAAAGCCAAACAATTTATGGGGGTAGTTTGAGTGGGGGTTTATTATTTTCCCGGCTCACTCAGACCAGGGGGTATTTCGAGGGGGTGGGGTTTATTCAAGTGGAGGATACGGTGTGTGGAACACTTTGCTGCTTCTTCATTTCAAAACACATTGATCCAACACAGAGAAAGGCAACGAAACAACAGTTAAAACATTGGTGACAACTAACGATGGCAAAAAAAGATTCGAAAATTCGAAAACATTTTCGAATTTTCGAATTTTTTCGTAATTTTCGAATTTTTATTTCGCCCCTAGAAAAACCACTTAAAAATCGATTTATTTTTCAAAAGATTCGAAAATTCGAAAATTCGAAAATTCAAAAATAGTTTTCGAATTTTTTAGGGAATTCAAGGCAACAAAAAACGCTGTTAAGTTCAACGTGCTAAATAAATCAACGATTGATACTCGGCGCGTATCGAAAAGCGAAACGTAACAAAAAAACGTTGAAATGTCATCCACGGCGGAAGAGGCGGACTTCGACGCATCCGTTTTTATACTGTATTTCCTCGAAATATTTCCCCCTCGAAATACCCCCTCAAAGTTTTCACTATACATTTATAAACCCCCCTCGAAATACCACCCCCCCCCAATTTGGTGTATAGAGAACGTAATGCAGTTTGTGATCTGGGAAATACAGAACACACATCAAAAACAATGACTGTGTTGTTTAGAACAGGGTCTTATAAATGGCGTTAGTACCATCTACGTTAGTACCATCTAATTTAGTACCATCTACGTACTTATATAAGTATATAGAGTCTTATAAATGGCAGTTTTTGTTGCATTTTTTGACATCTGTGTTACCTAAAAACAATAATTTAGTACTGGGATTTCGAAAAATTTCTGGCTAAATAATACACCCCGTCGAAATACCCACCCTCGTTTAACCCCCCCAAGTTTCCACTCTGAAAAAATAATATGGTATTTGATGCCATTTTTGTATTTTTTTGCTGATATTTTATTTGATGCCAACTTTTAAATTGTTGTTTTTATTGCCTTCACTCTGTTGGCGAATTAAATGTATCAATGTGTGAATTAAATGAAGCAGCACACTGGTTTGCATAACTCCTTCATCCATTTTTAATGCTAATTTATGGTAAAAATAAGGTTATAACAACTGAGCAGAACATGAAGACAGTCTAAATTCTGTGTTTAAAGCTTAATATTCAATATTTTTCAAAAAAGATTCGAAAATTATTTGAAAAAATTCGAAAACTGGCCAAAAAAATTCGAAAATTGCCAAAAAAGATTCGAAAATTCGAAATTCGAAAATTAAATTCGAAATTCGAAAATTATTTTGAAGAAAAATTCGAAAATTCGAAAATTCATTTCAGAAAAAACACTTAAAAATTTAAATACTTTTTTTTCGACTGTTTGCCATTGTTTGTGACAACTGACAACTATTAAGCCAGAATTACAGCTCAGCGGCGTTTGACGTGAAATGATGACGTCGTAAAATTGATTACATCAAAATATACATATAGGTACAGCGTTGAAATATCTGAATTTGATAGTTCTAGTAATTGTGTGTAATGTCCTAAAAAAAATTAAGAAAATAATTATTTTTTAATAAGTTATTAATTTTACATCAAAATTTACACATTCTACATCAAACATTTTAGGTCACCAAAATTTTTTGGCTATTTACACAGGTCCCAGCCGGGGACCAGTCCCCAGCAAAAAATAAAAAAATTCAAAAGTCTATAATTGGCGTGTAAGGGTTGTTTGCATGTTAATTAGGTGAATTATCACTAGGGTGTCAAATTTCTGTTTTCCGTTTTCCGTTTCCATTTTTTGCAGGCAATTTTTTTCTGTTTTCCGTTCCGTTTTCCAGCTGCTGAAATTTTTTTTCCATTTTCCATTCCGTTTCCTGGCCACATTTTTTACGTTTCCGTTTTTCCGGCTCATTTTCCATTTTCTGGCTACATTTAACGGCTACGTTTTCCAGCCACCCCAATTTTTTGTTTTCCACCTCATTTTACCTTTTTTGGCTAAAGTTACTGTTTACTGTACCAGCCAAACTGGGAAAAAAATTATGCAGATTGCCAATTATGTAAATTTTTCATTTCAAATTTTTCCCTCTTCCAGCAAAATTTCAGCAAATTTTATCCGTTTTTTTTGCTAAAATTTCAGCAAATTTTTATGTTTCCATGCAAATTTCATTTCTCTGTTTCCGTTTTTCTGGCACCTTTTTTTGTTTTCCAGCCACTGAAATTTTTTTTCCGTTTCCGTTTCCGTTTTCCGCCAATTGCTATTTTTTCCGTTTTCCGTTCTGTTTTCCGGCCACTAAAATTTTTTTCCGTTTCCGTTTTCCATAAAAAAAATTTTTGACACCCTAATTATCACCAAATTAGCATGCACAAAATTTTTGTGAGACGGTGACACGTGCTGATGCATTTTATTTGTGGGAGTGTGTAAATTTTTTTTGGAGTTGTCTGAATTTTGGCATGTGAGTACTCCTTCATTTAGTGAGTACGCATGCCAAATTTCAGCTCAGTGCGGTTACTGTTTCTTATTTTATTCATACTTTACTTTTTTCAATCACTGTATTTTTGTACAGTGATAGAAATCCTGCTAGGGACCGGTCTCCGGCAATGTCGCAATGGCCCCGACCGGGGTCAAAAGTCCCCAGTGCGAAAAAAATTTTTTCAGTAAACAAAGAATTTTGGTCCCTGACCGGGGACATTCGTCCCCAGCAGGGGACAAATTTTTAGTTTGTCCCCTACTGGGGACGAACGTCCCCAGTTATGGACCAAAATTCTTTGTTTACTAAAAAAATTTTTCTCACCAGTGACATTTGACCCCGGGCAGACCCATTTCCACATTGCCGGGGACTGGGCCCCGGCAGGATTTCGATCACTTTACAAAAATACAGTGATCAAAAAAAATTAAAGTATAAATGAAATAAAAACCGGTAACCGCCCGGAGCTAAAATTTGGCACTAAATACTCACTAAATGAAGGAGTACACACATGCCAAATTTGAGATGAGTCAGAATAATTTTATACACCCGCCCAAAAAAATATGCATTGTAGTGTGTAACCATCTTGCAAAAATTTTGTGCATGCTAATTTGGTGATAATTCACCTAATTAACATGCAAACAACCCATACACACCAATTATAGACTTTTGAAAAAAATTATTTTTTGCCAGGGCCCGATCCCCGGCTGGGACCTGTGTAAATAGCCAAAAATTCTGACGTTAAATTAATGACTACTTAAATAATGATTATTTGGTAAATTTTTGTTGGGACATTACACACAATTACTAGAACTATCTAATTCTGAAATTTCAATGCTGTACCTTTGCCTATTTTGGTGTTATCAATTTTACGACATCATCATTTCACGTCAAACGCCGCTGAGCTGTAATTCCGGCTTAATAGAGCAAAGTAAGGTTCAGATGGTGTTTCACACTTTACTGGATGCGTGATTGACACTATTTCAATGTCTTTTGACGATATTTTCATTACTGTATTTCTCTGTGTAAACTGCCCCCCTGTGCACACTGCCCGGGGCATTATACAGCTTTATAGCGCCCCCGGGACGCTATGCACGGTTTGAAAAAATGTTAGAACAGTCTACATTTTTACATCTCAAATCAAGCTGAAACGTTTACTTTATTTGAACTGTTTGAATGTTGTGCCTTGCAGCACGCATTGTTATTCCGCAGTATGCACGTTTTCCATTAAATTCTGTGCACGCTTTGAGGGAACACAAAATACCTTTTTAAGTTTTTTCAAGTTTTAAAAAAGGTTGCTGAAAAGTGCCTAGGTTTTGAAAATATTCGCAAATTGACGCACCAAGCATCAACTGTTGATTGATATAACACGTTGAACTTAAAAATGCATTTTGCAGCCTTGGATTTTGGGAAAAATTTCAAAAACGATTTTTGAATTTTCTGAAAAAATCGCTTTTTAAGTGTTTTTTCCAGGGGTGGGATACAAATTTGAAAATTTTGAAAAAATTCAAAAAAGCAAAAATATTTTCTCATCTTTTTGCCATCGTTACCTGCATTACAATCCAGTTCATCCAAGCCATCCTGACACGCTGGAATACCATCACACACATGGCTGGATGGAATGCAGTTGAGGTCGTGAAGAACAGTCTTGCACTTGAAGTCGCAGTCGCTCCAGAACGGAGGCAGGCACACTGCACCGTTTGAAAACATAGTATTGTGGCAGAAGATAGTGTGTAACATTATCGTAAAATGTAAAACTTTAAATATTTAAGTTGACGTTCTTATGTTCGCATTTATATTTAGTTAATTCAATTAACAATATTCCTTTTCAGTTCACATTCACCATTTAATATCTCAAGCGATCGTGTTTACAACGTGTGCTTTACGTTGCTCACATATTTAGATCTTAGTCAATGCTCACATTCCGCCACATTTCCTTGACAAGCGGCACGCAAATATGCCGACATGTTTATGTTAAGCGGCGGGCTCGCCCCAAGCGAGGGGCCGGGCCCGCGCGCCATTTCAAATGCTGTCTGGCTTGTCTCACATTTTCACTATCTTGCCAGTTTAGCTCGCTTTTCATCGTCAAAAGCAAGCGGGCAAGAATTGAACTTTCACAATTGGAAATGTTGGGTAAAAATCGGAGATTAGAGCCGACCGATTGGCGCCAAGCCAGTTGCCATCGGTCTGGCCCTTAAAAGCCGATCTCACAGCTAAAATTGGCAGTGTTTGCAACCTCGTCAACTTCACAAAAATCTCTTCCTAGGATCTAAATAAGCGCTGTTGTCACTTTTATTAAGTCGCTTATTTTTGGTGCTAAGTTTTAACCCTTGGTGCTTTAAATCACCTTAGTGCTTTATTCACACCCGCGCTATTTAAGGTGCTTTGTTCACAACCGCGCCACATAATTATCGCCTTGTTGTTGTAATTAAGTGCCTTCTTTAAATTGCCTTATTTCTTCGGTAATTTGCGTTTAATTTACGTTTCATTTAAGTAATTAATTTAGTTGTAAATTAATTCCCTTATTTAAGTATATTTTATTTACATTTATTTCTTTGTATTTAATTGTCTAAATAAAAACGTTCATCAAACTCTCTTGGAAACAATCTAAATATTGAATCACACTAACTCACGTCAATTCACTTCAACTCAACTAATCACATTGATAAAATAGCGGAACGTCAACTAAGAGACGACGCTTCACGTCACAATTCATTTGTTCACATTCGTCCTCTTCCTTGGTTAGGAATAGGAGCTCGTTCACAAGTCAACTCAATTAGTTCCGTACTATTTTACAGATAGAGTGGGAACATGTTAATGTGTGAAGACAATTTTGCTTGGATCTAGGTACATGCTTTTACATGCTTCCGCATGCTTCCTAATGTTTCATGGAAATTCAGCAAAATAATGATTTCAAATGTAGCGTCTTCCACATGCTTCCACATGCTTCATGGGATTTCAGATGAAGTGTCTTCCACATGCTTCCACATGCTTCATGGGATTTCAGATGAAGTGTCTTCCACATGCTTCCACATGCTTCATGGGATTTCAGATGAAGTGTCTTCCACATGCTTCCACATGCTTCATGGGATTTCAGATGAAGTGTCTTCCACATGCTTCCACATGCTTCATGGGATTTCAGATGAAGTGTCTTCCACATGCTTCCACATGCTTCATGTGATTTCAGATGAAGTGTCTTCCACATGCTTCCACATGCTTCATGTGATTTCAGATGAAGTGTCTTCCACATGCTTCCACATGCTTCATGTGATTTCAGATGAAGTGTCTTCCACATGCTTCCACATCCTTCATGGTATTTTAGGTGCATTCTCTCCCACTTGCATCAATGAGATTGTCAGGTGAATTGTCTCCCACAACTGCTTGAGAATTCAGTTTCCTAAATGGACTTTCTTTGTGGTTATATCTGCAAGCAATCATGTCAGAAGTAGTGATGGAAAGCCACTGGTGCTGGTGCTTTGTGGTGCCCTTCTTTGAGGATGCCCTGCTGGTACCGGTGCCATTTGATTAAAATAGCACCGGTACTGGTACTATGCGGTGCCATTTGTTTGTGGGTGCTGTTATGTCAACAGATGTTTTGTGATGTATGTAAATGCACTTAGTAATTTTCCGTAATTGCTATAGTACAATTGTTCTTTGAAGTAATTGTATTTATGCTCCATCACGGGTACAATCAGGAGCTTTCAAGGACTCCAATAAAAGCATAAAAATAGAAAAGATCTTCAAACATATGCCAAAGGTGCTAGCACCAGGGCCAAAGTGATAGGCACTGGGAAAGGCACCGCCCAAGTGTCCATATGGTGTAAAATTTGGTCCACAGCATGTGCTTATTTGAATAAAAAAGCAGCAATACATTCAACCAACTGTTTTCAGTCTACCGTATTATCTCGAAATACCCCCAGGGGTTTTTTTTTCACCAGCAAAATTTGAGGGTGGATAATTCAAGGGGGGTTTATTCGAGGGGGGGAGTTATTATTTCGCCAGAAGTTTTTGGAAATCCCCCATACTTAGATGTAGAAAAATCAAACAAGTACATAGATGTACCGTATTACCTCGTATTATCCCCCCCCCCTTGAATTACCCCCCCCCCTCGAATTAACCCCCCCTCAAAATGGGCTGGGGAAATAATAAACCCCCCCTCAAAATACCCCCCTCCAGACTGATGTACATCATGTATTCAATGTACATGATGTATTTATTATTACTTATTTGCATCGCAGCACCACTTATATGCTTATTTGTGTAGAGAGTTACATGTATAGCCCCAATAATAACCTATTTTCTCACGTTTATTACTGTTTTTGTGTAAGAAAAAGGGTATTCTTTACTATGAATTTCACGAAAATTTCTGACGAAATAATAAAACACCCCATCGAATAAACCCCTCCCCTCGAATTAACCCCCCCCTCAAATTTTGCTGGCGAAATAATAAACCCCCATGGGGGTATTTCGAGGTAATACGGAATATGTGTTTCTAGGCATATATAACTCTATATACACATAAACCCTTCCCTAACATCACTCAATCATCGGTTTTTTAATGTGTGTTCTCCATTGTACAGATCACAAACTGCGGTATTTGTCATGTACATTCTCTTTACGCTCAATTTTGGGGGGTACTTCGTGGGAGAGGGCGGTTATTATTTCCTCAGCCATATTTTAGGGGGGTATTTCAAGAGGGGTTAATTCAAGGGGAAGTTAATTCGAGGTAATACGGTATTTAAAAAAAAATGTCCCATCAAATATATTTTGAATCCACCAAACCGTTCTGAAGATGGAACAAAACAACTGTGTTGTATTTTCTGTCATAAATATTTAGATTATTTCAACATTCTGTTCATAATTTGTCATCAGTTTATGACAAAATATACATTTTCTGTACAACATTCCACCCCAGTCAGTAGACAACAGTAATATTTATGTGTATTGGAGCGTATTAAATGTTTGAGTTTCATTTGTAATTATTTGTGATCATTTTAAGTGCTCGTCAACCATCAAATTCAGTTGAAAATTCATGGAAATATGCAGTTCCGAATCCGAAGTCATGCCTCTAAGAAAATACCCAATAAATACCTCGGAACCTCCAGCCCGGTGCGGTGCCTTTCGGTGCTAGCACCGGCAGCCGACGGTGCCCCAGGGTGCCGGTGCTATTTTTTCAAAATGGCACTGGTGCCGGTGTGGTGCGGTGCCATTTTCTTCCAGTGTCTTTTCCATCACTAGTCAGGACAGGAGTGAACTCGTATACTTTTTGCAGAATTCCAAGTGGACTTCTCGCCCAATTTTTGGGCACTAGGCAGTAAATACCAACTGGAAAGCATTGATAAGCCTTTTGCGAGTATTGTTATATCCACGTTATTTGCACAGCATGCTTCAAAAATGTCAGAAGTGCATTATGCTTGAAGCATGTGGTAACAAGCAGAGTTGTTAAAAAACTGGTATTTTTGGAAAGTGTAAGTGTAAACACACTTTCCAAATTTTAAATATGGATACCAAAAGTGTAATGCGGCGTTTACACGGATTTCATGGCTACGACAAATCTTTTTTTTAAAGTTCCATAACTCCGGAATAAAGTTCCATATTCACAAGTAAAAATGGTTGAGTATAAATTATACTTAGGTGTATATGTGTGTGTAATTTCAGTTCAATTGGCTCAGTCATTAAATAGTTATGGACCATTGAATTTTTTTATTCTGCCGGGCCTTACGACAGCTTTCCGACAAATCTGAAAAAAACTCGATTTTCACGCTGCGAGAGTGTGACGATCACAGATTGTTGTCACACGCAGAATCTGACAGGACGACAAAGTGGTTGATATTTGATAACGAGGCCGATTTGTCGTCACACACGTAAAATTTGCAATTTTCATTTAAAAAATGTCTGTTACGACACATATTTTTTGTTGTCACACGAAATCCATGTAAACACGGCCTAAGGTATTTTTAAAATACCCTGGAAAGTGTAAACAAGTGTAAGTGTAAAAAATTTTTATAGAAAGAACTGTCACTGTTGAGCATTAGAAAACACCACTGTTTGCACCTTTAGATCAATTTATCTATCATTTTCATTCATTATTTCACATTTTACTGCCAATTATGAAACATTGCAAACTGTAACAAATTTAGTGGTACAAAGTTGCTTAATAATGGCACTTTTTCAGTGTTGATATTTTACTGATTAAGCAATGTGATACACACTGTTACTATGCAAGAATGTACATGCAGCAAATATCAATGCAAAAGCCAGACGAGTTTGTGTCCAGCTGGTGAAACTGTATTTACAAAAGTATGATGAAACTGTAGAATACCATGAGTACTGTTCAAAGGTCAGAGATAGTGCTAGTTCACACATTTGCCATTTTTTCTACATTCAATGCATAACTGAAAGTGTCCACTGTGCAGTTATTTTTTGTACATGAACCTGTTTTATGTATTCTCAAAAGCATAAAACAATACCATCAGAAAGAAATCCACTTTCTGTACCCGGGTATTTTGCCCAGGAAAGTGTAAAAAAGTGTACAGGTATTTTATGAAAGTGAAAGTGTTAATATAAATACTGTATTTCCTCAAATTACCCCCCGGGGGGGGTTATTTTTTCAGAGTGAAAATTTTGAGAGAAAAACGCAAAAAATGCAACAATAACCACCATTTTTAAGCCACAAATTCATAGTGCCCTTTTTGAGGGGGGGGGATTTCGAGGGGGGGGGGTATTTCAATGAAATACGGTACCCATTTACCCGGGTATCTCGGGTAAGTGTAAATACACTTTCACAACTCTGGTAACAAGGTGCTTCACATTTACCCAGAAAGCTTCCACGACTTTCAAGAGTACATTTTTTTGTCGCAGTCACATTTTCTAAGTGGATTTTGAGAACAAACTTATGGTGTCCGATAAAACGCATCATGCGAGATGAATTTTACTTTTGCTAGGTATTTACATGTACCAAATTTGAATTTACAAAACCTCTATCTAAACTTGAGTAATACTTTATTGTAGATAAATGCATGTGACTTACATACAACACCGAGCGAGCCCACGAGCAGCACAAGCAGCAGCTGCATGTTTCCAATGGTCGCTCGAATCTGGATGCTCTTCCACAGTTGGACAAATTCTGATGGATTATGTAATTTCGACTGTTGGGGCACAGTTTTATACCAGTGCCACAGACGCGTTGTAAAGTGCCATCGAAGCTTTTTCTTGACATCAAAAACATTTTGCTTGTTTTTCTGCTTCTGTTGTTTTACGATCCCTTTGATGTCCAATCCGTTGCGGTACCGAACATTTTGTAAAAAAATGCCAGCTTCCAGACAGCGACGCAGGATTATCAATTCATGTTTTATAGACATGCTGTAAACTGCCATCGAAGCTTTTTTCCTGATATCATGTACATTTTTTGCTTCTTTTCTAGCCGTGTTGATGAACCTTTGATGTATTATCCATGTATTCCTTTTCTTAGCATTTGAAAAAATGTTGCATATTCTTTCACAACATTGTATGCCACCATGTCTGCCGAGTTTACCATCAAAACAAACATAAACATTTCTGATGTCAAGAAAAAGCTTCAAAAGCACTTTACAACATGTCTATAGGGTGTCTATTGCCGGACACGCGCCGCTGTCCGAAATCTGGATTTTTTTTTCAAAATGTTCGGTACCGCAACTAGCATTGAAAAAAACGACCGATTTTGAGAAAATATAATTAAATATTATCTCAGAAAATCTCCCAAGAAAAAAATATAATTAAATCTCTTGGGTTATTTTTGAAAATATAATTAAATCTCTGAGAAAATCTCTTGCAGTTCAAAAAAATCTCATAAAATCTCTCAACTTTAAGTATTTTTTCATCGATATTTCAAGATGTTTGAACCATTGAGAGTAAATAGTAAGCACACTATGCGTTGTTTAACTTTTTCATTCAGAATTTCATATGATAACAGCATATTATCTACTGATGGCACACTTTGTACTACCCTGTATTTAGTATCTGAATAATGAACAAAAATATGGTTTAGGCACATTTTTCCTCATAGTAGAATACATTACTTTTACGTGTGATGATCCCCACAGAATTTATCAGATGACTTTTTCACCAAAATTTGGTAACAATATTTCCAAAGCATGCTGTCAACTCTTTAGTTGTTAAAACGGCTAGAACCCAGTGCATAAGTTACCCGTTGCACAAGTAGCAAAACCCAGTGCTCAGTGGTTAGGTACAACCCCGTACTTGAGCACTGGGTTTTCATGGGACTGCAGGGGTTCAGTATAGTTCAGGGGTTAAAACATATTTACATTTACTCAAAAATACATATACTTGAGTATTAAGTAAATACATATAAATTTACCCTGAAAAAGTACCAGTACTCTATTTTATGTATACTTCTTGAAAGTACTTGTGTACAGAAAATGTTTTTCAGATAACTTTTTTATTGGCTCTTTCATGCCATAGAACAGGAAAAAGGGAAGAAAAACTACAAATAGCGGGAAAATAGCCAAAAATGGGTATATAAGCAAATATATAGTTTAAATAAGATGGAAATTTGTAATAAACGCACATGAACTAGTGAAGTTGAAGGTGAAAATAGGCAATATAGAGAGATTTTCTCATCATTCTCATTTTCTCATCGACATCATCATTTCACGTCAAACGCCGCTGAGCTGTAATTCCGGCTTAATAGAGCAAAGTAAGGTTCAGATGGTGTTTCACACTTTACTGGATGCGTGATTGACACTATTTCAATGTCTTTTGACGATATTTTCATTACTGTATTTCTCTGTGTAAACTGCCCCCCTGTGCACACTGCCCGGGGCATTATACAGCTTTATAGCGCCCCCGGGACGCTATGCACGGTTTGAAAAAATGTTAGAACAGTCTACATTTTTACATCTCAAATCAAGCTGAAACGTTTACTTTATTTGAACTGTTTGAATGTTGTGCCTTGCAGCACGCATTGTTATTCCGCAGTATGCACGTTTTCCATTAAATTCTGTGCACGCTTTGAGGGAACACAAAATACCTTTTTAAGTTTTTTCAAGTTTTAAAAAAGGTTGCTGAAAAGTGCCTAGGTTTTGAAAATATTCGCAAATTGACGCACCAAGCATCAACTGTTGATTGATATAACACGTTGAACTTAAAAATGCATTTTGCAGCCTTGGATTTTGGGAAAAATTTCAAAAACGATTTTTGAATTTTCTGAAAAAATCGCTTTTTAAGTGTTTTTTCCAGGGGTGGGATACAAATTTGAAAATTTTGAAAAAATTCAAAAAAGCAAAAATATTTTCTCATCTTTTTGCCATCGTTACCTGCATTACAATCCAGTTCATCCAAGCCATCCTGACACGCTGGAATACCATCACACACATGGCTGGATGGAATGCAGTTGAGGTCGTGAAGAACAGTCTTGCACTTGAAGTCGCAGTCGCTCCAGAACGGAGGCAGGCACACTGCACCGTTTGAAAACATAGTATTGTGGCAGAAGATAGTGTGTAACATTATCGTAAAATGTAAAACTTTAAATATTTAAGTTGACGTTCTTATGTTCGCATTTATATTTAGTTAATTCAATTAACAATATTCCTTTTCAGTTCACATTCACCATTTAATATCTCAAGCGATCGTGTTTACAACGTGTGCTTTACGTTGCTCACATATTTAGATCTTAGTCAATGCTCACATTCCGCCACATTTCCTTGACAAGCGGCACGCAAATATGCCGACATGTTTATGTTAAGCGGCGGGCTCGCCCCAAGCGAGGGGCCGGGCCCGCGCGCCATTTCAAATGCTGTCTGGCTTGTCTCACATTTTCACTATCTTGCCAGTTTAGCTCGCTTTTCATCGTCAAAAGCAAGCGGGCAAGAATTGAACTTTCACAATTGGAAATGTTGGGTAAAAATCGGAGATTAGAGCCGACCGATTGGCGCCAAGCCAGTTGCCATCGGTCTGGCCCTTAAAAGCCGATCTCACAGCTAAAATTGGCAGTGTTTGCAACCTCGTCAACTTCACAAAAATCTCTTCCTAGGATCTAAATAAGCGCTGTTGTCACTTTTATTAAGTCGCTTATTTTTGGTGCTAAGTTTTAACCCTTGGTGCTTTAAATCACCTTAGTGCTTTATTCACACCCGCGCTATTTAAGGTGCTTTGTTCACAACCGCGCCACATAATTATCGCCTTGTTGTTGTAATTAAGTGCCTTCTTTAAATTGCCTTATTTCTTCGGTAATTTGCGTTTAATTTACGTTTCATTTAAGTAATTAATTTAGTTGTAAATTAATTCCCTTATTTAAGTATATTTTATTTACATTTATTTCTTTGTATTTAATTGTCTAAATAAAAACGTTCATCAAACTCTCTTGGAAACAATCTAAATATTGAATCACACTAACTCACGTCAATTCACTTCAACTCAACTAATCACATTGATAAAATAGCGGAACGTCAACTAAGAGACGACGCTTCACGTCACAATTCATTTGTTCACATTCGTCCTCTTCCTTGGTTAGGAATAGGAGCTCGTTCACAAGTCAACTCAATTAGTTCCGTACTATTTTACAGATAGAGTGGGAACATGTTAATGTGTGAAGACAATTTTGCTTGGATCTAGGTACATGCTTTTACATGCTTCCGCATGCTTCCTAATGTTTCATGGAAATTCAGCAAAATAATGATTTCAAATGTAGCGTCTTCCACATGCTTCCACATGCTTCATGGGATTTCAGATGAAGTGTCTTCCACATGCTTCCACATGCTTCATGGGATTTCAGATGAAGTGTCTTCCACATGCTTCCACATGCTTCATGGGATTTCAGATGAAGTGTCTTCCACATGCTTCCACATGCTTCATGGGATTTCAGATGAAGTGTCTTCCACATGCTTCCACATGCTTCATGGGATTTCAGATGAAGTGTCTTCCACATGCTTCCACATGCTTCATGTGATTTCAGATGAAGTGTCTTCCACATGCTTCCACATGCTTCATGTGATTTCAGATAAAGTGTCTTCCACATGCTTCCACATGCTTCATGTGATTTCAGATGAAGTGTCTTCCACATGCTTCCACATCCTTCATGGTATTTTAGGTGCATTCTCTCCCACTTGCATCAATGAGATTGTCAGGTGAATTGTCTCCCACAACTGCTTGAGAATTCAGTTTCCTAAATGGACTTTCTTTGTGGTTATATCTGCAAGCAATCATGTCAGAAGTAGTGATGGAAAGCCACTGGTGCTGGTGCTTTGTGGTGCCCTTCTTTGAGGATGCCCTGCTGGTACCGGTGCCATTTGATTAAAATAGCACCGGTACTGGTACTATGCGGTGCCATTTGTTTGTGGGTGCTGTTATGTCAACAGATGTTTTGTGATGTATGTAAATGCACTTAGTAATTTTCCGTAATTGCTATAGTACAATTGTTCTTTGAAGTAATTGTATTTATGCTCCATCACGGGTACAATCAGGAGCTTTCAAGGACTCCAATAAAAGCATAAAAATAGAAAAGATCTTCAAACATATGCCAAAGGTGCTAGCACCAGGGCCAAAGTGATAGGCACTGGGAAAGGCACCGCCCAAGTGTCCATATGGTGTAAAATTTGGTCCACAGCATGTGCTTATTTGAATAAAAAAGCAGCAATACATTCAACCAACTGTTTTCAGTCTACCGTATTATCTCGAAATACCCCCAGGGGTTTTTTTTTCACCAGCAAAATTTGAGGGTGGATAATTCAAGGGGGGTTTATTCGAGGGGGGGAGTTATTATTTCGCCAGAAGTTTTTGGAAATCCCCCATACTTAGATGTAGAAAAATCAAACAAGTACATAGATGTACCGTATTACCTCGTATTATCCCCCCCCCCTTGAATTACCCCCCCCCCTCGAATTAACCCCCCCTCAAAATGGGCTGGGGAAATAATAAACCCCCCCTCAAAATACCCCCCTCCAGACTGATGTACATCATGTATTCAATGTACATGATGTATTTATTATTACTTATTTGCATCGCAGCACCACTTATATGCTTATTTGTGTAGAGAGTTACATGTATAGCCCCAATAATAACCTATTTTCTCACGTTTATTACTGTTTTTGTGTAAGAAAAAGGGTATTCTTTACTATGAATTTCACGAAAATTTCTGACGAAATAATAAAACACCCCATCGAATAAACCCCTCCCCTCGAATTAACCCCCCCCTCAAATTTTGCTGGCGAAATAATAAACCCCCATGGGGGTATTTCGAGGTAATACGGAATATGTGTTTCTAGGCATATATAACTCTATATACACATAAACCCTTCCCTAACATCACTCAATCATCGGTTTTTTAATGTGTGTTCTCCATTGTACAGATCACAAACTGCGGTATTTGTCATGTACATTCTCTTTACGCTCAATTTTGGGGGGTACTTCGTGGGAGAGGGCGGTTATTATTTCCTCAGCCATATTTTAGGGGGGTATTTCAAGAGGGGTTAATTCAAGGGGAAGTTAATTCGAGGTAATACGGTATTTAAAAAAAAATGTCCCATCAAATATATTTTGAATCCACCAAACCGTTCTGAAGATGGAACAAAACAACTGTGTTGTATTTTCTGTCATAAATATTTAGATTATTTCAACATTCTGTTCATAATTTGTCATCAGTTTATGACAAAATATACATTTTCTGTACAACATTCCACCCCAGTCAGTAGACAACAGTAATATTTATGTGTATTGGAGCGTATTAAATGTTTGAGTTTCATTTGTAATTATTTGTGATCATTTTAAGTGCTCGTCAACCATCAAATTCAGTTGAAAATTCATGGAAATATGCAGTTCCGAATCCGAAGTCATGCCTCTAAGAAAATACCCAATAAATACCTCGGAACCTCCAGCCCGGTGCGGTGCCTTTCGGTGCTAGCACCGGCAGCCGACGGTGCCCCAGGGTGCCGGTGCTATTTTTTCAAAATGGCACTGGTGCCGGTGTGGTGCGGTGCCATTTTCTTCCAGTGTCTTTTCCATCACTAGTCAGGACAGGAGTGAACTCGTATACTTTTTGCAGAATTCCAAGTGGACTTCTCGCCCAATTTTTGGGCACTAGGCAGTAAATACCAACTGGAAAGCATTGATAAGCCTTTTGCGAGTATTGTTATATCCACGTTATTTGCACAGCATGCTTCAAAAATGTCAGAAGTGCATTATGCTTGAAGCATGTGGTAACAAGCAGAGTTGTTAAAAAACTGGTATTTTTGGAAAGTGTAAGTGTAAACACACTTTCCAAATTTTAAATATGGATACCAAAAGTGTAATGCGGCGTTTACACGGATTTCATGGCTACGACAAATCTTTTTTTTAAAGTTCCATAACTCCGGAATAAAGTTCCATATTCACAAGTAAAAATGGTTGAGTATAAATTATACTTAGGTGTATATGTGTGTGTAATTTCAGTTCAATTGGCTCAGTCATTAAATAGTTATGGACCATTGAATTTTTTTATTCTGCCGGGCCTTACGACAGCTTTCCGACAAATCTGAAAAAAACTCGATTTTCACGCTGCGAGAGTGTGACGATCACAGATTGTTGTCACACGCAGAATCTGACAGGACGACAAAGTGGTTGATATTTGATAACGAGGCCGATTTGTCGTCACACACGTAAAATTTGCAATTTTCATTTAAAAAATGTCTGTTACGACACATATTTTTTGTTGTCACACGAAATCCATGTAAACACGGCCTAAGGTATTTTTAAAATACCCTGGAAAGTGTAAACAAGTGTAAGTGTAAAAAATTTTTATAGAAAGAACTGTCACTGTTGAGCATTAGAAAACACCACTGTTTGCACCTTTAGATCAATTTATCTATCATTTTCATTCATTATTTCACATTTTACTGCCAATTATGAAACATTGCAAACTGTAACAAATTTAGTGGTACAAAGTTGCTTAATAATGGCACTTTTTCAGTGTTGATATTTTACTGATTAAGCAATGTGATACACACTGTTACTATGCAAGAATGTACATGCAGCAAATATCAATGCAAAAGCCAGACGAGTTTGTGTCCAGCTGGTGAAACTGTATTTACAAAAGTATGATGAAACTGTAGAATACCATGAGTACTGTTCAAAGGTCAGAGATAGTGCTAGTTCACACATTTGCCATTTTTTCTACATTCAATGCATAACTGAAAGTGTCCACTGTGCAGTTATTTTTTGTACATGAACCTGTTTTATGTATTCTCAAAAGCATAAAACAATACCATCAGAAAGAAATCCACTTTCTGTACCCGGGTATTTTGCCCAGGAAAGTGTAAAAAAGTGTACAGGTATTTTATGAAAGTGAAAGTGTTAATATAAATACTGTATTTCCTCAAATTACCCCCCGGGGGGGGTTATTTTTTCAGAGTGAAAATTTTGAGAGAAAAACGCAAAAAATGCAACAATAACCACCATTTTTAAGCCACAAATTCATAGTGCCCTTTTTGAGGGGGGGGGATTTCGAGGGGGGGGGGTATTTCAATGAAATACGGTACCCATTTACCCGGGTATCTCGGGTAAGTGTAAATACACTTTCACAACTCTGGTAACAAGGTGCTTCACATTTACCCAGAAAGCTTCCACGACTTTCAAGAGTACATTTTTTTGTCGCAGTCACATTTTCTAAGTGGATTTTGAGAACAAACTTATGGTGTCCGATAAAACGCATCATGCGAGATGAATTTTACTTTTGCTAGGTATTTACATGTACCAAATTTGAATTTACAAAACCTCTATCTAAACTTGAGTAATACTTTATTGTAGATAAATGCATGTGACTTACATACAACACCGAGCGAGCCCACGAGCAGCACAAGCAGCAGCTGCATGTTTCCAATGGTCGCTCGAATCTGGATGCTCTTCCACAGTTGGACAAATTCTGATGGATTATGTAATTTCGACTGTTGGGGCACAGTTTTATACCAGTGCCACAGACGCGTTGTAAAGTGCCATCGAAGCTTTTTCTTGACATCAAAAACATTTTGCTTGTTTTTCTGCTTCTGTTGTTTTACGATCCCTTTGATGTCCAATCCGTTGCGGTACCGAACATTTTGTAAAAAAATGCCAGCTTCCAGACAGCGACGCAGGATTATCAATTCATGTTTTATAGACATGCTGTAAACTGCCATCGAAGCTTTTTTCCTGATATCATGTACATTTTTTGCTTCTTTTCTAGCCGTGTTGATGAACCTTTGATGTATTATCCATGTATTCCTTTTCTTAGCATTTGAAAAAATGTTGCATATTCTTTCACAACATTGTATGCCACCATGTCTGCCGAGTTTACCATCAAAACAAACATAAACATTTCTGATGTCAAGAAAAAGCTTCAAAAGCACTTTACAACATGTCTATAGGGTGTCTATTGCCGGACACGCGCCGCTGTCCGAAATCTGGATTTTTTTTTCAAAATGTTCGGTACCGCAACTAGCATTGAAAAAAACGACCGATTTTGAGAAAATATAATTAAATATTATCTCAGAAAATCTCCCAAGAAAAAAATATAATTAAATCTCTTGGGTTATTTTTGAAAATATAATTAAATCTCTGAGAAAATCTCTTGCAGTTCAAAAAAATCTCATAAAATCTCTCAACTTTAAGTATTTTTTCATCGATATTTCAAGATGTTTGAACCATTGAGAGTAAATAGTAAGCACACTATGCGTTGTTTAACTTTTTCATTCAGAATTTCATATGATAACAGCATATTATCTACTGATGGCACACTTTGTACTACCCTGTATTTAGTATCTGAATAATGAACAAAAATATGGTTTAGGCACATTTTTCCTCATAGTAGAATACATTACTTTTACGTGTGATGATCCCCACAGAATTTATCAGATGACTTTTTCACCAAAATTTGGTAACAATATTTCCAAAGCATGCTGTCAACTCTTTAGTTGTTAAAACGGCTAGAACCCAGTGCATAAGTTACCCGTTGCACAAGTAGCAAAACCCAGTGCTCAGTGGTTAGGTACAACCCCGTACTTGAGCACTGGGTTTTCATGGGACTGCAGGGGTTCAGTATAGTTCAGGGGTTAAAACATATTTACATTTACTCAAAAATACATATACTTGAGTATTAAGTAAATACATATAAATTTACCCTGAAAAAGTACCAGTACTCTATTTTATGTATACTTCTTGAAAGTACTTGTGTACAGAAAATGTTTTTCAGATAACTTTTTTATTGGCTCTTTCATGCCATAGAACAGGAAAAAGGGAAGAAAAACTACAAATAGCGGGAAAATAGCCAAAAATGGGTATATAAGCAAATATATAGTTTAAATAAGATGGAAATTTGTAATAAACGCACATGAACTAGTGAAGTTGAAGGTGAAAATAGGCAATATAGAGAGATTTTCTCAAGAGATTTTCTCAATCAGGAGAAAATATAATTAAATCTCTCTGGAAAATCATGGAAAAAATATAAATCTCAGAAAATCTTATATTTTCTGAGATTTTTTAAATATAAATCTCCCAGAGATTTTTTCAATGCTAACCGCAACGGATTGAAGATCAAAGGGATCGTAAAACAACAGAATCAGACAAACACTCAAAATATTTTTGATGTCAAGAAAAAGCTTTGATGGCACTTTACAACAGAGTTGTTAAATGTACTGAACTTTTTCAAAAGTAAATGTAAACGTAAAGTATTTTTTCACACAGGGAGTACAGAAAATGCAAAGTATTTTATTTTTACTTATACACTGTGAAAAAAGGTGAGTAAAATACTTTTTTGAGAGAAAACGTAAAAACGAGTTTTTTTTCCAGGGAAAACGTAAAAATGGGTACTTTTTCTCACAGAAAACGTAAAAGTGAGTATTTTTCTCAAACATAACGTAAAAATTGGGTTTTTTTTCAATTTTTACTCTGAAATACACTACCGTGCAGAATAGTTGAGACTTTTCACACATAGAGAAACAGTAGGCTGGGGGTCCACCACACTTTTTTGCTTCCCAATTTCTTGTCCCTTGCCCAATTTTGATGCCGTTTGAGTATGTTGGGGTTTGATGCTGGGGCTACAACCAAAAACTTTTTGTTTGCTCAAATAATCCCCCAGGCCCGAGATAAGGGGGGTCTATAAAACGATGGTCAATAAATATACAAAAAATGGGCAATCTGGATGAGTTTCTTTGAAGCTTAATAACTCAACCATTTCTGGGCTGATTTGAATCATTCAACACTTAAAATGATTGGGACAACCTGCAGATTCTATTTTTGTGGTCGCTTTAATGATGTCTAAATTCCGTATGTTGATTTGACCCAGTTTTTGAACATGAAAAAATAATTTTTTGAACGTGCTATCATATACATTAGACGACAAGGATTCATTTAAAACAAAAATGAGTTCAATATCCTTTTTTTTATTTATTAATTAATTAGTTTACTTGGCGCGGACTATTCAAATCAAATGCAAGTAAAAATTAACAACATACACCCGTCGGCTACCCTTACTGCGGTCATATTCGGTGAGATTTTAACCTCGTTGCTTAGCGCTACAGCATAGAAATGGCATGTGATTGTGAGTGTGGATGAGATAACACGTACTGCAACTGCCAGTGAAAGAGAAAAATCTACAAACTACCTAGCGTCCTAATAAATGAGTCAATACAGGAAAATGGCAAACAACATTGCCAGTCACACCGATGTAAAACACGCTAATACCCCTGACCCGGGTTGAACACTCGCGTATAACAGCGAGCACAAAAAAAACAAACAGCAAGTGAATTTTAACAGGAATATAAGCGAAATACACCACACAGATACTTCTTGTCATATTTAATCACCTCCTTAGTCTAAAGATTTCCATTATTTTGCAAACTCCAAAATTTGGTTCCAATTTTGCGTTTCCGAAAATACCTTTGTATTGGTTTGTTAGAAGTATTATTGATCCTCATTTCAAATGATATTTTCCATTTTGTCTCAAAATTTGGTTGCAATTTCTTATAGTTTTCACAGATGTAACTTCATAGACTCCTTCCAGTTTACATTGACAGAAATACATTGCATCATAAACATCAGTCAGATTACGGGTGAGAAAAACTCTTACATCACGTTGAACATATTTGAAGCGTCATTGAAACTTGAACTCTAAAATCCCTTACACCAATTTTGTACATCTATGTTCAGCTATTTTTCATTGTGCAGAAATGGCCATCCCACTCGTGTATGAATAAGCGTCACAGCGTTCTGGCCATTCTGCTAATATTTCCATAAGATTTTCTAAGAAGATTGACGCCTCACTACGTTTCTTGTGGCACACCGCCGCATCAAAGATTGTACTAGGAATGTGTCTCTCAGTGCTATGGATGTCATGGTGTCGTGAATTCGTTGCTGCAATGTCAGTAACCTCCAGTCCGGGGGGAGACCCCCCGCACAGGCGGCTACAACAGTCTTCACTTAACAAGCTTACCCATGACTTACGCCAGAGTACTATCGTAGGATGTTGGCACTGGCCCAAATAATGGTTCAGTGTCATCCAAAACGACCAACCTAGCATTTCACACAGTGGACAGTTGTTCCATTGTCGCACCCTGTTATGCCGGAAACGTAGCTGTTGCATTTTACTTAGCCATCCATGACGGCCTGAAAACCATACGTGTTCATCCGATTGCAGAGTTTCAGGGATAAGTGGTGTTATTTCCATTAGTACTTGGTTTTCCCGTTGGATACTTCGACCACCTTTCTGTTTTAGTCCGATCTCCCACCCGTAATGTTTGCACGCGTTTAGTATTTCTGTTTTTCCTGTCTGTCCTGCATTGCTTAACCCCACTTCAGCTCGTGATGACTGACCCCGCCCTGCTGGCGAATTGGTTCTTAGTGTGACATTTGTTTCCTGTCCCCTTTTTCCACTCCATATTTCAGCTGCCATTTTTGTTGTCTCTGAAGCTTTGTTTGATTTCAGATAGTCGTTAAACCTTATTACCAAGTATTTGTACCAGCATTCCATTGTTTGTATGTCCCAGTCTAGTCCCAGTAGTTTGTTTGACATGTGAATCCCTATCCCCCCTAATTTGCAATACAGACCCATCTGCACGCTTGTCATTTGTTGCAATGATGTCTTCGAAACCCCTGTTATCTCCACGCCATACATGACCGTGCTTGCCACATAGGTTCCCCATAGCATGTTGAGTGCCCAAATTTTTCTCCTGCTGTGCTTTGCAACCTCCCCTGCCAGAAACCTACCATTCACAGCTTTCTCCACATATCTCTGATTTTGCACTTTGAAAGGATCCCTTCCGCTGCAAAGTCTGATTCCCAAATAGGTTGTCTCGTCGCACTCTCCAATTTGTTGTTTCGCTCCATCCGGCCCTATACCTAGATTCCATTTTCGTGTTGGATCTGCTTTTCTTCTGAAGTGCAGAGTCATGCTCTTTTTCTCACTGATTCCCACTCCCCAATCATAGCTCCATTCCGTGAAAAGATCCATGATTTTCTGCAGTTCCTCATCTGTGTTTGCTAGGAGTATCATGTTGTCAACAAAAAATCACGCTGGTATCCTTTTTTCTCCCAATTTTGCCCCCAAGCCGTGTTTCTCCAGTTTTGTTCGTAAGTCCGCCATATACAGTACGTACAGTGTCGGACTTATACAACATCCCTGTCTCACTCCGTGTGGATATTCTAGGTTTTTAGTCCGAACGTTGTTGTATTGGAGGAAACATTTTTGGTCATCATACGTGCTTCTTATTGCGGCTCGCAGTTTTGGTCCATAGCCATAATCTCCTAGCTTTGTCCACAGTCTGCTCCTGTCTACCCTGTCAAATGCTTTCACCGCATCCACGCTGCACATTGATAGTTTATTTGTCTCCACCAGACACCCTTGTATTATTACATGGTTATCTGTTGTTCTCCAGTTTGCTCTGAACCCTGCCTGCATGTCTCCAAATGTATTGTTTCTCTCAAAAGCTGTCATCAGACGTTTATTCAGTATGGAGCAGTACAGTTTTAGGATATTGCACTGTATGCCTACTGTTCTGTAGTTGTTGATGTCTGATTTGTCCCCCTTTTTGTGCAGCAGAACTAGTTTGCAGGTCTGTGCTGTTTCCGGAATTCGCTCTTCCTTGTTAAACCATCTGTTCATTTGTTCGGTCAACACATGAAGTAGCTTCACCCCCGGCATTCTGATCATTTCGTGTGATACCCCTGTTGTTCCCGCCGATTTCCCCAATTTTAATCTCCTGCAGGCGTCTAGCGTTTCCAATTTGGAAATCTCACTATCCATTAGTGTTGCTAATTCCTCATCAATAATAGCCTTCATGCCTGCATCTGTTTCATAGTTGCTTGCGGCGGGATTTGGGGCTTGGATCCTTTTCCAGAAATCAGTCAGAACCTGTCGTTGTTCATCATCGTCTTTGCACTGGTGTGCACCATTTTTTAGCATTGGGTATTTCACATCCACCTCCCGCAGTTTGTTTGCCAGTCGGTAGAGATTTGTGTGTTCTATCCCATACTTTAATTCCCGTTCTAGCATCAGATCCAGCTTCTCCTCATGACATTCTCGTTCTTGCTCTCTTATTGCCCTTAGACTCGCTTTTCTGGTCTCCCGATAGGCCTCAAGTCCCAGACGACCCTCATGCAATGCTCTCCGGTTTTTGCCAAGATCTCGTTTGATAGCCTTTATGTTCTTGCTCTGTTTTGTTTCTTGGTGTCTTTGGGGTTTCCTACCAAACCACTCCTTTGCCCTGTGCTGTAATAAGGACAGCACAGCGTCGTAGTTTTCCGGTAGATTCTCCCAATGTAGTGTTTTCTCAAACTCCGTCAGGAATTTTGTCGATTTCGCCTTTCCTCTTATTGACCATCCGTGTCTGTCGTTTTCCGGACCTTTCTCTCCCAGACCTTTGGTTTCCAGCTTGATATCTACTTCTAGAGCGCTGTGGTCTGACAATACTGGACTGTTAGCATGGCCAAGATTCACAGCCGTTGCTGAAGTTGATGTCGATTGACTGTCCAGTAGGCAGTAGTCTATCCTTGTTTTTGTCGTCCCGCTTTCGAATGTCCACCACTGCCCTTTTGCGTTATCTATCACCTCCATCTGTGTTGATTCCAATCAACCTCTGAACAGTCTACTGTTGCTGGTGTTCACATCATTGCATCTTCCCAGGCCTAGTAAGTCCGATCCCAGCGCCGCATTGAAGTCTCCGATCACCATAGTGTCCCTGTTGATTCGTCTATTGTCCATAATAGCTGCAGATATGTCTTGCAATATTTCTGTGTTCGAATCCTTCTGAGTCACGTCCCTGTTCACCCGTCCTTGATCCACCAAATAGACCAAATTGTTCCCCCATCGAACTTTCTTTTTGGATTTTTCGTTATTTTTCCCACCGATTTTTATTTCCCTTTTATTTCCTTTCTCCCCATTTGCCGTTTCCGCCCCTGCTGTCGTCCCAAAGCGTATATCTGGCTCTCTGTATGGCTTCTGGCGCGTAAGTTGCCACCGCCTGTGCCACTCTGTTCCCTCCCTTGCGCATGGCGTGACCTATTTACTCCTTCAGCTTACTCTTCTCGCCAATTCGAAACCACGTTCTCACCTTTTCTTTCTCCTCTTCCTCCGTCTCCGAGTCCGAGCTGGTCACAGTCTCGCTTTCCTTCCCCGCGGATTTCGCCGTCGTACTCTTGGATTTGCTGCGCGCCTGCTTCAACTGTGTCGACGCCGATTCTGTTTTCTTTTGCTCTGCGTGATAATCAGCAATGGTTTTCATGTACGACGTGTCTTTGACGTACATTTTCCCCTGAAAAGTCAGTGTGTCAAGTTCACCGTCCTCCAATGTGGGCTTGTCTTTCCTAAATTTCAGCTCATTCAACATTATTTTTTCCGCTTGACCCTTTTTAAACCTACCTAGCTGCATCAGACCTCCCACATCTTCTCGCCATCTTCCAGCTCCCTGAACTCTGACTCATATGCATCCAGTTCTCCGTCTACCAGAACTTGCATGCTGTCCGCCCTGTCCCTGATCGTCTGCAACGCGACACCGTACGCGTTCAGGTTGCGTTTGTCTTTCGGCATCGTCAGCACATCCCAGGTGGCCTTGTTGTAGCCGTTGCCCATGAAGCCGTGGTGTTGGTTCGCATTCACAATTGTGCGCGTTCCAGTTAGGGTCAGATAGGCGCAAAATCGCTTGTTCCTTCCGTACAGCGCGCTCAGCACCACCAGCATGCTCTCCATCATCTTGCTGTTCTGCATGGCCAGCTCGTCGGTGTTGCTGTAGTCGTACCACAAGCGCATATTGTTGGCCGTTTCTTTGACCGCCGAAAACTCCCTCCAGAACTGCGTCCTGCAGTCGAACCAGATTGCCTTTGTAGCCGGGCTTGCCTCTGGTGCAAATGGCTTCCAGTCTTTGTTCAGCTCCACTTCCTTGTCCCTCATGGCCTGATCCGAAAGCGCCCTGCCTTTCTGCCATAAAAGAGCAAAGGCGGGGCACTTCCAGATAGTGCCATCAGCAGGGAATTCCATTGGGGCATACAGCGAGAACGGGTGTGTTGCATCGCCGGACGACACCATGAACAGCGCCGTTTTGTCCACCTCAGGCTGCCAGCCCTTCTGCGCCATCATGCCCTGGATCACAGCCAGTTTGTCGGTGTTCTTCTTCATTTGCAGTCTCAGCGACGCCGTTTCGTCGCGCGCCAACTTTGCCTCCGCATGCGCAGCTGCTACTTTGGTGTCACATTCCTGCCGCATTGATTCTAGCCGACAGCTCATATTCACCTCTTGCCCAACGTCAATTTTGGCCGACGCCGTCTTGAAGATTTGCATCTGCGCAACTGCCCGGCACAGCGGCAGAGTGCACATCGCCGCATCAACAGATTCACCTTTGCGCGATTCCTCGTCCAGCCGCATGACGTCATCTCTTGACTGCACCAAAGCATGCCTGCGCTGCTCCATCCACAGTTCGATTTTGGCGACCCTATCCTCAGGCGTCATCTGTCTTTGCTCTTTTTGCCCGTTGGATTGCCGCCTGCGTGTATTTCCGATTATAAGATGCTATTTCAAACTGAGTAGGAAAATGTCAATATTGTGTCTGTTCCCTTAGCATCCCCATCGCTACTCCAATCTTAATACCCGCATGCAGAAGAGCCATAGAATAGTTTCCAAAATTGTTGATCCTAACTAGGGTGTCAAAAAAATTTTTTTACGGAAAACGGAAACGGAAACGGAAAAATTTTTTCAGCGGCCGGAAAACGGAACGGAAAACGGAAAAAAATTTGCATGTGGCGGAAAACGGAAACGGAAACGGAAAAAAAAGTTGCCGGAAAACGGAACGGAAAACGGAAAAAAATTTCAGCAGCCGGAAAACGGAACGGAAAACGGAAAAAATTTGCCTGCGGAAAACGGAAACGGAAAACGGAAAACGGAAATTTGACACCCTAATCCTAACTATATCCTTATATAGTATCCGTGATCCCCCCCTCGCATAACAGGTTCTATTGAAAATGCTTCCCTCCCCCTGCGAAATTTTGTAAATTCCCTGTGCAGGTGTCCTAAGGCAGCCGTACTCGCCCCCTGTTAACTTTATCGGGTTACGAGAGCGCATATCTGTTTTCATGGATTCTATGTACTTTGCACCTAGACAAATTTCGCGCAGCCTTCTCCCAGTGTGCATTGTGTCCCCGGTAAGAATTACTATCAGTTGTCGATTCACACGTTTTTTCATCTGTGCAGTTTGTCTGTTTGCCACAGAAACTCCGCTTTGCAGTGAAATCCCACTTATTTCGCATTGTCGGTTCGCACGTTTTTCCCGTTGTGCGGTTTGCTGTTTTGAGACGTAAAACCCCCAGTGTAGGCTTAAATGCTCACTCGCTCCGCCTACCCCAAAATTGATTTCCACCAAAGTCCGTCTTTTTGTCACAAAATGTCCGATTTGTAGTGAAATCCCACTTAATTTGCATTGTCGGTTCGCTCGTTTTTCCTGTTGTGCAGCTTGCTGTTTTGCTACACTAGCCCCCCATTGAACGCCTAAATACTCACTCGATCCGCCTACTTGCCTACAAAACCTCCAATCTTTGCACGCTGTTTCAAACCTCAAACCCAATTTCCCAACCAACTTGGTCACCTTTGTACCCGGGGCCCTTTGGTTTCGGTCCGCGCCTCGCTTGTCCCTTCGAACTGCGTCTTGTTCTGCTCGTGACTGCCGCTTCCGCCCCCACTTGGAAGTCTGCCAAGAGTTTCGACTCCTCCTCCACGGTGGGCAATTTCGAGTCGGGTTGCAGCAGCGCCTGGTCGCGGGTCGAGTCGTAGCTTTCGATGCTGCTGTCCATCCACTATCTGCGTCAGTGACCCGCGTTACGCGTTTACGCGTCAATTTAAGCCGTCACACTCGGAAACACTCCCCCGCGCAATAACTCACCGCAACACCGCTTTCAGCCTCCGCGTGCTTCTTTTCGCGCCGTCCGCCGTCCGCTCACTTCCGCCGGCGAGAATTGACGTCGAAAATGTTGCTTCGCTTTTCTTTTTTAATTTTTCGAATTGTGTTGGCTCCGTGCCAGTTCTTGGCACGTCGCCAAGCCTTGGAATTGTGCCAGCAGCCGTAGGCATGTCCAAATTGTACATGCCTAGTGTCAGTGAGATAAGTATCGTGAGCGTCCAATGTATGTGTGTTTTCCAACACATACTGTTCACGTTTTGTCTTCTTGAATTGATTCCAGTGTTGATTGATCCACTGCTTGATAGGTCTCCTTCGATCTTGCACTTTACTCCTTGTCTTCCGAGCATCAGGTGTACCCCGTTGTGAACCGTTTGGGCAGATAACTACTCCCTTCGGTTCATGGGGTTTGACCCACTTGTCCAGGTCAAATTGACTTCAGTCCCTCGGCGTTTTTGGCACTTGTCCAGGAACGATAAACTGTCCTGTTTGCGAGTGTCTAACGCCGCCGCGCCGCTCCGCACTCCTCAACGCGCTTGTCTCTGTACAGCCCCTGAAACGGGGAGTGCACAGACCACAAATGGGACCTACTTGCGACCGCACGCCAACTTTTGCTCCCTCCTTGGAAAACTCACCTTTTTCCTTTTTCCAATATCTTGTTCCAATCAAAAGTTATGGCACTTCAAAGTTTTCAATGATGTCTAAAAATTTTTAGCTTATTTTAGAGGGGTTTGCAGCATGAAAATTTTGTTATTGAACAGTCTATAACATACTTTAGACAGAGAGAATTAATATGACAAAAACGTTTTTTCAATATCTCTTTCCAATCAAAAATTATAGCACTTACAAACTTCCATCTTCATTCCATCCAAAATGATTGCACATTACTCATTCACAGTTGGGCCAACTTTTCTCCATAATAGAGCAAAGCCAAAACCTCAAATTTACACACGTAAAGAGAATGTACATGACAAATACTGTAGTTTGTGTTCTGCGTAGTGCAGAACACACGTTAAAACAATGTCGGAATCACGTTAGAACAGTGTTAATACCATCTACCGTATTTCCTCGAAATACCCCCCGGGGGGTGATTGTTTCAAAGTGGTCCCGAGAGGGGGGGGGGGGTTAACGAGGGGGGGGGGGGGTATTTCGAGGGGGGGGGGGGTTTGAAACCAAGTACGAAATTGTCGTCTGAAACGTACGCAGACGTCGAAAAATGCAACAAAAACCGCCATATATAAGGTTCTGTAGACTAATATTAGTATGTAGATGGTATGTACACTGTTCTCACGTGACACCGACATTGTTTTAACGTGTGTTCTGCAGTACACAGAACACAAACTACAGTTATTGTCATGTACGTTCCCTTTACACTCAATTTGGGGGGGGGGTATTTCGAGGGGGGGGGGGTGATTGTTTCATAGTGGTCCCGAGAGGGGCGGGGGTCAAACGAGGGGGGGGGGGGTATTTCGAGGGGGGGGGGTATTTCGAGGAAATACGGTACGTACTAATATTAGTCTACAGGAGTCTTTACTAGTGATGTTAAAGGCACCGGGAAAAATGGCACCGCACCGCACCGGCACCTTTGCCAACGCATGGAAAGGGCACCTGGCACCCTGGGGCACCGGCCAGAAAATGGCACCGCTCCGCACCGGCACCGGTGCCTTTTGGAAAAAATGGCACCGGCACCGAAGGGCACCGGCGGGTTGCCGGTGCTAGCACCGAAAGGCACCGCACCGGGCTGGAATTTCTGAAGTAAATATCGGGCAGTTTCTCAGCGGTCTCACCTTTGGAAATGCATATTTCCATGAATTTTCAACCGATTTTGATGGTTGAGCACTTAAAATGATCAGAATGATGTGGCAATCACTTTTATGAAGCAATTACAATGATTACAAATGAAAGATAAAATATTTAATTCACTACAATGTCCATAGCCACTATTGTCTACTGATCGTAGTCGTTGCTGTACAGAGAATGGAACTACCATATTACTTTGAATTAACCCCCCCCTTGAATTGACCCCCCCCTTGAATTGACCCCCCCCCCCCCCTCGAAATACCCCCCCCTAAAATTCGGCTGAGGAAATCATAACCCCCCCCCCTCGAAATACCCCCCCTAAAATTAAAATTGAGTGTAAAGATAACGCACATGCCAAATACCGCAGTTAGTGATCTGTACAATGCCGAACACACGTAAAAACTGATGATTGAGTGACGTTAGGGAAGGGTTACTGTGTATATACAGTTATAAATGCCTATAAACACATATACATCCATGTAATTGTTTGTTTTTTTCTACGTCTGAGTATGGGGCATTTCCAAAATTTTCTGGCGAAATAATAGACCCCCCTCGAATAAAGCCCCCCCCCCCTCGAATTATCCCCCCCCTCAAATTTTGCTGGCGAAATAATAAACCCCCTGGGGGTATTTCGAGGTAATACGGTATCTCTGTCATAAACTGACAACAAATTTTGAACAAAAAAGTAAGATAAATATAAAATATAAAAATGATTTAAAATTCAACAAAATTTTAGATTCGCTCATCAGATCACGTATTGGGTATAATGGATTTCACAGTAGGTATATTTATTTGATGGGAGGTTTACAAAATAGGCAAAAACGGTTGGGTAAATACATCGCTGTTTTTTAAATATGAATAAGCACATACTAGGGACAAAATTGCACAGCACATGAAGCCTTGGCCGGTGCCTTTCCCGGTGCCTTTACTTTGGCCCTGGTGCTAGCACCTTTGGCACCGGCAAAAAAATGGCACCGCACCGCACCGGCACCGGTGCTATTCTAAAAAAAATGGCACTGGCACCGGCATGGCACCCCTGAAGATTGCAACGGCACCGCACCAGCACCAGTGCTGGTGCCCTTCGGTGCCCAGCACCGGGACACCGGTGCCCCGGTGCCTTTACATCACTAGTCTTTACATGTCAGTTATTGATGCATTTTTCTACCCCAGCGCACATCAAAAACAACGATTTTGTATTAGGATTTCAAAAAAGTTATTGTGAAATAATAACCCCCCCCCCCCCTCGAAATACGCCCCCTCCTCGTTTAACCCCCCCCCCCCTCTCGGGAGCACTATGAAACAATCACCCCCGGGGGGTATTTCGAGGAAATACGGTACATGCTTTTTCATGACTGGTGTGAGGATAAAAATGATGTAAAAAACGAAAATATTTCCATGTGCAAGATACCAAAAAATTCCCGACTACTCGTAAATTAAAAAATCGTTTTTCTGAACACATTAATTAGGTACCTTTTTAAGTAAATACATCATGTATACATGAAGTGTATACCAGTCTGATTTTATTTTAGAACCTCCAGTTCCAGTCACCCAACTATTTAGTGGAAATTCAACTGAATGTCAAAGCCATATTTCTTTGACAGAAAGTCAGATTTTACATTCTATGTAGGTGAAATAAAACATGAACAAGCAGGTGTCAATGACAGCTGGAAAGGCTGCATAGATGGAAAATCGTTTTTGCTACTGTGTAAAGTTTAGTCAATTCCCAGTTTTCACTAGAAAATTATAGTAAAAAGTCATTTTGTAAGCTGGAAATAAATGCACTGTGAATGTGTGCTTCACAGTAAGTAAATCAAGTTGTGTCACTAGAATGATGTTAATAAATATGGGTAGATACCCTCAAAGTCATTAGGAACTAGTGCAATTCCCCACCCAATCCCTCAGCCAGCTGGGTGAAGTAGAAAGCAGACATAACTGAATGTGCCAGTGGGCAGAGAGATAAGACCGGTGTAGTTTGCTACTGTAACCCCCGATTATAATCACATCCTCATTTTGTATGATTTCAGAGTGTTATGTAAATTGGATTTTTCATGTAATAAATATCGTTAGGCATTTAGGGCATAGTTTTACATGCAGATACGGAGCATAGTGAGTGCATTGTGCATGCATTGCAGTCTACAGTGTTGGGAGAGTGGTGCTGCGGTGTCAGGTGCCTGTGAGGGATTGTTGACTGTGAGTGGCTGGATGAAGACTTGTGGTGCACAGGGAAGTCACAGCGAATGCGAAGTTCGCTGTGCACTGCCACACCACCAACAAGGCTGCAGCCCCAGGACGGTACGCCGGAATGGAACTTCGCTGCAGTACTGATTTATTACATGTTTCCCCGTAATTATGTTAATTGTCCATTCATTAAAATGTATATTAGTTCATATTATATTTCTGTGTAATTCATTAGGTATTGTAGTAACTATTGTATTTTTGAGGATTTATTTATAAGTGTGCCATAAATTGACAGTTTTTCTCACTCTTGTGCCTGTTTTCTTGGGAGGTGCCAGTGTGAGTGAAGGGGCTTTGCCTGGCGACAGACCTAGGTGTAGATGGAGCACACTGTGGTGACTGGGAGTTTTTTGTTGCAATCACTCAAGGAGTGTTGCATTACATCGTGGTGACAATCACTATTGTGATGGCTACTGATTTCACTCCAACGGGAGTGCCCAAGTTGTCCTGGGTGCTCTGTTTACACTGGGGTCTGTGCAGTTGGTGCAACGGTCCATTTATAAGCACCAAGTTGCAACTTTCAAGAGAACATATAGGTACCAATAGTTTCTGAGATAAACTGAAATAACCTTATATTCAATAAATTCTGTAGAAACAGTAATAGTGTATTTTACAGTGTTATTTGTTAGTTTCCATAGTAAATAGATGTGTAAACTGAGTTTATGCTTGACTCTAGTTATATGTAGTCTGTTAAATAGTTATTGTAACTTTAAAGTGACAGTTTTATGTTATATTTCAGTGATAGAAAAAGTGATAAAATGTTAGCTGTTTCAAGTAACATTATTGTAAATATTTATTGTGTCTTTTTGTAATGTAAATTGCAGTTGTTTATAGTGTATATTTTCCCTACTTTTATATGTAAAAGTGAGCCTTTTTATTCATTTGTATTATGGTAATATAATGTAAGATTGGTTAGTATGTTCATTGTCTTATGGTAATGTGATCTATTAGTAACCTGCTTAAAAGCCAGTTTCTAGCTAGATTCAGTAGCCAGTTGGTGCTTTTCTATATATTTATTTTCGAACTGTGAGGCCTCCAGTTATGTAATTCTACAATTATTTCTGCTAATGCTAGACCTATATTGTTTCTGATTTTGTAGTTTACTTTGCTGACGTAATGATATGAAGCTCTTCAAAATGCATTTTGGCCCAGCCCTTGAATAACTAACAGTGTGCTAAACAACTAGGCTAACACCTGTCCGTTCATTAGCTGTGCTTGCATGAGCTGTAAGCCTTGTGCCTACGGGCACTTGGCACAACAGTTCTTTGTGTTCCATACATCCCCGTACCTAAAAACAACTTTTCAACAACCTAGGAACACATACAGTCCACGTGCAGTGAACACATGCTGGCGCAGCACTGTTTGGTGTTTTGGGAGTCAAAGGAAGTTTTATTCCCACCGTTGTTTACCTAGTTAGTAAAATATCTGACAACTGGTAGCAGCGAGTGGTTGCTCAAGTTTCATGCAGCATGCTGTGAATTTTGCGATGTGAAAAAGCAGTCAAAGATCCACCCAAAAACCGCTCCCAGGGCTGATTTGCATTTTTGAAGTAGTTCATAAATGAGATTTTTTCCACTGCAAGTAAATAGTAAAGCGATTTGAGGAAACAGAAAAATGTGCTCAGTTTTTGGCATTTTTGACAAGCAATTTACGAATTTCACGTGCAAATGTAAAAGTGGTCTCAATTTCCCATTTCTGTCTGGACAAAGCCCAAAATTGGAGACCCTGTAGATAAATAGTGCAGCTACCCACGTGTCAAACGGATTGGAAAAGCGCCAAGGAGTTAATTAATTATTGGCCGACTAATTTTCTAGCAATTTCCGCAAACTGGGGTGCAAAGGCGCCCCTGACTTCAAAGTGATGGTATGTGCTCATTTTTGTGTCTTTTGAGCTGCAATTTGGACACCAGGTAGAGACAGCATCTCCCCAAAAACGAATGATTTTGTTTTTTGAAACTCCCATCAATAAATTAATTATTCACTTTCCCGTTTTTGCAAAAATTTCGGAAAATATGAGCGAAATTTACCATCTTTTTAAAGTAGCGTGGCGCACCCATTTCTGTCCCGACGACCATGAAAATTTTACACAATGTAGTCAAGATGTTTTTCTAGAAACGTGTCAAATTGTTTGTGAATGCGACAAGCGGTTTCTGAAATATTCACCGAAACGTCTGACCCATTTTGACCCATTTCCGCGCGCTGCTGTAGGCGCAGTTTGTGTTTAGCCGGCCGGCTGCCATACTTGTGTACATAAGCATGGTGTACACGGCGGCGGCAGCGCAGCTCCCCCGAGTGATAAGTATGTATTTCTGAGTGCCAGCCATGTACACCCATGCTTAAGCAGCGCAGCGCTGCACTAGCTGCGTATTGCGCGCTGCCGCTCCAGTGTACACGCGTTGTACAGCGTGGTGTACAGAGAGCCGCGCCGCGTGAAAAATGCATTTTGTGCACCTGAAAAATGCCTCCCCCCATACACGCAGACTTCCCGCTGTAGCTGGCAGTCGGCCAGTGCAGAAGCGTCGTCGAGAGCCGCCTGGGCAGAACGATTTTCGCCGCGGCACTGCAATCACTGGATCGAATGGATCGCAGCGGTTGCAGTGGGCGGACAGCGGAAGCAGCCGGCGACTCGCTGGAACCAGCGCTTGGGGATCAAAACACTGGGGAAGGATTGGCGCCAATGCCATGGATGTGTGAGTGGGAAGTAGGTGCTTTTGGGCATTGTACAGCGTGTGAGACGCGATGCTACCGCCATCCCGCAAGTGCACTGATTGTTAAGTCATGTTAAATGCGTGCGACACATTTCAAGAGTGTGTTGGCACAAATTGACCCATAAAAATGAACCTGTCACACCTTTCCGATCATTTCGAATGCAAATACACTGAAATTGAGTGAAAATCTGTGATTTTGAGAAAATATAATTGAAAACAATACCAGAAAGCCTCTCCGAAAATAAAAGATGAAAAATAGAGCTTTTTCGATATTTCCTGGAAATATTAAAATAGAAATTTTCCAAGATTTTTTCAATGCCAGCGGCGACGATGCCCAGTAATTTTTGTGCAGTAGTGTAATTCCCATATTTAAAAGGTGAAAAGTCAAAGAAAACATATCAAAAATCGAACAGGGGAAAATTGTTGTTTTTTGTAGTAGAGGTAAATTTGCTTTTGTACACCTGTGGTCATGGGCCCTGCCCATGTAATGTCGCCCCACCCCCTCTCTACAGGCGCGGTCGTAGCTGCTGTCTCGGAGATGAGCGGCGCCGCGGCTGAATGCGCTTGACTGGCTGCTGGCGTGCACTTAACCTGTGGGCGAGCAGCGGCGTGCAGCTGAACAGCAAGCGCAGCGTCGCCCAGTGTAGCAGTAAGCAAGTGGGGCTGGGCTTGATGGGGTTTTTTTTTTTTTTTTTTTTTTGATAGTCCCCAGAAAATGGCAATTTTGAGAATTAGTAAAAAGCTGTTAGTGATGGCAAACCCTCTGGAAAAAAGTGTTCAAATTGTCAAGTGTAATCTTCCTGAAATGACTTTTTGTTTGCCATCGTTAACTACTGCATCTGGATTGTTAAAAAAGGGCACTGAAAAATCTAGGACACCAAGTTCTAATGGAAAAATAGTTTAGTAAATATTGAGGACCATTGTAAAATAGAAAGTTTTTCTGGGTACCCATTAATGTTGAATCGAAAATGTGTAATGACTTCCCATCAACCCAACCAATTAATTCGAAAATTTGAATGTGGGTACTTTTTAACATGGGCTTTTCAATGGTGCAAACGGTTTTTCAATCGCTCGAAGTGTTCTGAAGCTATTTAGCATTGAATTTTGCAATTTCCGCATTTTGGTGTGTCTGACCATATTTTTGTTTAGTGGGTAATGGAAAACCACAAAAAGTACTGTGACTGCAACAAAGAAAATAGAAAAAATACAAGTTTTGTAAACCTGAAAATACCCTGAAAGTGGAGTTGATATTTACCGGTAAATAAGTAAACTGTAAGCATTTACATTATGTGCCTGCCAGTGTGTTTGAATACTCCCCCCCCCTGCAGACATGTCCCTTGTGCCAGCAGTGATGGACAGCTGAGCAGCCAACGTGTGCTGCTGCAGCTACAGCAGAGCAACCACAATGTGTGTGCAGTGGTGCCAAGCAGCGGAATGGACAGTGGTCAGCGGTGAATATTTATTTTGGGATTTGCAACTTTTTTGGGACTTTGCAATTTGTTTGAAAATTGTTAAAATACTATTGTAGAATGTTTGTTAAGTGTCAGAAAAATTTTGCTGCATTAGTTTAAGTAAAAGTAAGTGCTGCAACTTTGTGAAACTGCAACTGTGTTTTGTAAGTGCAATGTTTGACACACGGAAACATTAGGTAATTGTGATTTGTGTATTTTACAAGTTCTGAACTGCAATCTGGCCTGCCATAAGTTGTTTGCAAGCCCCTCTGTGTTGGCGCCAAGTTATTAGGGCCAGTAAAGGTGCCGGCGCGTTTTTGTGACAGTAATTATGTGTGTATGCCAAGTAAATACTGATTGTGCTGCAAACAGCAAATGGAAAACTGCAAGCATAACTGTAAAATTGACTGTGAATTGTGAAGCTTTTGAAAAATTGCAGCGTTGGCTGATTTTTGTTGTGCAAGGCTGTAAAGCCTGTGTTGAATTGGCATCAAAAATGTGTGTGTGTGCCTGTGTTGTGTTGAAAAAGCATTTTTGTACTGACTGAAAAACCCATTTGTGAATTCTGAAAATGGGAAAAGTGTTTTTTGCTGACCATTTTTGGCAACAATTTCAATTGTTCTGTGTGAAAGTGCATTTCTGTAAAAATGCCCCTGTGATTGTGTTTTGTGTGTGCACTGCTGCAGCAAGTGATTTTGTTTGAAAAGTGCTGCGAGTGAAATGTGCCAAGTGAACAAGAGTGACTGTCTGACAAAAGTGCACTGAAGTAGAAAATCCAGCACGGGATGCTGGTGCACACTGAAGAAATCCAGCTGGGTGCTGGTGATTGCTAAATCCAGCAAGATGCTGGTCTGTGCTGAAATAGAAAAATCCAGCAGGATGCTGGTGCATGCTGAAGAAAAAGCCCAGTTAGATGCTGGGGCATGCTGTGATAAAAGCCCAGCACGGGATGCTGGTAGTTGCCCTGTAAGTGCTAGATTACTGGGAGCTGAGTGGCTGAGCTTGTATTGCACAGGTCAGACCTGTGAATAAACTGGCACTAGTCCCAACATAGGTGCAATTTCTGTTGTGGCGTGGTGTTGCTATGTTTCTGAGTGACCTGGCCAGTCCTTGGTAGCTGCAATGCTTCATCATGCTGTCCCTATCCTTACAGCTGGGGTTAGGGTGAGATTGACCCAATGTGTTATAATTTTGAGCACTGAAAAGTCCAGCGGGATGCTGGTGGGCAAAAAAGGAAAAGTCCAGTGGTAAACTGGTTGTAACCGGCATGGTGCGTATGTGTGCAGGTATAAGACGCACCAGAAGCACAGGTGATGGGATGTCATGTGCTTGTCAAAATTAGGTCACTGTTTATCGCATTGTTGATGGAATATCATGTGCCAGAGTAACTGTTGAGGTAAAAGTTCACTTGTCAGTCAAAAGAAAAGTCCAGCACAGGATGCTGGTGGTTGCCCTGTAAGTGCTAGATTCCTGGGAGCTGAGTGGCCAGGCTTGTATTGCACAGGTCAGACCTGTGAATAAGCTGGCACTAGTCCCAAAGTGGGTGCGAGATTTTGTTATTGCTAGGTGTTGCTATGTTTCTGAGTGATCTGATCAATCCTGAGTAGCTGCAATGCTTCATCTTGCTGTTCCTATCCTTGCCGCTGGGGTTAGGATGAGTGCACCACTTTATGTTAGGTTCTTGAGCACCGGAAAAGCCAGCGGGATGCTGGTGGGCAAAAGAAAAATCCAGCAGGGTGCTGGTGGTTCACGATTAGGTATATTGTGGGGTAAAGTCACTCCTGAGGCATGAGTGATGGGATATCATGTGCCTGTTTGATTTAAGTCACTGAGTGTGTGAGATGTCACTGTTTGAAAGCCCAGCAGGAAGCTGGCAGTTTGCAACCAGGTTGCTGTGGAGGTGCGCAGGGTTGTGGCACTTTTTAGGCACAGGTGTCATGTGCCTGTTAAGTTTAGGTCATTGTTTGTGGGAAGGTTCACTTGGGAAAAGTGCTGGTGCATGCAATGAAAAAAAAAGAGGTTCAGCATGTGTGCTGATGTGTTGCAAAGTGTAATTGTTTGGCCATGTGGCTTGTTTTTGCTAGGTGCCATGGGTCAGTACTGCTGCTGCAATTATTTAGTAATTAGTTGTAGGTTCATCCAATAAAGCTGGTTCAAAAAGCCTGAGGTGCATAAATTAGATTTCAGTTGTTCACTGTGTTTTTGAAAGAAAAGTTTCATTAGAAAATTTTTGTTTGACAGCATTTTTGACTGTAAAATTGAAATTAAATGGCTGGTGGCACAGCCATGTCATTAAATTGGATCAAAAAAGTCACTGCTAGTCATGTAAAATTTTGTAAAAGGGGTTTTGATGTTTTGTGAGTGAAGTAAAATATTTCGAAAAAATATAATCAATATATTTAATTATAATTTTGAGTGTGAGTGTGCATCTTGAAAAAGTGTGAAGACAGTGAAGAAAATAATCTGGTTTGATTACTGTATGACAAAAATGTGTCATTTCAGTGTGTTTTCATGTGACAAATGTGTGTCTGTATGTCTTCTCTATAGTGTGCCAAATTAGTCTGTGTTTGATGCATGAAAATGTATTGTGTCTGTATGCATGTATTGTGTCCATGAAAATTGAGTGATGGGGATGCATTTGTTCATGTGTGTGTTTACTGTGAAACTTTGTACCTTGAAAACTGTCTTTTGTGTGAAACCATGTGTCAAATGTTGTTGTTTTTTGTGTCTGTGTTAATTAATACCATGTGTGAAATGTTGAAGCTTCAACCACTGTGTGATGTGTGATCATATGAGTCTTTGTGTGAATGAGTTTTGTGCTCTTACTGTGTGAAATGTGAGTGTTCATTTTTTGTGTGATTTTTGTCTGAATGTGTTCTGTGTTCATTTGTGTGTGATGCATGAATTGTGTCAGTGTGATCATGTTTGTGTTTTAATGATTGTGTTTTAGTCTGAAAGATTTGTGTGTGAATTAGTGTGAATTATTGTGTCAATGTGTGTGATGACTTGTAGAGTGTGAATCATTTTGGTGTGTGGGTGTGTCTTGTATAAATCCATGTGTGTGTTCATTTTGTAAGGAAACTTGTGCTCCATATGCCTAAGGGTATCTGGATTGCACAAGTTGTGATTTCATCATTCCCCGTCATTCAAACAAATACTTCTCTAGTCATTCACGGATGAGTGGCCAGTGCTGCAGGTGGCAGTAATTGACAGTACATTACATTAGTGGGTGGATCATCATTCAGGGTGGACATCTGCAAGCTGTGGGAGCAAGTAATAGTGTGTCAAGTAGAGAGACAGGAATATTTTCTAAGTTTGAGTTTTTTATAGTTTTTGGGCACTTCATCCCTGTATTTTAGCCAGGAGGTAAAATTTTAATGGCTGGTGGGGTTGTGAGGATAAAAATGATGTAAAAAACGAAAATATTTCCATGTGCAAGATACCAAAAAATTCCCGACTACTCGTAAATTAAAAAATCGTTTTTCTGAACACATTAATTAGGTACCTTTTTAAGTAAATACATCATGTATACATGAAGTGTATACCAGTCTGATTTTATTTTAGAACCTCCAGTTCCAGTCACCCAACTATTTAGTGGAAATTCAACTGAATGTCAAAGCCATATTTCTTTGACAGAAAGTCAGATTTTACATTCTATGTAGGTGAAATAAAACATGAACAAGCAGGTGTCAATGACAGCTGGAAAGGCTGCATAGATGGAAAATCGTTTTTGCTACTGTGTAAAGTTTAGTCAATTCCCAGTTTTCACTAGAAAAGTATAGTAAAAAGTCATTTTGTAAGCTGGAAATAAATGCACTGTGAATGTGTGCTTCACAGTAAGTAAATCAAGTTGTGTCACTAGAATGATGTTAATAAATATGGGTAGATACCCTCAAAGTCATTAGGAACTAGTGCAATTCCCCACCCAATCCCTCAGCCAGCTGGGCGAAGTAGAAAGCAGACATAACTGAATGTGCCAGTGGGCAGAGAGATAAGACCGGTGTAGTTTGCTACTGTAACCCCCAATTATAATCACATCCTCATTTTGTATGATTTCAGAGTGTTATGTAAATTGGATTTTTCATGTAATAAATATCTTTAGGCATTTAGGGCATAGTTTTACATGCAGATACGGAGCATAGTGAGTGCATTGTGCATGCATTGCAGTCTACAGTGTTGGGAGAGTGGTGCTGCGGTGTCAGGTGCCTGTGAGGGATTGTTGACTGTGAGTGGCTGGATGAAGACTTGTGGTGCACAGGGAAGTCACAGCGAATGCGAAGTTCGCTGTGCACTGCCACACCACCAACAAGGCTGCAGCCCCAGGACGGTACGCCGGAATGGAACTTCGCTGCAGTACTGATTTATTACATGTTTCCCCGTAATTATGTTAATTGTCCATTCATTAAAATGTATATTAGTTCATATTATATTTCTGTGTAATTCATTAGGTATTGTAGTAACTATTGTATTTTTGAGGATTTATTTATAAGTGTACCATAAATTGACAGTTTTTCTCACTCTTGTGCCTGTTTTCTTGGGAGGTGGCCAGTGTGAGTGAAGGGGCTTTGCCTGGCAACAGACCTAGGTGTAGATGGAGCACACTGTGGTGACTGGGAGTTTTTTGTTGCAATCACTCAAGGAGTGTTGCATTACATTGTGGTGACAATCACTATTGTGATGGCTACTGATTTCACTCCAACGGGAGTGCCCAAGTTGTCCTGGGTGCTCTGTTTACACTGGGGTCTGTGCAGTTGGTGCAACGGTCCATTTATAAGCACCAAGTTGCAACTTTCAAGAGAACATATAGGTACCAATAGTTTCTGAGATAAACTGAAATAACCTTATATTCAATAAATTCTGTAGAAACAGTAATAGTGTATTTTACAGTGTTATTTGTTAGTTTCCATAGTAAATAGATGTGTAAACTGAGTTTATGCTTGACTCTAGTTATATGTAGTCTGTTAAATAGTTATTGTAACTTTAAAGTGACAGTTTTATGTTATATTTCAGTGATAGAAAAAGTGATAAAATGTTAGCTGTTTCAAGTAACATTATTGTAAATATTTATTGTGTCTTTTTGTAATGTAAATTGCAGTTGTTTATAGTATATTTTCCCTACTTTTATATGTAAAAGTGAGCCTTTTTATTCATTTGTATTATGGTAATATAATGTAAGATTGGTTAGTATGTTCATTGTCTTATGGTAATGTGATCTATTAGTAACCTGCTTAAAAGCCAGTTTCTAGCTAGATTCAGTAGCCAGTTGGTGCTTTTCTATATATTTATTTTCGAACTGTGAGGCCTCCAGTTATGTAATTCTACAATTATTTATGCTAATGCTAGACCTATATTGTTTCTGATTTTGTAGTTTACTTTGCTGACGTAATGATATGAAGCTCTTCAAAATGCATTTTGGCCCAGCCCTTGAATAACTAACAGTGTGCTAAACAACTAGGCTAACACCTGTCCGTTCATTAGCTGTGCTTGCATGAGCTGTAAGCCTTGTGCCTACGGGCACTTGGCACAACAGTTCTTTGTGTTCCATACATCCCCGTACCTAAAAACAACTTTTCAACAACCTAGGAACACATACAGTCCACGTGCAGTGAACACATGCTGGCGCAGCACTGTTTGGTGTTTTGGGAGTCAAAGGAAGTTTTATTCCCACCGTTGTTTACCTAGTTAGTAAAATATCTGACAACTGGCACAATGCCAATGTGAGATTTAACCATATATAAATACACACAGTATCAACTCACTGCAAAACGAAAATTAAAATGTTTTCAAATCTTCACTTGTGAAATCACCCCAGTACTCATCCACACGCAAACAATGCACACATTCTCAGACAAATGCAAGGGTTTCTACTGCGACGCGGGTGTGTATAACCCTGATTTAATGGGCGACCTGTACGTGTCCGAGTGCATCCCCAGGAGTAGTGATGGAAAAAGCGCTTGGCTTTTGGCGCCAAGCGCCAAAAGCGCCATGGCGCTTTTCAGACCCCGGCGCCAAGCGCCAATGGCGCCAGAGCAAAATGGCGCCAAGCGCCAAAAGCGCCATGGCGCTTTTTTGAACCTCAGCGCCAAGCGCCAATGGCGCCAGAGGGTAATGGCGCCAAGCGCCAAAAGCGCCATGGCGCTTTTTTGAACCTCAGCGCCAAGCGCCAATGGCGCCAGAGGGTAATGGCGCCAAGCGCCAATGGCGCCAGAGGGTAATGGCGCCAAGCGCCAAAAGCGCCATGGCGCTTTTTTGAACCTCAGCGCCAAGCGCCAATGGCGCCAGAGGGTAATGGCGCCAAGCGCCAATGGCGCCAGAGGGTAATGGCGCCAAGCGCCAATAGCGCCAGCGCCAAAATTTTTTCTGCAACTTGATGGTAGAAACGAATGCATAACTGTGGGTGATGTACCGCTGAAGTTGTAGTATTCCATTGAACTTTTGCCAGTACAAACAACCACTACAATGTGTATTAATTGTTAAAATACCCAGAGACATAATTTTCAGTCAAACATCATGACTGTGAAGCTTTCAATGGGGAGTTATTTGCTTCTCGCCCAGCTAAAGGTTGGAGGCGCGATTTAAGGGAAATGCCGTATTTCCTCGAAATACCCCCCGGGGGGTGATTGTTTCATAGTGCTCCCGAGAGGGGGGGGGGGGGTTAAACGAGGAGGGGGGTATTTCGAGGGGGGGGGGGTTATTATTTCACAATAACTTTTTTGAAATCCTAGTACAAAATCGTTGTTTTTGATGTGCGCTGGGGTAGAAAAATGCATCAATAACTGACATGTAAAGACTCCTGTAGACTAATATTAGTACGTACCGTATTTCCTCGAAATACCCCCCCTCGAAATACCCCCCCCTCGACATACCCCCCCCCCCCTCATTTGACCCCCCCCCTCTCGGGACCACCATGAAACAATCACCCCCCCCCCTCGAAATACCCCCCCCCCCAAATTGAGTGTAAAGGGAACGTACATGACAATAACTGTAGTTTGTGTTAGTGATGTTAAAGGCACCGGGAAAAATGGCACCGCACCGCACCGGCACCTTTGCCAACGCATGAAAAGGGCACCTGGCACCCTGGGGCACCGGCCAGAAAATGGCACCGCACCGCACCGGCACCGGTGCCTTTTGGAAAAAATGGCACCGGCACCGAAGGGCACCGGCGGGTTGCCGGTGCTAGCACCGAAAGGCACCGCACCGGGCTGGAATTTCTGAAATAAATATTGGGCAGTTTCTCAGTTGTCTCACCTTTGGAAGTGCATATTTCCATGAATTTACCAGAGTTGTTAAAAGGTACGTACGTTTACTCAAAAAATACGCGTACGCGAGTACGCGGTAAATACGTTTACATATACTTTAAAAAAAAGTAACGTACTCACATGTACGCGTACATTTTTGAGGCATACACGTAAAGAAAATGTATTTCTGTGAATTCAATTTGGCACATATTTATAAGGTGGCTACGCTGCAATTTACTATATTTCCTCGAAATACCCCTGGGAGTGATTGTTTTATAGTGGAAATTTTGAGGGTAGTTAAACAAGGGCGGGTATTTCGAGGGAGTTTTTTTACGCCTGAATTTTTCAGAACTTTCAGCACTAATTCATTCTTTGTAACATACGCTGAGGTAGAAAAATGCAACAACAAGCTCCATGTATAAGAGTATTTTTATTGACTTATATATATAAATATGTAAATATAGATGGTATATACTCTGTTCTAACGTGACTTGGTCATTGTTTAAATATGTGTTCTGCATTTCACAGAAAACAAACTGAAGGTTTTAATATTTATGTACCATTTACGTTCAATTTGGGGGGGGGGCTTTCGACAGGGGGTCAATTATTTAATTCGTAGGGCCATTTTGAGGGTTGTATTTCAAAAACGTACCCAGTTCTACATTTACTATGAAGAAAAGTGCTCGCTTTTGCATTTTAATGGGGAAAAAAATTTTGTACTCACATTTACGCGTGCGTACGAGTAAAAAATAAGTATTTTACGTTTTCGATACTTTGTGGTGAGTAAAAAATAAATACTTTACGTTTACATATACTTTTAAAAAAGTTCAGTAATTCTAACAACTCTGGAATTTACAACTGATTTTGATGGTTGAGCACTTAAGCTGATCAGAATGATGTGGCAATCACTTTTATAAAGCTATTACAATGATTACAAATGAAAGATAAAATATTTAATTCACTACAATGTCCATAGCCACTATTGTCTACTGATCGGAGTCGTTGCTGTACAGAGAATGGAACTACCGTATTTCCTCGAAATACCCCCCGGGGGGTGATTGTTTCATAGTGGTCCCGAGAGGAGGGGGGTATTTCGAGGGGGGGTATTTCGAGGAAATACGGTATAGCCAATAACAGTTGAAAGTGGTCATAATTCACATGAACAATAATGATTTTGAAGTCTGAAAAATCACGACAGTGACTAAGTGATGTGAAAATCACGGGAACGTTTCCCGAAAAAGTATGAAAATCAGCATTTTTTGTGCAAATCGAGGCAAAATTTTTGAAAAAAAGCTCCTGATAGATAATAGCTGGTCGATTTTGGGACTGGGGGTGGGGGCTCGAGGGATAGTAGCCTAAAATTATGCCTCAGGATAGATAGACAGTTGGAGTATTTGGGGTATAACACCCCGCTCCCTCCCAACCCCCGCCATACTGAACCCCTGATTTAGACTGCTAGAAGCAATTGGAAGCAAAGCATAAAATGCCATTTTCTTGAAATAAACTTTTTGGAGTTACCTATCAAATTTTATAAGTTCAAGCTTACAATGAAAAAGGTGGGTACAACACAAGTACATTTTTTTAGCGAACAAAACATTGTTCCACATTCAAATATGAGGACTTCTAAAGTAAAAGTAAACACATTTTAACGCCATGCATTCATTGTGCCTGCGCACACTAGTTTTCACACGAAATTTCGAAAACTCACAAATCAGCTTAGAACGCCATTGAGTTTTCGACAATGCGGTGTCCGTCAACTACAGTTGACGGAGATTGAAATTGACTCACTGTGGAAAACTCAAACACGTTTAAAGCTCGTTTATGAGTTTTCCAAATTACGTGTGAAAACTAGTGTGCGCAGGGCCATTCGATGTAAAGTCTACCCTAAAATTTATAAATATTTATTAAGTTTTCATCAAAATTGATCAACTGGATCAATTTTTGATAATCATGGTTGGCGCTTTTTTGGCGCCTTTTTTAATGCTGGCGCCAGGCGCCAATAGCGCCACCAGAAAACGGCGCCAAGCGCCAAAAGCGCCATGGCGCTTTCTCGGACCTCAGCGCCAAGCGCCAATGGCGCCAGAGTGTTTTAGCGCCAAGCGCCAAAAGCGCCATGGCGCTTTTTGCTTTGGCGCTAGCGCCAGGCGCCAGCGCCATGGCGCTTTTCCATCACTACCCAGGAGCCACTCCCAGACCCTGTAAAAAGCCCTGTCAAATGTCAAATGTCATGCAACGTGTCAAAAGTCATGGAAAATGCCCTGCAAAATGGCAAACATACGGTTTCCATTTTGCAGGGCATTTTCCATGACTTGAGACACTTTGCATGACATTTGACATTTTACAGGGCTTTTACAGGATCCGGGAGTGCCCCCAGGGAGTACCAGTGCAATGGCAGAAAAGACTGCAAAGATGGCGCTGATGAGAAGGGATGCCATTGAACGATTTTGTGATGTTGAATGAATGCTAACAAACATATCACTATTAATGATGTTAAAGGCACCGGGAAAAATGGCACCGCACCGCACCGGCACCTTTGCCAACGCATGAAAAGGGCACCTGGCACCCTGGGGCACCGGCCAGGAAATGGCACCGCACCGCACCGGCACCGGTGCCTTTTGGAAGAAATGACACCGGCACCGAAGGGCACCGGCGGGTTGCCGGTGCTAGCACCGAAAGGCACCGCACCGGGCTGGAATTTCTGAAGTAAATATCGGGCAGTTTCTCAGTGGTTTCACCTTTGGAAGTGCATGTTTCCATGAATTTTCAACCGATTTTGATGGTTGAGCACTTAAAATGATCAGAATGATGTGGCAATCACTTTTATGAAGCAATTACAATGATTACAAATGAAAGATAAAATATTTAATTTACTACGATGTCCATAGCCACTATTGTCTACTGATCGGAGATGTTGCTGTACAGAGAATGGAACTATCTCTGTCATAAACTGACAACAAATTTTGAACAAAAAAGTACAATAAATATAAAATATAAAAATGATAAAAATTAAACAAAATTTTAGATTCGCTCATCAGATCATGTATCGGGTATAATGGATTTCACAGTAGGTATATTTATTTGATGGGAGGTTTACAAAATAGGCAAAAACGGTTGGGTAAATATATCGCTGTTTTTTGAAATATGAATAAGCACATACTATGAACAAAATTGCACAGCACATGAAACCTTCACCGGTGCCTTTCCAGGTGCCTTTTACTTTGCCCTGGTGCTAGCACCTTTGGCACCGGCAAAAAAATGGCACCGCACCGCACCGGCACCGGTGCTATTCTGAAAAAAAGGCACCGGCACCGGCATGGCACCCCTGAAGATTGCAATGGCACCGCACCAGCACCGGTGCTGGTGCCCTTCGGTGCCCAGCACCGGGGCACCGGTGCCCTGGCGCCTTTACATCACTAATCACTATCAGTATAAATTGCAGTAAATTTAATGAAGTATACACGCAAAACACAGCTTTTATATACACAGCAAAAAATGGATCCGTGAAGCGTGTGGAAGCGGGTCGGATGCGCGTGAAGCTGCGCGCTTCCACACGCTTCCACACGCTTCCACCAACATCACGTGATTCCGGGTGAAGTGTCTTCCACGCGCTTCCACACGCTTCCACCAACATCACGAGATTCTGGGTGGAGTGTCTTCCACGCGCTTCCACACGCTTCCACCAACATCACGAGATTCTGGGTGGAGTGTCTTCCACACGCTTCCACACGCTTCCACCAACATCACGAGATTCTGGGTGAAGTGTCTTCCACACGCTTCACCTAGCTTCACTGTGCCCTTCACGCCCATCCAAACATGTGGAAGACACTTCCACACGCTTCCCCCACGTAAACATTAGCGTGGGAGTCCATATTAAGATGTGTGAAGTGCCTTCACGCAGATTTTCATGATGTGTGGAAGCGCAGGCAGCTTGGTGAAGCGTCCAAGAAATGTTGGCGTGAAGACACTTCCCGACACTTCACCGCGCATCCACACACCCATTTTTTGCTGTGACTGCAAACAATCAGTGGATGCACAAATCAAAACTTGATGAACAGAAATGCAGATGGACAGTGTTGAAGTTGAAGTAAATTGGACTGACAGATTGCCACGGTGTTGCTATGTGTTATTGTTATTATGTGTTATTGCTTTACAATGTTTTTTTGCTTTAGCATGTCTATTGCTTTACAATGTAATGCTCACACTTGAGTTATTTGTACAGTGGAGTTGTTGATTTGAGGCAAAATAAAATGTGACACTCCAATTACGTGACCTCTTAAATAGTGTGACCCCAAAAATATGCTGAAAACAATAATATTTAAACAACATGTCCCATGCATCAGTAGTGCGAAATCATGCTTGTATTCGTAAATTATTATCTTTCTGGATTTGCTTTTTTCTGACTACGTAAGTCCCCAAATTACCAGGTGTGGTGATGTTATTATATTATTCACAACGTGTTATCATATAATACATATTATATATCAACATTGAAAACACCATTGTTTTCAAATTTAGATGAATTAATCACTCGGTACTGTCACTGCGGTATCACGTCGCAAATAGATGATAGTCCGACCATATTTATATTACGCTTTTTTGTCGGTTCACCATGACGTATCTGCAAAGCGTCGCACCATCAGGGTTGGCAAAATCTCAGAAAAAAATAAAAATGAAATAAAAATAAAATGAAAAAATGAAGGCTATTTACACAGGTCCAGGACCCGGCAAAATATAATTTTTTTCAAAAGTGAATAATTGGCGTGTATCGGTTGTTTGCATGTTAATTAGATGAATTATCACCAAATTAGCATGTACAAAATTTTTGCGAGACGGTTACATTTTTTTTGGGGGGTGTATAATTTTTTTAAGATTTTTCTCAAATTTGGCATGTGTGTACTCCTTCGTTTTGTGAGTACGCATGCCAAATTTTAGCACAGCACGGTTACCGGTTGTTATTTTATTTATACTTCAATTTTTTTGATCACTGTATTTTTGTATAGTGATCGAAATCCTGCCGGGGACCGGTCCCCAGCAACGTCGAAATGGCCCCGACCAGGGTCAAATGTCCCCGGTGAGAAATTTTTTTTTGTAAACAAAGAATTTTGGTCCCCGACCGGAGACGTTCATCCACGGCAGGGGACAAATTTTTAGTCCCCCACTGGGGACAAACGTCTCCGGTCAGGGACCAAAATTCTGTTTACTGAAAAAAAAATTCTCACCGGGGACGTTTGACCCCGGTTGGGGCCATTTAGACGTTGCCGGGGACCGGTCCCAAGCAGGATTTCAATCACTATACAAAAATACAGTGATTGAAAAAAATTGAAGTATATATAAAATAACAACCGGTAACCGCGCTGAGCTGAACTTTGGCATGCATACTCACTAAATGAAGGAGTACTCACATGCCAAAATTCAGACAAATCGAAAAAAAATTTCTACACTCCCCCAAAGAAAATGCATCAGCACGTGTAACCGTCTCAAAACAATTTTGTGCATGCTTATTTGGTGATAATACACGTTTTTAACATGCAAACAACCCATACATGCCAATTATTCACTTTTGAAAAAAATTATTTTTTGCCTGGTCCCGGTCCCTGGCCGGGACCTGTGTAAATATCCAAAAATGAAGATTAAAATAAAATAAAATGGAAAATTTATAAATAAAAAAAAACAATTTTACTAAAATTCGAATTTTTGTAAAAATTTTAGTAAAATTGTACAAACATTTGAATTTTCATACAATTTTAGTAAAATTTTACAATAACTCCAGTGTTTGTAAAATTCTATAAAAGGTTTTATATCCTGTTGCTTAAGATTTTAGCTGCCAATTTGCAGAACTGGTGCAAATTGGAACTGGTTTCTTCAATCATTGTGATTGAAAAATATTTTTGCTCAAAATTGCAAACTTTCACATCCTTTAGTATTTTTTCACCTAAAAAATCACTATTTTTATTGATTATCTCCCCATTTTCTTAGTTCCATACCTTGAAAAAACCTATATATCAAACCTAAAAAAAACCTATATACCTAAACCGCGTCACAAGACTACATAAAAATTGTTTGTGTTCATCTGCATGTTTCTAGCATGCACATTGTTTTATAGCCTTGCATCCAAGATTCCGATTTTTTGTACAATTTTTGTAAAATATTTGTAAATTTTTTGTAAAATGGTTTCATTTTTTACTATTAATGACATTTCAGAATAAAATAAGATAAAATAAAACATGAATAATATAAGAATAAAATACAATCCTAATATAAATAAAATACAATTTTAGTAAAAAAGAAGTTTACTAAAACCAACCATGCACACCATGGATATTCATCGGCGCCATCAGCGCATTGTTCGGTGCCATCACATTCTTCATTACCTTGAAGGCAGGCGGAATCGTACTGATCCTGGAATTCTGGGGGCAGTCCCAAACCCTGTCAAGTGTCAAGTCAAATGTCAAATTTAATGACAATATCAATTGAAATAATAAATAAAAATATTTGGCTGGTTACAACGGCCCTTATTTTATTAATTTTTCAACGGTCAATAATTAGTCTGTAAGTGGGTTATGGGACCGGTCCCTTATAAGGGCCACTGTAATAATCAAAATATTTTACGTAGTGATTTACGTATTTTATGGCCCGTATTTCCTCGAAATAACACCCCCCCCTCGAAATACCCCCTCAAAATAGGCACTATGAAGTAATAACCCCCCCCCCCCTCGAAATACCCCACCAATTGAGTGTAAATGGTACATCAATGACACAAGCTGCGGTTCATGACACATGCAATGCATAACACACGTTAAAAACAATGATTGTGTTACGTTAGAACATGGTTTATACCATCTACATACTTATATAAGGTTGTGGACTCTTAAATATAGTGGTTTTTGTCGCATTTTTCTGCGTCTGGGTACATTATTAGTACCGGGAGTTAAAAAAAATTCTGGCGAAATAATAACCCCCCCCCCCCTCGAATTACCCCCCTCGAAATACCCCCCACCCCTCAAAATTCTCACTATGAAAAAATGAACCCCCTGGGGGTATTTCGAGGAAATACGGTAATAACTTGTAGACACCCAACGATCACAAACCATCTGTAAGAAAGATTAATTTTTTTATGTTTTTTTCTAATACTTTTTTTATTTTTCAAATCCTTTTCGATTTATATTTTTCACTTTTAGAGTTACTTTTCGAATTTTCAATTTTTTCCCTCTAAATTACAATTTTTCTTCGTAATTGAAATATATCAGTTTGTTTTGCAGCTGGTTTTTCTAGTGTTGAAAAAAGGGCTATTTACACAGGCTCTGGCCGGGGACCGGTCCCCGGCAAAAAATTAAAATTGTCAAAAGTCAGTAATTGGTGTGTATGGGTTGATTGCATGTAAATTAGGTTAATTAACACCAAATTTGCATGCACAAAATTTCTGCTACACGGTTACACACACCCATGCATATTTTTTGGGGTGTGTAAATTTATTTTGATTTGGCTCAAATTTGGCATGCCTGTACTCCTTCGCCTAGTGAGTTTGCATGCCAAATTTCAGCTCAGGGCAATTAGTGAATCCTATTTTATTTACACTTTAAAATTCATCAATCACTGTATTTTTGTATAGTGATCGAAATCCTGCTGTGGCCCAGTCCCCGGCAATGTCAAAATGGCCCCGACCGGGGTCAAATGTCCCCGGTGAGAAAAACATTTTTTCAGTAAACAAAGAATTTTTGTCCCCGACTGGGGACATTCGCCCCAGCAGGGTGCAAATTTTTAGTCCCATGCCGGGGACGAATGTCCCCGGTCGGGGACCAACATTCTTTGTTTACTGAAAAAAATATTTCTCAACGGGGACGTTTGACCCCGGTCGGGGCCATTTTGACATTGCCGGGTACCAGGCCCCGGCAGGATTTCGATCACTATACAAAAATACAGTGATCGATGAAAATTAAGATGTAAATAAAATAGGATTCACTTATTGCCCTGAGCTGAAATTTTGCATGTGAACTCACTAAGCGAAGGAGTACACACATGCCAAAATCCAGACAAATCCATAAAAATTATACACTCCCCCAGAGAAAATGCATCAGCTCATGTAACCATCTTGCAAAACTTTTGTGCATGCTATTTTGGTGATAATTCACCTAATTAACATGCAAACGACCCATACACACCAATTATATACTTTTGAAGAAAAAAAATTTTTTGCCGGGGACCGGTCCCCGGCCGGGACCTGTGTAAATAGCCGGAAAAAAAGATTTGAAAACTCAAAAAAATATGTTAATTTGAAAACTTTTTTAATTTTAGAATTTTTGTTTGCCATAGTTTCATGCTTACAGTATACCGTATTTCCTCGAAATACCGCCCCCCCACTCCTCGAAATACCCCCTCTCAAAAAACCACCAGCGCCATGGCGTTTTTCCATCACTACAACAGTACATTGCACATTTGTATGACGTTCACACTTGACTGTACACTTTACAGCGTGCGCGACTGGCACCTGGCTTCAGGCCCGCTTCACAGAAGAAACCATAATTTAGATCGCATTCGTAATTGGCCTGGCAATCCTTCTCATCAGCGCCGTCTTTACAGGCTATATCTTTATTGCACCGGTCGAGGTCGTCGATGCAGTTTGACGGGTACGGAAAATAGTGGTTCGGGTTGAGGCCAGCCTCGCAGTAGAAACCCTTGCAGTTGTCTGCGAATGCTAAAGCTCTGCGAAGCCAAACAGTTTATGGGGGTAGTTTGAGTGGGGGTTTATTTTTCCCCGGCTCACTCAGACCAGGGGGTATTTTGAGGGGGTGGGGGTTAATTCAAGTGGAGGATAATTCGAGGTGATACGGTGTGTGGAACACTTTGCTGCTTCTTCATTTCAAAACACATTGATCCAACACAGAGAAAGACAACGAAACAACAGTTTAAACATTGGTGACAACCAGGGTTGGTTTTATAAAAATTCATTTTAGTAAAATTGTATAAAAATTGTATAAAAATTTTATTTTATTTTTATTTTATTCTTGTTTTATTTTATTTTATTTTATTCCCAAAAGTGATTAATAAAATAAAATGACACATTTTACAAAAATTTTACAAAAATTTTACAAAAATTCAGAAACATGCATGCAAGGCCAGAAAAATGTTATAATTGGACCTATACATGAAAAACCAGTGACAACTTTTTCCCTTACTTTTCAAAAGTTGCATGCAGTATGTATTGTTAGCTAGCTGCAAGTGTAAAGTTACAATTATTGATAAGAATAGTTTGCATTTTCAGTAGAAGGACTACCCGAGTGTGCTGGGTACATTTGTAAAATGTCATGCAAGGTGTTAATTGTCATAGCAAATGTAAAGTAAAGTATCAATTGTCATGCAAAATGTCAAATGTCATGCAATTGCAAAGTGTAAATTGTGTATTCATATCTTGTGTTTTTGTATCCATAGTATGTTTTATATCCAAATCTTATGTTTTTGTATCCAAATGTTCACAAAAGATTTGGAGTCTACAACAACATAATTTGGATACAAAACATAAGATTGCGAAATAAAGAAATGCGAAATGAGATTTGAACACAATTTCCTTGACAATTGATACTTTAATTTTTACATGTCATGACAATTTACACTTTACTCTACATCTGTCATGACAATTGACACTTTGCATGACATTTTACATGACATTTGACACTTTACAATGCTTGGGACTGCCCCCAGATCCATGAAAAAACAGATAGAGACTCAAGCAATGAGACAAAATTTTACAAAAAAATATGAATTTTTATACAATTTTACAAAAATACAAATTTTTATACAATTTTACAAAAATTTTACAAAAATTCGAATTTTTATACAATTTTTATTTTTATTCTTAAATTTTCCATTTTATTTTATTTTATTTTATTCTTGAATATTCCATTTTATTTTTATTTTATTTTTATCTTTTTCTGAGATTTTGCCAACCCTGGTGACAACTGACAACTATTAAGCCGGAAATTGGAAAAAGCAAAAATATTTTCATCTTTTCTCATCTTTTTTGCCATCGTTACCTGCATTACAATCCAGTTCATCCAAGTTATCCTGACACTCTGGAGCACCATCACACACATGGCTGGATGGAATGCAGTTGTAGTCGTGAAGAACAGTCTTGCACTTGAAGTCGCAGTCGCTCCAGAACTCAGGCAGGCACACTGCACCGTTTGAAAACATAGTATTGTGGCAGAAGATAGAGTGAGAACATGATAATCTGTGAAGACAAATTTGCTTGGATCTAGGTACATGCTTTCACATGCTTCCGCATGCTTCCTAATGTTTCATGGAAATTCAGGAAAAACATCATCCACATGCTTCCGCATGATGATTTCAAATGTAGCGTCTCCCACATGCTTCCACATGCTTCATGGGATTTCAGATGAAGTGTCTTCCACATGCTTCCACATGCTTCATGTGATTTCAGATGAAGTGTCTTCCACATGCTTCCACATGCTTCATGTGATTTCAGATGAAGTGTCTTCCACATGCTTCCACATGCTTCATGTGATTTCAGATGAAGTGTCTTCCACATGCTTCCACATGCTTCATGGGATTTCAGATGAAGTGTCTTCCACATGCTTCCACATGCTTCATGTGATTTCAGATGAAGTGTCTTCCACATGCTTCCACATGCTTCATGGGATTTCAGATGAAGTGTCTTCCACATGCTTCCACATGCTTCATGGGATTTCAGATGAAGTGTCTTCCACATGCTTCCACATGCTTCATGTGATTTCAGATGAAGTGTCTTCCACTTGCATCAATGAGATTGTCAGGTGAATTGTCTCCCACAACTGCTTGAGAATTAAGTTTCTTAAATGGACTTTCTTTGTGGTTATAAACACCTTCCCGGACAAGTTCACCACCCATTTTTTTATTTCACTTCAGATGCTATATCTCTGGCTATGGCAGTGGTATAAAAGTAATATTTCGTGGGTATATAGTCCTAACACCCTGCTACTACGTATCAATGGGGGAAGGTGCGGCGACTCACTACAGGGTGGGTCGCCCTACATGCAAACATTTTTTGTGGCTTATTCGGTGTCCCAAACAAGTTCACCACTCACTTGATCAGCTACACTACGAGGGCCATATTTCTAGCTGTGAGGGCGATATAAAACTGAAATTTGGGGGATGTCTTGCAAACAACCCCCTTTCACAATACACCAGTGGGTGCCTGCCAACAACCCACTACGGCATGGGTCGCCGCATATAAAGTTGTACTTTTTTTAAACAACCCAAGTCTCCCAAACAAGTTCGCCACCCAACTGCATTATAAAAAAATGTTGTCAGAACTAGCCTGATATAATATTGAATAAGATTTTTCACCCTAGTTCTGCTCACAAAAATTTTTTCAGGGGGGCACCCGCCCCGTCCCATAAACAGCAGACTGAAAATTTCACTTTAAACCAATTTTTTGTTTCACACTTAAAAAGTTGGTTTACAAAGTTCACTAGGGGAGGGTCTAAGGTTCAAAGTTTTGTAAACAACATAACCTCTAAAATGCCTGCATAAGCAAATTTATTTGGGGTGAATGGAAAAGTGAAAATTTTGTCTAAATTTGTTCCTGTGATGTTGTGATTATGACATCATAATATTCACCCCAAATAAATTTCCTTATGGAGGCATTTTAGAGGTCATGTTGTTTACGTAACTTTGAACCTTGGACCCTTCCCTAGTGAACTTTGTAAACCAACTTTTCAAGTGTGAAACAAAAAATTGGTTTTAAGTTAAATTTTCGGTCTGCTG